>JARHVA010001111.1:1917500-2517500 GCA_037957365.1 Torreya grandis | reverse complement strand
AGTGTAAAATATAGGGATTTAATAATAGAATAGCTCAAATTCATAGTTTGCACTTGTTCGATTGATGGAAATAATGACTTAATGTGTTTATAAATTTATATACATTTACAAAATTTTAAGACTTGAATTCTCATTTTGTATATAGTTAATGAAAAAAAGGCTTTTAATTTCATTTCCTATTCTAATTAGAATTTCTATGTCAACTTTGGTAGGTACCTTTTGCCATATGGAAACTTTACATTAACCTTGAATGATTATTCATTGACTTATGATAGGTGTCTTATTCCCATTCATCAAATTTTGATCTATCCATTTATATTTTGCGTCAACATTCTGACTATAAGTCTATGTTATTATGACACTTGTCATGATCTTAATTACCTAGAGTCTTTGGTTTTAGAATATTGATTTATTCCCTGTATTATGTCACATGTTGTGATCTTTGGGTTCTAGAGGATTTTATTTATTTTAACCATGTACCTTCTCTTATTAGGCTTTGGGTTTTTTGGATCATGCCATGTGGATGGCTTTCAATGATCTAGAGGAAATAGAATATTGATGATGTATATTTTTTGAGAAAGGTCTAGGATTCTGAGATGATAACATGTACATGGCTCCCAATATATTTGGATATATTTAGAAGATAATTATATTTACTATGGTCCATTGCATTCTGAGTAAAATAGATCATGGCACGTGGAATGATCTCGAGGATCTAGGAGTTTCTTGATAGCTTAGACATTGTAATATCCCTGGATATTTTATAAGCTTCTATATTTATTTGATCATGCCACTTGGCTCAATCTCATGGATTCAGAGAGTAGGTGATGTAAGTAAACTTCTTTTAGGCCTCTTCACATAGGTCTTTTATGTCTTCTTAAGGCTTTATATCATTATTTTACAAATAACCTTCTTAAATTAACACTTTCTTGTCATGACCTTATTTTATTACTATTAAAATATTCTTTAAATTTTATCAAAGTTATTCCATATCCAAATATTTATCTTTCACCTTTTTTAACACTAGACAATATTCTATGGACTTAACTAGGTTTCTCTTCAAGTTTTAATAGGGTTGCGGTCTTCCTCAATGGCTTATAGTCTTATTCAAATTATTTTAAGTTAAAATTAAGACTCGTATTGATTTTAAAAATTATCTTCACACTCATGATAGTTTTATCTAATTTAAAACATGGTCCTTTCAATTTACTCTTGAACTCAATTCTTGATTGAAACTGATAACAAAGGTTTAAGGTCTTATAAATAGGTTTATAGATAGGAATTCCTTAATATCTTACAACACTATGTTATTATAACATTTAAACAACATAAAACACTTCATAAAAATACCACTTAACTTTTTTCCAAAGTTCCAAGCACTTAGAATTAGTCATCTTGGAGTTATGTTCTCTTTTATAACTTTCAAATAGGGTTTAGACTGTATACGATAGGCCATACTATATCTTGGATTTATCTCATCATATAAGTCTCCTTAATTCATGAATCCATATTTCAAATTATACATACATCCAAACAAACATTCATGTGAATTTTCATATTGATTGGATCAGTCTTTTTTGAGATATGATTGTTTTAGTCTCTGTAAACACTAGTGGGATTTTTTACTCTTTCAACAAGACTATAAGTTTGAGTTTTTGAAATAAATATATATGTATGGTATTTAACACCTTAAAACCACCTGTAAAATTTCATAAATACTTTATTCAACCTTTCTAAAAAATTTCAAGTCATTAGAGTCAATCATTTCAAAGATATACATGTTTTTGTCTTCTTAAACCCATTTAAAACCCTCACCTATAGGCCTAATGGTTGTGTTTTATCCATATCTCTCTCTAAATACCTCCAAATCACTTGAAATAAGTTCTAAAACCTCATAAATATTACCATACATTTATATCCCAATTTTTATAATATTTTAATCATTTGGTTTTTATTTATGAAGGTTTTAGTGTTCCTAAAACCCTATTTGCAGTCACGAGACAATAAGCTAACATTTATATAAAATTTAAGTTTTAAGACCTATTTTGTGGTTTTTTTTAATTAAAATTAATCCTCACACCTCTATACTAATCTTAAAATTTATTTAACATTGAAATAACCTCAAAATAATGATAAAACATAACTTTATTGATTGTTCATGTACCATGTTATTGACTGTAACAATCCTTATACTATCTCTTGAGACCTGTCACCTGAATAAACATTATTCCAAATAAAATAAATTTTTAAAAAATTAATTCACTTAAATTTAGTAAAAAATTCTCATACTGACCCAAGATCATAATAACACTTATTTTATTTATATATCTTCAAAATTCATACACAATCTCCTACAGATTGTCATACAATACATATATAGACCTAGACCTATAAAAACTCCTCTATTATTCCTATTTAGTTTTATTAGATAATTTATTGATGTTTAAAATTTTATATTATCTTACCTAACTCATTTTCTTAGCTTATTCTAGATACATATAGCAAATATCTCTCAATTGGTCTTGTCCTTCTTCCCAACATAAGATAACTAACATAACACTACATTGGACTTGACCCTACTTAAGTTTAACAAACTTATCAAGAGTTAAAGAATAAAACACAACTAATAACATGCCATTATATCCCAAGGGACTCTTACAAGAAGGATCATCCCATTATACTTCTCACAAAGATGAGAAAAGTACCATGAACCTCTAAACTTGTTTAAAATTTTGAATTTCTTATTTTGATGGTAAATTCAAAACCATGCTAGAATGACTTAGATCCAATGTTAATGAAGCATGAAAAGGCTTAAAACATATAAAAAAAAATATTATAAGCCTTAATAAGTCCTAAAAACTAAATTTTTACCTATCAAACTGAAATTTGCATTGACCTTGATGATGCCCCTACATCATACTCCCCAAGTGTGAAAATTTGAGCTTTAAGTCAAATAAAGCTTTTTCCTCATCTTCCAATTATACTTATATTTTTTTATTCCTCTTATTATTCTCTAATTATTCATCTTATCTTGCCATTCACTTTATTTTTTATTTATTTATTGATCCTCATTTTTCTTGTTTTGATTTCTTTACATCTCACCTTCCATCGGCATGAGATGCATACTCCGTATCTTCTCTATCCTCTAATTTTTTGTTATCTCTATTTATTTTTTGTTATATTCTTCCTCAAATGTATCATTTTTAATCATTACTCCTACCCTTGATTCACAATTTCTTCCTCTTAAATTTATTAAAGCATGTTCATATGCTCTATATTGATTTATTCCTTGGGAAATGTTTACCGTGTGATCTTCATAGTTTTGGAGCAATGAATAACACCATGACAGTATACAAAAGATGATTAACAAGAAATTAATGTAATTAAATTTTTAATTTTTTTTAATCTTCTTGTAGCTTCTTGTTTTATAGCTCATTCTCGATGTAACTTGATTGTTCATCCAATTTTGATTTGAAAGTGTTTCCTTGAACTATTCTTGGGATGATATTATCCATCATCAAGTTTACCTTCTTCTCTAAATTATCTTCTTCATGAGGATCTTGATTTTCCTATTCCTTCCATTTTTCTATAATGAACTCTTGTACTTTATCTCTTGGCTTCTGCATATGGTGATGGAGTATTTCTTGTCTTGGTATCTCCATACCTGCACAAATAACATTATTATCACAAATCAACTAACATTCAAGAGACTCAATGGTATCTTCAAGGATCTCATGACCCCTCACATCTTCTTTCTCTTTTATACCCTTCTCAATTTCCTTCCAAAACTATTTTATTCTTTTGTCATCCTTCTAAGTTCATTATCATTATCTTCATCATGTCTCCTTATTTTTTTATATTGTGATAAATTCTTATCATCCATGGTTTACTTAACCATGTCTTCTTAATAATTTAACCTTGATGTTTTCTAGAAATCTTATACCTCTCCTTTTTGGTTCTCTTAAATTTTTTTTTCAATATAATGCTCTGCAACTACTACAACTCTGATTCTAGTCCTCTCTTCTCCTGAAATCTTGATCACCCACATTTGTCGTTGCATCTTATTACATGGTTCTATGCATGGCTTATTCATGGTATTTTTAACACATCTTTTTATAACTTTACTTGGTCCTCTTTTCATTTATACGTGTTCATTTCTTTTTTATTTTACTACCTACTTTGCAATTTGCTTGTATTGTTTTTGAGAACTTTATTCATATCCTTCATTTGTCTTGATCATCTCATGATCATCATGTAACTTGAATTTTACCTTTTTCATATCATACACATGTTATTTTCTTTGTTATTTTTTACCTTAATCTCTTTTGACTATATTTTCATCCTCTTAACTTAATATCACACTTTTATTCTACTCTTTTCTCTTTACATCTACAACCAACTATCTATGGTCTATTATCAATTTGTCTTCTTTGTTATTTTTAATTTTTGAGCCCTAAAATTGAGCCATTCTTTCATTAAATTTCATACCTATAATCATACATTCAAATATATTTTTATAATGAAAATTTGAAGCCTAATTTCCTCTCCAAGTTCCTTCTTGGGTTTATTTTCTATCACCCTTATCATATTTTTCCAATTTATGAATTCTTGCTACCTCTTTTTCCTTTCCACAATATGATTAATTGGCCACTTGACCACCTTATTCATTTTTATAAATAAACCTTGTTTTAATTGATTTCATTCTTTTGAAATTTTTCTTAAACATGATAAGGCCTTCTTTATTTCATCTATCTTCTTCTGAATATCTTCTTATTTTCCCAACTCTTTCTTTCTCTGCATTTGGTTCTTCTCTTTTGGTAGTCCTTCCATTTATTTTTATATATTTCCTTCTTCTTGTCCCTCACCCAAATTATTTACTTGGTATTTTGACACTTCCAATTTTATTTCACCTTGTATTTCACCTCCAAGTCTATTTCACCTTGGACTACTTCTTTTTGAGATTCACTCTACTCCTCTTCTCATTTTCTTAAGCCTCAATGGGCTATATGACTCTAGAACCTTTTTTGAATTTATCCTTTCTCAAATCACCTTAAATATTATTCAATATTTTATTTATTTATTTCACACTTCCCAATATATTTTTCTAAGCTATGATACCAAATCAATGTAAGTAAACCTCTTCTAGGTCTCTTTAACAAGGTCTTTTATATCTTCTTAAGGGTTTGTAGCCTTCTTGTACAAATAACCTTCTTAACTTAAATCTTGCTTAAAATTACCATATTTTATTACCATTAAAATATTCTTGAAATTTTATAAAATTTATTCCATATTCAAAGACCTATATTTCACCCTTTTTTAACTTTGAACAATATTTTATGAACTTAACTAGGTTTGTCCTCAAGTTCTAATAGGTGTGTGGCCTTCTTCAATGGATTATAGTCTTCTTAAATTTAATTTGAGTTCAAATTGAGACACTTAATACTTTTAAAAATTATCTTCACATTCATGATAATGTTATCCAAATTAAAACATGGTCATTTTAGTATATTCTTGAACTCAATTCTTGATTGAAATTGATAATAGAGATTTAAGGTCTGTAGACAAGGATTACTTAACATACTATAAATATATGATATTTTGAAATTTAAATCAAATAAAACACTTCATAAAAAACCTAATTAATTTTTTTCAAAATTTTAAAACACTTATAATTATTCATCTTAGAGTTATGTTCTCTTTTAGAACTCTGAAATAGGGTTTAGACCAAATACAACAGGCCTACAGACTGTGTCTTAGATTTACATCATCCTTAACATATACATAGTTCATTAATACATATCTAAAATTACACATAAATATTAACACACATTCATACAAATTTTCATATTTTTTGGATCATACATTTTTGATATATGATTGTTTTAGTCTCTTTAAACACTAGTAGGCTTTTTTACTCTTCCAACAAGACTACAAGTTTGAGTTTATAAAATAAATATCTATGTATGTAATATAACACCTTGAAACTAATTCTAATATATAATAAATACTTTATCAAATCATTATACAAATTTTTAATTCATTAGATTTATTTGTTTCAAAGATATGCAGTTTTTTGTCTTCTTAACCCCTTTTAAAACCCTCATTTACAGGCCTAATGACTATGTTTTGTCTATATATCCCTCTATATAACTCAAAATAAATTTAAAATAGTTTTAAAATCTCATAAATATCCCCATAAATTTATATACCAGGTTTCATAATATTTTAATGGTTTATTTTTTATTTATTAAGGTTTTAGTGCTCGTAAAACCCTAGTTGTAGTCATAAGATATCAAGCTAATTTTTTATGGAAAATTTAAGTTTTAAGACTTGTATTATGTTATTTATGATTGTAATTAAATAATAACACCTCTATACTTCTCTATAAATTGATTTATCATCTAAATAACATCAAAAAGATGATAAAACACAACTTTTTTTACCATTCAAGCACCCTATTATTGACTGTAATAATCTTTATACTATCTCTTGAGACCTGTCATCTAAATAAACATCATTAAAAGTCAAATAATGTTGAAAAATAATGAAATTCATGAACTTAAATATATTAAATAATTATTATATTGATCCAAGAGCATAACAATGCTTCTTTTATTTATATATTTTCAAAATTTATACACAATCTCTTATAGATTGTCACAAAATACATATATAGATATAAAGCCCTGCAACAACTTCTCTATTAGTCATATTCAATTTTATTAGCTAATTTATTTATTTTTTTAATTTTATCATGTCTTACCTAAATTTTTTTCTTAGCTTCATATATATACATATAGAAAATATCTCTCAATTGGTGTTATCCTTCTTCCCAACATAAGATACCTAACATAACACTATCTTTGACTTGACCCTACTCAAGTTTAACAAAATTATCATGAGTTAAAACATTAAAAAACCTAATAATATGATATTATATCCCAAGGAACTCCTAAATTAAGGATCATCCCATTATATTTATCCTCAAGATGAGAAGTACCAAGAACTTTTAAAGTAATTCAAGAATTAGAATTTCTTATTTTGGTGGGAAATCCAAACCATGATAAAATGACTTATATCCAATGGTGATGAAGTATGAAAATGATTCAAACACATAAACACAACATTCTCAGCCTTCCTAAGTCCTACCAAACCAAATCTTGACCTATCAAACTAAAATTTGCATTGACCTTGATGATGTTCCTACATCAATAAGTAAAAAAAGTAAGCCCGACTATTGAAATTTATGTTGCAGGTAGATATGATGTCAACACATGGATGGTTATTTATGATATATAGATCTCCAATAAACTATGAACCCAATAAATTATAAGCATTAGGACATGAACACGTAACTATATAATTTGGTTAATAATCAAATGTGAAATAAGCCCAAGTCTTGAAAGCAATGCTACACACTCTCAGGAATTAGGATGCACTATAGTATAAATTTATTAGTTTCATTAGGAAAATAAACTTAAAAATTCAATCTTTGAGTAAGCTTTAAAAATAAAATCAAGGATGATAAATAAAACAATTTTATACACTACACAAGCTTTGAAATTTATTGTGAAATATGAAATTAATTTCAACAAGAACCTTAGGTTGCATAGATTGATTCAATGTTTGGAATTTCTAAGGTTGATCTAGACCATCAATATTTTTTTATAATAATTGGATCCTATTTTAAATTTTGAGAATGGGATGTGTTGGGGCACAAAATTATCCATGTATAATGAAAGAGAAAAAATAAAAATAAAGTTGTTAAAGTAAATATTTGTCAAAAATGATGAATCCTCTAGTCAAATGAATCAAAATTAGATTTCATTAATATGGTTTTGTGAACAAGAGTGAATATTGGTATGTGTTTCATCTTAACAAAATGCATTGTTAAATTATTGAAAATGGTTTACTATGGAGATCCTTTATGAAATAACTAGATTGGAAATGGAGTTCTATATAGCTCCTCCAAGAAATAACCAACCTTTGTATCTACTAGGAATAATCACTAGGTATTTAGTATAGTCAAATAAAACAATGAAACATTATCAACACACAACGCCCCCTCCTTCCCACTCCCCCTTAATGTTGATTAGAGATTGAAGAAAAAGTATCTCAAAATATCCATAGGTTTCAATGTAATATGTGCACAAAAAAACCAATAAAATATTCTCAAGTGAGAGTGCCCAATATTTCACATGAAGGAAAAAATAAAGGTGAAAAAATACCCTTCATACCCTCCAAACAAACCTATATCCAACTTATATCTAAACATAGTTAATTGCTCATCATGATGTACTACAAAAACATAAAATATTTTCATTAAAACATTCCAAATGAGATAAAAAGGTTGGTTTACTTCCCGTTGAATCATTCTTACCCCAATAAAAAGGAATTTTATCTACATGGATTAAAAAATGAGCTCATGGTGTTAGATTTAGGTGAAACAAACGTCAAAAATAACTTTCTCTACCACTCTAAACATAATGGAAATTCCAATACACACCAAAAACACTTAAACAAAAATTGTCTAAAAGATATCTTATATGAAATTCCTCCATATGTAGACCTACAATTGATACATGAATCCAACCAAAATAATGAACTAGATTTAAACAAAATATATGAGACTTAAAAATATAACTTCTCATATAGGATGACAAAGAGATAGAAAAATGATCCTTTTCACTTTAAACTTGCTAAGGATTAAAGATTTGGAGTGCTTGAGGCTCCTCCTATACTCTTTCTCATTTTGATCTTCCTAAAATTAAGCTTTGAAAATGATATGGATATCCTATCAAACATTCTCACTTATCTTCTCAAGAAAGTCCACTTTGATACCATATTAAAAATGACAACATATCCCATGGATCTCCAACATAGGCATTATCAACATAAATTTTCAAACAAGAGAAATATTCACAAAAAAGACACTTTGTATTAACTATGTGTAATTTACATTATATGTGTGAAACCAACAATGGTTACAATATAACATGAATCTCTAAATTACTAAATCTCTTCTAGTTTAGGAGATGACTCTAAGCTCCATTACTTTCCATAAGAACACAAAGGGTTATTATATAGGAAATGTAAGAAGTGAATGAGAGATTATTATTGGTAGATCAAAAAGGTGGGATCATTCCCAAAATTACAGCTAACCCTTCTCACACATGTGAGGATAACTACCACATTAATTATGTATTTAATAATTTTAAGCACATAATAAATCACACCTTGGTAGAACATATACCTAAAGTGGATATCAGATTAAGTGTGAATATAATAGACTTTAACAGAGAGACAAGTGAGTATCATAAAGATAATAGCAGATAGTTTTAAAGAGAAACATATAATCAAACACATCTAAAGTATTGCAAGTCAAGAAAAAATAAGAAAAATGCACCAATAAACTTGATACAGGCCAATGATCAATAAGTGCATAATTGCACTAATACCATAGCAGATAACTAACCATATTAAAATTAGGTGTTTGTATTTAATTACTCCCTTTTCCAATAATATTTTCCTAACTTGTTAAATTAGTTATCCTCTTAAAATATTCATTGCACAATAGTGATCTAATTGTTTTGGATAGGTATTTTATAAAAAATAAGGTGAATTGATGAATGGTATACCCCTCAGCCATTAAATCCTCTATATAGAAAATTTACTTAGCAAATCCCTTCAATTTTTTCATGTACCTATCTATGAATAACATATTCCCCATGCTTACAAACCCTGCTAGTGTACATCATCCATTAAATGGATTTTAAGATGTCCACAATCCATAAAAATGAATACACACAAAATACTAAGTGAAAAAGCAAAAAATGATAAAGATGCATTAATAAGTGAAATTTATCTACATAAAGAACTTGTAACATTAGTATATTCATCAACTTAGGTATCTAATAAGATAGAAATGTGAATTTAACTGAATAAAACTAGGAATATTTTTCACAATGTATTGTAATGTAGTAGGAATAAAAATGATAGTCATAGAGTGATAAAACCTGAGTAAAAGATGACCCATGTGAAATTTTTGTGATGAATAAAATATATATAAGGACTATGATTATTTTGGATATGAGAAATTAAATCATGTGTTTGGTGGGAAAAGTTTGCTAGAATTGGACAAGAGTGCAGTGTGTGTCTATCTAGAAGAGAGCCATTTTGTTTGTGTAAATTTTATGGGTCTGAGACAATATCACCACCTACAACTACATCTAGAAGTGAAAACATGTATGTTTTTTAAATCACTTAGGTACATTTGTGAAAAATATGTGATTTAAAAAAAGATATATTCAAGTATTGTATTTACTGAGCACAAATCAACTAATGTAAATAAATTACACCATGCTTAGGTTCTGATTTTTAAAATTTTCTAGATTTTTTTTTGTATTTTTTAGAATAATATTATTATAAGCAATGAAGATATGTATAATTAATTTTGATACTATATGGCAAGGATCACATCAAGGGGATGCCTCTATGTATATGTTGTATCATATATGTTTTAACCTTAAATTACATTGTCATATTCATCTAACATATTATTTGTGTCATTCCAATAAAATTTTGCATAATCATTATCATCATCATAGGAGAGAACCAACTTCTTAGATTGTTATTTAAATTTTGATATTTCATTATGATCATATTTTGTATCTGTGTATGAATAACTAACTACCCCATACTGTGGTATTGACCTTTTTTATTTCTTTTTAACAATATGTATTGTGTCATATGCCTTTACTATTATTTTGTTACATGTATCTCTTTTTCTACTATTTGAATTTATGCTTTCTTTTTTATTCTCTTTCTCTAAAAAAGTGTAATATTTTGAAATTAAAATTTCCTTGACTTCAAGATCAAATGAAATTCAACCTTTATTTTTATCAATAATTTCTCTTATTGATTTTAACTATGATACTCCAAGCACAACATTGTTTGCACTTGAATTATAAATAACATGAAAAGTAAGATAACACTCTTTTAAATCAAGAAAAAAATTTAAATTAATTGATTCCACATATGTTTTAGATGCATTAGTTTTATTAAAGTGTTGAAGCTTATATCCAATATATAAAATAAATGATATAGAACAAAGAATTATTTCATGATATTTCATAACCTTGCCATTGGTAAATTGCTTGCCATATATGTGAGTATTTATAATGAAATATTTTTTAAATGGGGAAAGACTTTTAATTTCTTTCTTTGTAACCATACATGTAATATTAGATTTTTTATAAATCTCTTTATTTTTAACTTATTTTTTTAGAAATCCTTTCTTATAAATAGTTTCTTTTTGTAATCATATAAAATTTAAAAATTGGTAACTTGAGCATGGCTAAAGACACCCAACCCTTAGGTCCCTCTTGCTTACTCTCTAGACCCTCTCAGTCTTCTTTTCAATGATTTCCAGTCATCTGTGGCCTTCTAGACTTGACCCTAGCTAAGCCAGTACCCTCTCTTCATGACTAATCCATGCCCCAGGTCTTGTCTACTTAGGACTATAATGATATACCCTAGGGTTTCCCCTTTTCAACGCTTCTATCCAATCACAATTAGAGCCCAAATTATCATTTTCCCTCGATTCTTCTTGTTCATTGTGTCGGCCTAGTATGGTTTCATCTAACCCATGACCAATAGATCCATATATAATCCCATTCAAAGATAATTTAGAAAGGGTTTTCAAATATCATTCAAGTAAGCAAGAATACAAGCAAGACCACTAAATTAATCTTATGTATTCTATGCATACAATCATCTTATACACTTTCAAGCCATTTCAAGACCTTACACGCATCCTTAGTCATCTCAAGCTTACCCAGTTTTAGCATTTCTTACATTTCAATTAACTATTGCATAAAGCACTCTTAAAGGGAGAAATACATATGGATTTATCCCTCCTCAAAGTATTGGTATGTATACATCATGCCCACACATAGGGTGTAAACCATGTCCAGTGCATCTTACACACACTAACCCCTTTTCCCCATTTTCTAAAGTTTCTTTAAATTGCATAAAAGATACAAGTACATGAATAATCATATATATAAGGATCTCTATTGACAATGAGGACCTAAAAATTGGTACACAAGGTCACACTAAATAGGTGAACAAAACTCAAAAAGCTTAAATCTTCAAGACAAAAGTGCTAAAGAAGGACTACAACTCCGAAGCCTAGGGTGTCCCATTGTAGTGTTGTTGTCTAATCAAAAAATGAAATCTAGGATCCTATTTGTGATAGTGTTTCAATCCTTCACACAAACTTCTAGACCCTATCTCAGTTAGAATAATCCAAAATAAGCTAAGTTTAATTTTCTCTTTCTCACTATTATTTTTTAGAAAAGGTTTAATTATAATTTAATTTCACAAATATTAGGAATATTATTTATTGATATCTTATACTCACACATGTTTATTAAATAAGAATAAAACTCCATTATTTCCAAAAAAAGAAAAAATTGGTGAACCTAACTTTAAATTTTGCATAAAAACCCTAAAAACCCTAGGGTAAATTCCTAGATGATTTTTCCCATTAATTCCTAAAAATTTTCTTGAATATTAAAATAAAAAATTTCTCTCAAATTTGAAAATTTTGTAGTATATTTTAAAATAATTTTATTTCAAACCTTAGTTGCATACACTAGGTCCTAGTAATTTTTCAATATTAATCCAATAATTTCTTGATTTTTTGCTTGCATATCTAAATCATAAATTTGATTCAAATTCTCAAATTCAATAGTGATTTCAAAAATAATTTTATTTCAAACCCTAGTTGCATACACTAGGTCCCAGTAATTTTCTAATATTAATCTAATAATTTCTTGATTTTTTGCTTGCACATATAAATTAGAAATCTAATTCAAAATTTCAAATTCAATAGTAATTACAAAAATAATTTTATTTCAAACCCTAGTTGCATCAACTAGCTCTGAGTAATTTTCCAATCATTTTCTAAATTTTTAGTTTCATACTTAACTTATAAATTCAATTTCAATTTAGAAAATTCATATTATTTTGCAAAACTATCACTGTTAAATCCCTAGTTGCATATACTATCACCTATTTGCTTCTTGAGGTATCACCTTACATCCATAATCAAATTGTAAAAATGATTCTCACTTATGTACAATTTTTTTTTTACATTTATTACAAATAATAAGGAAACCATAATGGGCCCTATCATTTACATGAATGATGAAGTCTATCATATGTTAATACAAAGCTTCATCCTTTGTATTTGATGTTTATATTTCATTATATGGGATGATATTACAAAATTCATTACCAAAAATGCACAAAATTTCAAAATTATTTTTGTATATTCTCTTTTGGTTATAAAAATTAATTACCAACTCCATTTTTCTAAACATATTCAAAATGTTATGTTACATGTCAAAATATTATATGCTTTTATGCAAAAATTCATGATTTCTAGCCTTTACTTTCTATTTCTCATGTGGAAATTTTTTCAAGTTTATCATGCAAACACATTCAAAATATTATGTTACATGTCAAAATTTTATATGCCTTTATGAAAAAATTCATGATCTCTATCCTTTACTTTATATCACTCATGTGGAAAAAATTTCAAGATTATCATGCTAAACATGTTAGAAATGTTATGATTCATGTCAAAATTTTCTATGCATTC
The DNA here is from genome assembly GCA_037957365.1 of Torreya grandis. Lineage (NCBI taxonomy): Eukaryota > Viridiplantae > Streptophyta > Pinopsida > Cupressales > Taxaceae > Torreya > Torreya grandis. Next base: position 2,503,831 of record JARHVA010001111.1, on the reverse strand, counting down.
ATGCACGAATTCATGCTCTCTCTCCCTTGCTTGTTATCTCTCATGTGGAATGCTCTTTATAAAAATATTTTTATATAATTTATAACTCCAATTACATGCATTTTATCCCACATACATGGTTTTTACCTAGAGAATCCATTACATAAGCTAAAAACCACATGTCAAGTTTCAATGCCATATCTTATGCACATGAAACAATTTCCTTCTCCTCCTATCCCCCAAGAGGGTGATAGTTATTTTTCCTCTAACCAGGTCCATGATATCACCCCTCCAAAAGATGAGGCAGCCTAAACTATTGTTCCTAATGCATACATTTAGACTATAGCTTCTTCAAATCCTCTTTAACATATGTGCTTACATGTTCAATCAGAAGCAATTAGGGCTTGCACTTGTAAGGCTCTAAGGGATCAAATCACCAGTATGAACAAGGTAATTTTATATTTAAAAATATAGAATCATCTATTACATGACAATATCACAACATTATAAAATTATATTATAATACAAAATCCTCAAAGGTACCCTAGTTTCAATCATGTATATGCACCTTCACCTAGTCAAGTGGTTGAAAGTAATGTTACATATCAAAACAAGAAATCACAAAAAAGTAACTCTACAACTAGTGATTTAAAAGGCATTCAATAATAAAATAAGAGTTTAAGTGAGGTACTAAAATAAATCATTAAATCTAAGTTGATCAAACTACCTCCTCTACATCCAGTGATAAGATCTAAATATTATTATGCACAACATAGAATGCATGGGCATCACATAGATTCATATTTGGCATTTAAAAAAAAAACAATAGATAATTGTTCATGAGGACCCTATACAAGATAAATCAATCAATAAATCCATGATGATATAAGAACACATTCACAAAGGATCAAATTTAGAAACAATACAAAAGTAGTTACCAAAGCATAACTCAGAATAATAAAAATATCAAAAAGCAAAATCAGAACAAGAAATAGTACCACAATCATAGGTAAATCATGAAAAAGATGCAAATTTACATCTTTTAAATAAGGCTCAACTTTCAAATTAGTATGGGTTTTATCAAAAATATCTACAACAGTTTGATTTTCAAGGTCAAAGGTTGGGCAAGCATGCTCAAGGCATCACTACTTCTCTTCTAGAAGTTGATAATGTTTATCACCAAGGTTTGGGATTCATTGAACATCCTAAGGAAAATTATTCATAGACACAATTTATCAAAGGAAATGATTTAGATACAACAAAATTCAACACCAACATTCCATTTGTTCAAAATCAAGATGATAATATAAGTGGAATAATATAAGTTATTATGATTTCTAAGATACCAACAATGAATCCAAGTATTCAGAGTCATATTCATAGCCATTCCCTCATACTTCATAATCATTCATGGTTCCTTTATTTGATACATGACATCATGATAGAGGGTCTCCCATGAGACTCATCGATTAGTATCATCTCTTCTCATCCTTACTTATATATAGCTTCTTTTCAAAAAAAATCTGCATAGTCTTCTTATGATTGATTGTACATAGCTCAAATAATTCTAAAATACAAAAACAATATAACATTTCAAAATTAAAAAAACATTCAAAAATGTCAAAACACCAAAAACATTTTGATTATATGCATTATCCATGTTTTACATTGTTAATATCATCCTAAGACTTATATTTGTTGTTTCATGCTATTATATGTCAATTTTCTACATTACCATGCTTTACTTGATCTTCTTTGAGTGTATATAGTGACATCTAACTACTTAATTATTTCACTCTACCCATTGAGGGGGCATCCTAATTCTACATTCAAGACACACATCAATATACATATCCTTAGGGGCATCTTATACATGACTACACCATCTAGATTATGTCATTTCTACACTACACACTCCAAGTTATCATGCTGATGTACATTACTTACTAGATTACACAGATTACTATATCAAAATTTTGCTAGTATCTAGAACTTATGTATCTCTTAGCATATACTTAGTATTTTATTATGTTGTGTGAATATGTTTTCATCAACTAACTAATGGCAAAATGGGTATATCAACCACAACACAAGGAGATTTATGCAGCAAAAGGGGTGTGGTTACCACAGCCATAATGAGATAAATCTCTCCTCTCAACAAGGGAAGGTTCCCTATAAACTATAATATATTAATATAAATTGAAAATAGACTCAGGGGTGAAATCATACCATCCATCTCTCTTTTTTTAGAGATGATGTCCTCAAGGTAAAGGAGGATTCTTGTGTAATTACTGAAGGCATTTCTCTTCTTTCAGAAATGATGTTCAGTAAACAGCAGGAATACTTCCTGGGTAGTAACTATAACCACAAGAAACCCACGAAGCACAAAGTCTTCCATTATTTCTCCCACTAATTTAGGACAAAGTAACACAATAGTATGAAGTTCAGCATAAAGTCTCCACTGAAAACTATAACAGAGTAAAAGATGATGAAGGATAAGAGGAGCTCAAAGTCTCTCCAATATTTTGGAACATAAAACACATAATAAAGACAATTATGGTAGCTCAAAGTCTCCCACAGTCAAATTCAAGACATCTTCTAGATTATTTCCACTTGTTCTTATTTGATTAAATGGAGAAGATGTATTTAGGAAAAATACATAAGAATGATTTCCTAGATAACACAAACTATTTCAACACAAAGTCTAAAAGGTCACTTGTTTTCTCATTCACTTGATAAAATATGATTAATAGTCTGAGCTCAAAGTCTCAAGAATGCCTTTCCATTTTGGGCAGAGTTTCATTTCTAATAACAGAGAGATCTCCTTTATTCAAAATGAGATATTACAATATATAGTATCCCCTGGTGGATCTACGCACTCCTTTCCACAAGTAGCCCATGTTGTGTTTAATGCTTTGGAAAGAGAAAGTCCTATGAAGAGGCCATGCTGGAGGCATTTAAATTATATTCAATGTCCCTTCATAGGCATGGGTTGTCTAGTCTTTTGAGAGGCAAGGCCACTCCTCTTTATGATTCTTACATGACTATCCACTCGTCTTTACTCAAATGAAGAAAAATAGGCCTGCACCATTAAATACTTACACTCTCTGATATCCACCTGGTGGACTATTCCACCTACTAAAATAACTCTCCTGCAGATATTTCTAGATTTTTCTATAACTTTCCCTCTTTCCTTGCTACCTTTTGTCTCTTCTTGGTGTTCTGCGCTCTCAAGGCCATCTTCTCACTTTTTACTGGCTCCTTCGGCTCTTTCCTTGATGGGTTGTTGTATTTATATTTGGTCCCATGCTATTTGAAAATCAATGGTTAATTTATTACCTTAAATTTGATGTCCATGGGCTCATCACTAGTCGCTTGAACCACTTTGAACCTTGAACCTTTAAACCTTTCAGATTTCACTAGTTTAATGGTTCAACTGTTCGACACTTTGGCAGTTCAATGTTTTATAAAGATCTGCATTCACTTAGTCTTCTTTATGGGTTCAAGGTGTCATTTAACCAACTATTCGAACCATTCATTTGAACTATTCTTCTGAAATCTTTCACTTGAAATATTTTCTTGAACTTTGAACCTTGAACCTTTGAACCATTTGGAGTTCATCGATTCAATGGTTCAACAGACTAAAATCTGATGTCTTCAAACTCGTCACCACTTTTTTGAACTCCTTCAGCTTTTCTTTAGATTTAACTTTGAACTTTAAACCTTTGAACCACTTTGAACTCTTTTGAAGTTCAACGGTTCAGCGGTTCAATGGTTCATCGGTTTGGCGATTCATTTTATATTGTTGAACTCTTTTGAACCTGTTGAACTTGTTGAACCTTTAAACCTTTCAGAGTTCAATGGTTCAATGGTTCATTCCAACTCTTTGAACCCCATATTTTAACCTTTTTTATTGAACTTCAATGTTGAACCATCCTTATAATTTTTGGGAAATGCCTTAAGTGTTTTGAACTTCCCCTTTAGAAAGCCTGCCTGTTGAACTTGTGGTTTCCTTAGTTGAAAAGGCTTGAGTAATTGAAAAACTTAACTACTCAGAACAATTTTGAGAAATGAAGAGACCATTTTTGGCCTACAAGACCAAAATGGTTGACATGTTGTCCACAAAAACAAGTGACAGATTTTGGAAACAACAGTTGGGTCCAGTTGGGGAATTTCCATCAATTATTTTGAAACAATCAAAGGGATTCAAATCCAGACTCTAAGTTCCTTCATCTATGCCATTGGGTTATGGAGTCATTCCATCCCAAAAAAGAGAAAGATGCCAAAAAATGAAATGAACAAAATGAAATAAAAAGAGACTATACATATGTACAAATAGACTTATCTGATACTTTAAGGATTGAAGTGCTTTAGATGCTACCCACTGTGAGGTAGTGAAAATGGTGTTCCATCTTGATATTTTAGTAAGAAACTATTTTCACCATTTAATCGATGGATGGCGAATGGACCTCTCCATAAGGAATCAATTTTTTTGTGCATTCCCTTTGGTTCTCTCCTCTTGTCCCATAACAAGACTTGATCTCTGATCTGAAACTCATGAATCCTTGCTTTCTGGTTGAAAAGTTTTTTCACCTAATTTTAATGTTCATTAATGCGGTCCACTAGTATAGTTCATTGCTCTTATAACTCAGTCAGACACATGATTCTTTTGTTAATTGGACTTTCAAAAGTTGAATCTTCTACTACCTTTGCCAACTTCAATGCTAGTAATTCCAATGTAATGGGTGTTTCTGCATTTAGACCATACAAAAGTTAGAATGGGGACATACCTATTGCCCTCTTAGGTGTAATCCTGTCTACCCATAAAGCATCAAATAATGCTTTATGCCAAGTCCTCTGATTGTCATCAACCAGTTTCTTGATGACAGTAACCAGATTTTTGTTACTCAATTCTACTTGGCCATTTTCTTGTAGATAATAGTCAAAAGAGTGGGAAAGGATAATTCCATAATAATAGTAGAACTAGGTAATATCATGAGAAGAGAAATAGGCTACATTATCTATTACAATCTTGGTTGGGACTCCAAATTGGGAAATAATATTTTCCTTGAGGAAATTACATACCACTTCTGAAGTAACATGCTTGACTGGAATGGCTTCCACCCACTTAGTAAAATAGTCTGTGGCTGTGAAAACATAGTTATGTATAGCACTTGAGGGTGGGTTTACAATGCCAATGAAATCAATACCCCATTGTTGAAATGGCTCTTCAATTACCACTAGCTTAAGAGGCAACATGGCCAGTTTGGGTTTCCCAACGAACTATTGACATAGCACATATCTACATACCCAAATGTATGCATATTGAAATAGAGCAGGCCAATAATACTAGGCTCATAGAATCTTATGAGTAGTCACAGGTGCAGAAAAATGTCTTTCACAAGCCAAATTTTGAAAAGACTCTAGAAGTTTACTCTATTGCACTTTATCCACACAATGAAGGAATACCCCATCAAGGCTTCTCTTGTACAAACCATTTTCCCACAGGATATAAGTAGCAAATTTCAATTTAACAGTTCTCTTTTCTTTATGAGATAGGTGGGTAGGACACTCACCATAGGTAAGGAAATGAGTTATATTGAAATACCACTCATATGTAGAAGTAACAAAGAGAACTGTAGGCATGTCTTCAACCTTTGTTTCTTCATGCCCTGTTTCCTCTGATAAGTTATCAAAAATTAATTGGTAGAGACCTCTTCCCCACACAAGCTTCATAGGTTTGATGACAAGATCAAATTCCTAGATTTTAGCAATCCAATTACTCCTTCTGGTACCAAACTCCTATTGAGTTAGAATGGACTGCATTGTTGTATCAGGCACTAGAATAACAATATGTGAGTTCAAGATGTAGAAATGGAAATATTTCACTGCTTTGACCATGACATAAGCATGCTTCTCCATGTTTGAATATTTCATCTCATGAGCCTTGAGAGGACAACTCATGAATGAGATGGGAGATTCCACACCTTCTTTGTTCTATTAAACCAAAATGACTGAAAGTGTGTGTTTAGAAGCATAGCTATATACTATGAAGTCTTTGGTGTAATTTGGACAAACCAAGATTAGGGCAGGGGTGATAGCTTCCTTGATATCTTCAAATGCTGACTTGCCTTATTTAGTCCAACAAAAAATAGCTTTACCCTTCATCATGTTGACAATGTGGTGAGTCTTCTCTATGAACTCAAGGATGAACCCTTGTAGAAAATTCACCTTTCTAAAGAAAGAATGAACTACAGTCTTACTAGTAGGAAGAGTAAGCTCTTGGATAGATTTGACTCTTTTTGAGTCGATCTTTATGCCTTCTCAGGATCTAGTGTGACTGAGAAGTTTCCCTTCTATTACCCAAAAAAATGATTTCTTGGGATTAAGGGAAATGTCATTCTATCGACATCATTCCAACACTTGTTGTAAATGATGCATATGATCAGAATGATGCTCAAAAAATATGGTCAAGTCATCAAGATATACCACAATGAACTTCCTCATTTCATTTTTGAAAGCAATATCCATTGCTCTCTGAAAGGTAGCACCAGCATTGATCAAACCAAAAGGCATTCTTTGATATGCAAAGGTGCCCTAAGGTGTAGTGAAAGTGGTCTTATGTTGGTCTACTTCACCAACTTCCACTTGATTATACCTAGAAAAACCATCTAACATTGATAACATCTTTGAGCCAGTTACTGTTTGCAATATTTGGTCTATGATGGGCAGGGGGTAGTTATCCTTCAAAGAGGATTGATTTAGATTCCTAAAATCGACACAAAGGTGAATTTATCCATTCTTTTTCCTCATAAGGACTATGTTTGCAATCCAAGTGGAATAATAGATTAGAAAAATTATCCTCACATTTAACATTTTTTGGATCTTAGAAAGAATAGTAATTGATATCTTGGGGTTTTACTACCTTTGTTTCTACTTGTGAGGCAACGACCCAACCTTTAGAGGAAGTTTGTGCTAAATTTATTTAAGCCTGAGAAACTTCAAATCATCATAAGAGTATGCCAAAACATCAATGTAATGGTGAAGTAGAGTAACAAATTTGAGCTTTTCCTCAGGTGTGCAACAATTCCTAATGTTGACCATTTTTGGATTATCTTTTGTACTTAGATTTATTTGCTCAAAATCCTTGGGAAAACTTGAGTCTATGGACACGATCTAATAGACCTGTCATGCTTATCGAATAATTTCTCCATGGAAACCAAACCTCTTGGGATTTTATTTCCTTTGAGCTGAAGGAACTCTTCATCAATTTTTGAATGTGTTTTTGGAGTTAATTCCCATGGTGGAGATTCACTAGTTTCAAAACAAAGCTTCTCAAAGCTATCCCTCTATTCTAGAAAAGCAATGATCTAGTTGTCACCATTAAATACCTACCAATGGTTGGCATTATCAAATACACTTGATCAAAATATCAGTTCAATAGTTTACTTGTGCCCTTTGAAATCATGGTGAGGAACCATGAGGGTCCCAAAGATGGCCAAGGAATTTGCTTAGTCATTGAATTCTTTGGGCACCACAGAAATACTAAAAGTTTCAAAACTTTCAATACAATCCCATATAAGATTGTGATAATGTCACAATCTTTCATTCTTGGATTGATACAGGTTCCTCACTTGAAAAACCACCAGTTCAACATCTCCTTAGGTGTGAAGAAGCTTAACACCTTTAGCTTGAGTAGCTTTCAATCTGAGTAACAAAGATTCATACTTGGTGGTATTGTTAGTATTGTTGAACTATAACTTGTATGAATAGGGAAAATTATCTTCTTGAGGAGATATCAAAACAATCCTAGCTCTAGAACCAGTAGAAGAATAGTTGTCATCAAATTACAGAATCTAGACATCACTAGAATCTAATTTCTTTAAATATCCCTCTTTGCTAGGGAGGGAAGATCCTTTTTCATCTAAACTATGCTCTACCAATTCTTATAATGTCTTGTTTAAATTTTTTTGATTGTCACTTATAGAACTTTCATCTGATGAAATAGAAACATCTTCTATAGACAGAAAGTAGTTACCCATTCCTAAGGATTCAAACAAAATTTGAGCTTCAGGGGCTGATGTTTGGGTGACAATGTATTTCAACTCCTTCTCAAGAAGTAGCCTTTACATGATGCCCTTGACATGTATCCTCACCTTAGATAGGTCCATGTTTAATTCTCCACCAACATCCTTGCAAAAATTTCATCCAAGCAGAATGCCATAAGCAGCTGGAACATCAGCCACCAAGACTGTCATCTTAATCCTTTTATCTAAAAAAATTGCAAATACAAATTGGGTATCTTTTATTTGTCCTAAAAGTGGCACTTGCTTGTTTTCTATGGAAAAATGTCTCCCAAAATTTTTAGTCAAAGTGAGACCGAGAGAGTCTATCACCTTAGCGGGCATCACATTGTCAAAGGTGCCAGAGTCTATTATGCAATTATTCAGCTTATGACCATTTATCAACAGGGAAACATAGAAAAGTTCTATATTCCTAGGGGCAATAGGAGGAGTAATGACAATATTGTTTCAGGTGGATGTGTTCTTTGGGGGATCATGAGTCACCTTTGAAACATCTTGTCCTGCAGGGATAGTTTTGTTCTTAATGCATTCAACTAACATATCCAATTGCTTAGGGTTGGATTGTAATTATTCAAACTCAAACATTTGGATCTTAGCCTTCCTAGTATGGTCAATTATATAAAATGACTAAAAAGAACTAGGAATAGAGGAAGGAATTCCATCATTTTGGGTTTTATTAGGAGTGGCACTGGTCTGAGACATTGAAGTAGAAGGTGCAGGGTTGTTTGAAGTACTTACTTTTTTATTGATCACCAGGTCCTTTGATTGGAAAGGTAGTGAAGTCCCCCATATAGCAATTGAAATTACTAGTCAAGATTCTTCCCTTATTTTTCCCTTATCATCTTGTTGAGTTGACTAGTTCTGGGACTTAGTAAAAATAGCATATGATCCATCAAACACTCCTCCCTTACTTCTAGCTTCATCCTAGTAATTTAAGAAACTGATGTTGGAGTCACTAGATAATTATTCCTCTCCTTCTATGAAGATATTAGCATCATCTTCTTGATCAAACTTAGGTTGGAAAGAGGAATTATGTTTAGCTTCATGATAACCAACTGCTGAGTTAGTTGGTGCTACTTCAAAGGCAAGCTTCCCCTATGAGGGAGGAAGATGATTTGGTTGCTCTTGATTTCTAGCAGCATTATCTTGATATGACTAGTTAGGAAATGTCCTCCTTGGTATATCTCAATAAGGAGGAGCAGACATCCCTTGTGCCATTTTCTTTTTTAAGAGCTAGTAATTCATTTACTAGCTTTTACATCATAGGATTAGTGGTGCTTGTAGAGAAATTTTTAGAAGATGAAGAAGATTTCTTTTTGTTAGGATCTCTTCTTATCTTTCCTACCAAGATAAGATCATATTCAACCTCAGTGGCCAAAATTTGAGCTACAGCAAGATCGATGTGACTAGCCAACCTCAACAGGAAACTCACTTTAGAAAGTTGAGAATTGATGAAGAAGCACTTGAGATTTTTTGGTGTTAGCTGAGCAATTATAGGAATCCTATTCCTCAGCTTGTCAAATTTAGCAATGCAATCTCGCATGGGTTCATGAGGCTCCTTCTTCATCTGCGTAAACTAGGCTAACAAAGCATGTGCATCTTTTGTGAGTTTAAATCTAACCTCAAACTTGGCCTTGAGAGTGTTCCAGTTAGTCATTGTTTATGCTTGCAGATGATAAAACTAGTCTACAGTAGTGCCTTGCAACATTTCTACAAATAGTCTAACTGCTATGTCTTCATATTCAATTCCTATCACACCATAGGCTATGTAGAAGGCTACAATATGCTCATCAGGATGAACTCTCCCATCACTATAGAACCTAGGAAAATTCTTTTTTCAACTTTGGGTAGTTCATGTAAAGGTGGGGTAAGATTCAGGGGACCAAAATTATTACCCCAAGGGCCTTGGGCTGCCATGATATGATTATTGAAAGGAGGGATAACAAATCTTTGTGGAGTATGTATATACAAAGCTCTGCTAGCAGAGGAAAGAGAAGCTTCACCTAGTATTGGAGACCTGATGTTGGTAAGAGGAAAACTCCTAGTTCACTGGAGGTGAGCTCATGGAAGAGAAAGATCAAAATTATTTTACTTCACAAACTCGAATACAAGATCAACAATACCTTGAGCTCTCTGACTTCATGTATACAGTGGATCGGCTAGAGTGTAGAATGGAAAAGAACTAGAACTACTTCAATTTGAAGCTTGAGGCTTCAACTTGTGCATTTTTTCCCAACGGAGTCACCAAAAACTATTGGGTGAATATTTTGTCATCAACTAACTGATGGAAAAATGGGTCTATCAACCACATCAAAAGGATATTTATACAGAAAAAGGAGTGTAGTTACCACATCCATAATGAGATAAATCTCTCCTCTCAGCAAGGGGAGGTTCCCTATAAACTATAATATATTAATATAAACTGAAATAGACACAAGGGTGAAATCATACCATCCATCTCTTTTTTTTAGAGATGATGTTCACAAGGTAAAGGAGGATTCTTGTGTAATTACTGAAGGCATTTCTCTTCTTTCAGAAATGATGTTTAGTAAATAGTAGGACTACTTCCTAAGTAGTAACTGTAACCACAAGAAACCCATGAAAGCACAAAGCCTTACATTGCTTCTCCCACTAATTTAGGACAAAGTAACATAGTAGTATAAAGTGTAGCACAAAGTCTCCACCGAAAACTAAAATAAAGTAAAATATGATGAAGGATAAGGGGAGCTCAAAGTCTCTCCAATATCTTGGAACATAAAACACACAGACTAAAGATAATTATGGTAGCTCAAAGTCTCCCACAGTCAACTTCAGGACATCTTCCAGATTATTTCCACTTGTTCTTATTTTATTAAATGGAGAAGATGTATTTAGGAAAAATACATAAGAATGATTTCCTAGATAACACAAACTATTTCAACACAAAGTCTAAAAGGTCACTTGTTTTCTCATTCACTTGATAAAATATGATTAATAGTCTGAGCTCAAAGTCTCAAGAATGCCTTTCAATTTGGGTAGAGTTTCACTTTTAATAATAAAAAGATCTCCTTTATTCAAAATGAGAGATTACAATATATAGTATCCCCTAGTGGATCTGGGCACTCCTTTCCACAAGTAGCCAATGTTGTGTTTAATGCTTTGGAAAAAGAAAGTCCTGTAAAGAGGCCATGCTGGAGGCATTTAAATTATATTCAATGTCCCTTCATAGGCATGGGTTGTCTAGTATTATGAGAGGCAAGGCCACTCCTCTTTATGATTCTTACATGACTGTCCACTCATCTTTACTCAAACAAAGAAAAATAGGCCTATGCCATTAAATGCTTACACTCTCTAATATCCACTTGGTAGAATGTTCCATCTATTGAAATAACTCTCCTATAGATATTTCTAGATTTATTTTTAACTTTCCCTCTTTCCTTGCTACCTTTTATCTCTTCTTTGTGTTCTATGCTCTCAGGGCCATTTTCTCACTTTCTACTGGCTCCTTCAGCTCCTTCCTTGGTGTGTCGTTGCATTTGTCTTTAGTCCCATACTATTCAAAAATCAACAGTTATTTTATTACCCTAAATTTGACATCCATGGGGACGTCATTGGTCATTTGAACCACTTTGAACCTTGAACCTTTGAACCTTTTAGAGTTCGTTGGTTCAATGGTTTAATGGTTCAAAGTTCAACGGTTCGACAGTTTGGCGGTTCAATATTTTATAAAGAGCCGCATTCACTTAGTCTTATTTATGGGTTCAAGGTGTCATTGAACCAACTATTTGAACCATTCGGTTGAACTATTCTTATGGATTCTTTTGCTTGAAACATTTTCTCAAACTTTGAACTTGAACCTTTGAACTGTTTGGAGTTCATCAGTTTAATGGTTCAATAGACTAAAATTTGACGTCTTCAGACTTGTCTCCACTTCTTTGAACTCCTTCAACTTTTCTTTAGATTGAACTTTGAACTTTGAACCTTTGAACCACTTTGAACTCTTTTGAAGTTCAACGATTCGATGGTTCAATGGTTCATCAGTTTAGTGATTCATTCCATATTGTTGAACTCTTTTGAACCCATTGAACTTGTTGAACCTTTGAACCTATCAGAGTTCAATGGTTCAATGGTTCAATGGTTCATTCCAACTCTTTAAACCCCACCGTTGAACCTTTTTGATTGAACTTCTGTATTGAACCATCCTTAATATTTTTGAGAAACACCTTAAGTGTTTTGAACTTACCCTTTAGAAAGCCCACCTATTGAACTTGTGATTTCTTTAGCTAAAAAGGCTTGAGTAATTGAAAAATTTGACTACTCAGAATAATTTTGAGAAAAGAAGAGACCATTTTTGGCCTACAGGACCAAAATGGTCGACATGTTGTCCACAAAAACAAGTGATAAATTTTGGGAACAACATATTACATACTTTCACTCTTGATTTGATTAGTTAGATGTGATTCTATCTTTCTAGTTATTACATGCTTTATCTTCTTACTTAGTGTAGCTTGTTAGATTATATTTATAGTTCCTCTTGTCTCCTGTATGTGCCTTAGGACATTTGTCAATTTCCTTTGCTTCTATTCATGTGTGTACCTTAGGACATTTTCCAATGTTCTTTGTTTATACTCTATTATGTGTATGTGACCCTTGTGCTAACTTGGCTTGTTCCATTTGTATGTGTATATGGCATTTAAACATGCTTTATATGCTTGATTTCTAGTTTGAGTGACATGTGCCCATATTCTTTATTTACAAGCCCCCCTTGGCTACTCTATTATGATTTTTAATTCTTTCTTTGTGTACCTGCTTTTCAATTTTTTTTTAATTGTTGCAATGTTATGATCCATATCATTCATTTTCCTATTTTCTTGGATGCCATGATAGATATCATGCTCCATCCCTCTAACTAACAACTAACACTTTTAATTTAATTCTAGTACATTGCACATGCTATTACATTATTATATCTATCTAAGCATACCCTTATTGATCTAACAATCTTTCAAATCAAACCATGTTATATCTTGAGATATCTTGTTGATTATCATTGCCATATCATGTATATTTTCATCTTAACACACTTATAGGGCTTCTTATTTTGAGGGAAATCATTGTAGGATACTTATTCCTACTCTCAAAAGAGGGGGTAACAAATAGGGATTTTGCTACAAAGATTAGAGCTCCTATTGGTGTAAAAATCTAGTTTTAGAACAACTAGAAAAACCAGTCATCAAACCACTCAGAATAGACCAGGTAGATAGTCAAGATTCTAGAATAGTGATCAGTTTCATCCAAAACAACAGCATTGAGGCTAGACTATAAAACCAAACACTAGGGTATCCATTTTTTATACTCCTATCCAAATAATAAAAAAATTAGGTTTTCTAGAAGCAAGTAGAAAGGTAGGTTCAGCTATAGTTTTGCATAATCCAGTTCAAATCAATAGTTTTTAGTATAATTTTCTTAGAGAATCCATGCATAGAGGTCATAATTTTTGGCATGATTGGTTATCACTTATATTTTTAGATACTGTAGTTGGTATAACTTCCAAATCATAATCCATATTTCAGACACTAGTGATTGGGGGCAAATTGCATAGCACTTTTTCTTATTTTCTTTCAGTTTTTAGTATTACCTAAGCATTCTTAGCAATTGCATGCCTTATTCCATCTACAGGTGATTGGCATCATTTCATAGTGGCTTTCATACAAGCCTAACCTCCATGTTTTTTGAGTTGGCCAACATTAGCCTAGTTTCCAGCACATATTCATCTATCCACATCACATTTTTAGATTTTTAAAACATTTAGGGGCTTTAGAATCCATCTCATATGACATACACATTTATACATATCGATATCAGTTCTTAGCTTCACTTCACAGGGCAATAATGAAGCCAAAGGGCTAGTCTTTGTATTCTTGAGCCACCTATTTAGAGGGATTAGACACACAATCCAAACACTAATTAGCACACACATGGTCATCTAGCTTCACTCAGTATGCAATGATGGAGCCAAAAGGCCAACCTTTATATTCTTGATCCACCTATTTAGAGGGATTGGATACATAGTTCAAACATTGATTAGCACACGCATGGCCATTTATCTTCACTCATTAGGTGATGATGGAGCCAAAGGGCTAACCTTTGCATTCTTGAACCATTTTATATGGAATTGAGCACTCAGATCCATTCACGATATAAATTTTGGTATAGTATCATTCAACACATCCAACATTACTTAGCCTTACTCAGTATCACAATAAGTTTTATATTGGTTTATGTACTTGGTGAGGTGTATTCATTATTTTATCTTTCTCTCTCTCTTATCTAGCTTTTTAATTTCTTGTTTGATATTGCATATAATAAAAACTGATCTACTCTTTATTTTCCTTTCATAGATTAACACTTACACAACATGCTCTTTATTTACTATCTAGCATTACTCAACATCACAAGCTTCACCTTTGCAGGTAAATTTAGGTATGCTTTCTATGTTCTTTTATCCTAGTATTTCACTTTGTTCCATCACTATAATAAAGGGGGGGCAAATGTAGTCATATAAAATGCAAAAATTGGTAACTTGAGCATGGTTAAAGACACCCAACCCTTAGTTCCCTCTTACTTGCTCTCTAAATCTTATCAGGCTTGTTTTCATTGATTCCCAATCAGTCGTAGCCTTCTAGACTTGACCCCAACTGATCCAAGACCCTCTCTTAATGACTAATTCATCCCCCTAGGTCTCATCTGCTCAAGACTATAGCACTAGATCCTAGGGTGTCCCCTTTTTAGTGCTCTTTTCTAATCATAATTTGAGCCCAAATTACTATTTTCCCCTGATTCCTCTTGTTCATTATGTCAACCTAGTCAGGTTTCATCTAACCCATGACCAATAGATCCATATACAAGCATATTAAAAGATCATTTGGAAAGGGTTGGCAAATATCATTAAAGAAATCAAGAATACAATCAAGACCACTCAAGTAATCATCTTTATTCTCTACATATAGTGAGCCTATACACTTTGAAACCAATTCAAGACCTTGCACTAGTTCCTAGTCATCTCAAGCTTACCCAGTTTTAACATTTCTTGCATTTTAATTCACTATTGCACAAAACACTCTTAAAGAGAGAAATCCATATATCTTGATCCCTCCTTGGAATATTGATATATAGCAACATGCCCACACATGGGATGTGAATCATGTTTAGTGCATTTTACACACACTAACCCCTTTTCCCCATTTACCAAACTTTCTTTCAATTGAATAGAAGATACAAGTACATGAATAATCAAATCTAAAAGGAGATCTATTGATAGTGAGAAACTAAAAATTGGTACACAGGATCACATTGAGTAGGAAAACAAAACCCAGAAAGCTTAAATCCTTAGGACAATAGCATTAGAAAAGGACTACAGTGCCAGAGCCTAAGGTGTCCAGTTCCAGTGCTCCTATCCAATTAGAAAATGAAGTCTAGGATCTTATTTGTGATAGTTTCCCAATCTTACACACAAATTTCCAAACCCTATCTTAGTCAGAATAGTCCAGAATAAGCTAAATTTAATTTTCTCTCTCTCACTACTATTTTTTAGAAAAGGTCTAATTACAATTTAATTTCACAAATCAGTAGCTTTAATTAGGAATATTATTTACTAATTTCTCCTACTCATACCTATTTATTAAATAGGAATAAAACTTCATTATTCCCAGAAATAAAAAATCGCTTGCTTAGGTTGAACTTATTTTTTTAACTTTTATTCTTGCTCTTTTCATAACATTGCCTTTGTGATACATTCCTTTCATCATTGCTCTTTTTAATATTATTCTTTTTATAATTTTACTTGCTCTAATTATGCATTTTGAATCTTTTCTTATGCTAAATTATCCTTTGGTAGCCATACTTACCCTTTTTATTCTTTTTACACTTTTGTTTTCAGAGATGTAATCATAGTGTGAGTGGGTTGCTTGATTGATGTATCTATTATAATATCACTACTATCGATGATACTTTTTATTTTGTTCTTCAAAACCAAAAATCTAGTTGTATGATGCTCATGCATTATATGATATGCACAATAATATTTTGATCCTCTTAAAGTATGTATAAGAGGTAGTCTGATCAACTTATTGTGAATCATTTCTCTTATAATTTCACTTAAAATATTATTATTCCTATATAAAATCTTTGAATGTACATGAATGACACTAGCATATTCTTGATTTTTTGGATACATGATCTAGTTTTCCCATGATGTGATCTTTGAAATAAAATATTGATTTTGATTTTGTAATTATTTTGTTAGCTTGTTCATGGTGATGATCTGATCTTTAAGTTATTCACAAACATAAATCCTAGGTACTTATAATTGAATATGTATACAAACACTTTCAAGAGGAGATGTGGGAGGTGGAGGGGGTTGAGTAAGGACTTGTTGGTTACCTTCAGTTGGCACTATATGATGGGTCATGTTACCTCTTGGTATAGTGGTTGCATGGACCTATTTATAAAGAAAGTAGCTATCACCACATTGAGAGTTAGGAGAAGGAAGATATTCTTTTTTAGTCATTTTAAAATGTCCAAATACTAAAATTATAATAAAAAGAGAGAGACAAACTAACGTGAGTAAACAATCCAACATAATAAGGAAAGCCAAAATTTTATTTTAAACCTGGAAAAGATTAGAAGGAAACCCTAGATAAAACTAGGGCTTACAATATTCAACAAAAAAGTAGGCTCAAAAATGTGTTTTTAAAAAAATTGGGGATTGATCGAATGTTAATCTAGTTATGACAAGATATTAAATAAAATTAAAATGTATAAAATATGTAATAAATAGACAAGGCTGATTTGGAACTTGTTGTTTATAGATAGATGTTGAAAGGGAAAGATATTAAAGATAAACGACTTAGGTGATACTTAGATCTAAAGGACTGCAATAGATACTATGTAATCAATTATGTGATGATTTGAGGTCATTGTGAATTAGGATTAGGACACTGTATACATATAGGAAAAGGCTATACTATTCAGGGACGATTGGCATGCATTATTATTTATGGGGTGTATTGATGTTTAGTAGGTTTTTTCCCTCTGTGTAAAATTATATTTTTGTACCTTCACTTGTAGGTCATGTTTGTGTGATCAGGTTCTTTTGATTTCCTGTTGGATCCATTATATACCTTCTTCTTCACTTGGAATAATAGCTCAATAGACAATGAAGGATAAATATGATGAATGGGAAAAAGTAGGTTAATGGTTGAGTTCTTCCTTGACCTCAACACCTCTATGGTAAACATTGACTACATAACATTACTCTGAAGAGGGATAAAACTCAATGTAGTTATTGTTGGGGGATCAACCAACAATAGATTACAATTATGAAAGCAATAAATGCGAAATTAAATCAGATAGACAAGTAATTAGAATGAGATAATAGGAAGAACAAGAGATACAAGAAACCACCCTGAAAACTTGTATTAACAAACTCTTTACAAAAAGAATACAATTGAAGAAACTTCTTTCTTCCACACCTCTCCTAGATGTATAGATCTCTCAATAGATCTCTATTCCTCAAGAGCTCTCTCTCTCTCAAGAACAATCAACTCCAAAAAACCTGGATTGATTCAATTTTGTACTGTTCTTCACACACCAATGAATTACAACTACAATAATTCACAATAACTACTACCAACTACTACAATAAGCTAGGAAGATCTAATTCTACATATAGAATTAGGAGACTTGAGCATGCACTTTCAACAAACAGTTAAGCCACTTGAACAAGGGCTCTAAAAATAGTATTGCTAACAATAAAGATGTGAGCTTGAGACTACAACTCAAACTCATCATGCAAACACTCGCTTCTGTCCATGGAAATAGCTTTCTAGACACGCAGGTAATCGACGTCGGTTCCTGCTGCTTGTCTGTGACCACCATCGGCCGATCCTCTACCGACGTCGACGTCTCTGCAACTCCTCCTGACTGACGTCAGTCACTCCTGACTGACGCCGGTGTCTGTGTAGACCTGAAACTAATAATGTATGATCTTTGGTGAAGCTTTTAGCTCCACACCCTAACAATCTCCCACTTGGAGATAAATAGCTGCACCAGTACCTGTACAACAACATCTTCTAGCTCCTCCATCTTCAACTCAATCATGAAGACCAACAGAAGTTGAATGAAAATTCAACTTCTCCTTTGTAACCGGCTTGGTTAACATATCAGCAGGATTCCTATCTGTATGGATCTTCTCCAGCTTCAACTCACCATCTTCCAATACCTGTTGTATGAAATGGTACCTTAGCTGTATGTGCTTTGTTCTTGAATGAAAGGCTGAATTCTTAGCCAAATGGATTGCACTCTGACTGTCACTATACAATCTACAACTCTCATGCTCCCTACCAAGCTCATCCATGAATCGTGTCATCCATATCATCTCTTTGCTAGCCTCTGTGACTACAATATACTCTACTTCTGTAGTTGACAAGGCAACAACCTTTTGCAACTTAGATATCCATCTAACCACCGTTCCACCTACAGTGAAAACATAACCTGTAGTGCTCCTCCTGCCATCCAAATCACCTGCCATATCTGAATCTACATAACCATGTAGAGAAGTATCTGAACCTCCATATCACAAGTGCCTACTGCTGGTTCCTCTCAGATATCTAAGGATCCACTGAACTGCTTTCCAATGTTCCTTACCTGGATTGGCCATATACTTACTTACCACTCCCACTACTTGGGCAATATCCAGTCTAGTACACACCATTGCATACATCAAACTCCCTACTGCAGAAGAATATGGAACCTTACTCATGTACTCTACCTCATCATATGAATTAGAACATTGTTCTTTACTCAACTTAAAATGTCCATCCAAAGGTGTGCTTACCAATTTAGCATCCTGCATATTGAACCGTTTCAACACCTTGTCCATATAATCTTCTTGAGACAATATCAACCTGTGATTTTTCCTGTCTCTCTTAATGCTCATGCCAAGAATTTTCTTTGCTGCTCCCAAATCCTTCATAGCAAACATTTGAGCTAATTTCACCTTAAGCTCTGAGATATCCTGCATGTGAGATCCTGCAACTAGCATATCATCTACATACAACAATAGAATAATATATCTACCATTATCAAATCTCTTAAAATACACACAATGGTCTGATTGACACCTACTATAGCCATGCTCAGTCATAAACCTGTCAAATTTTAAATACCATTGCCTAGGAGCTTGCTTGAGGCCATACAAGCTTTTCTTCAATCTGCACACAAACTTCTCCTTACCCTTAACCTCGAATCCTTCTGGGTGTTCCATATATATTTCTTCATCCAAATTTCCATGAAGAAACGTTGTCTTAACATCTAGCTGCTCAAGAGGCAAATCCTCAAAAGCAACCAAAGACAATATAACCCTTATAGAAGTCATTTTAACAACAGGAGAAAAGATCTCACCAAAGTCGATACCTGGTTTTTGTGCAAATCCTTTCACTACTAATCTGGCCTTATATCTCATATGTCCATTCTCGCCTTCCTTCAACCTGTAGGTCCATCTGTTCTTGAGTGTTCTCTTACCAGCTGGCAATTCAACCAAATCCCATGTTTGGTTCTCTCTTAAGGACTCCAACTCCTCAACCATGCCACACTCCCACTGACTCTTGGACTCCACCTGTATTGCTTCTTCAAAACTCTCTGGTTCTCCACCATCAGTTAGCAATAAATAAAATAAAGAAGGAGAATATCTAATTGGAGGCTTACTCACCCTTTCTGACCTCCTGATGGGTGTCTGAGACTCGTTCACAACACGCTGTCCACCCAAATTCTCTGACAATGACCAACCTCGGTCACCTCTAGACCTGTTACTGGCCGACGTCGGTTCTGCCTGACCGACCTCGGTACCTATCCTACCGACGTCGATCTCTTTACGGCCGACGCTGGTTTCTGTACTGCCGACGTCAGTTCCTAACCTACCGACGTTGGTCTCTGTGTTTTCCTGTAAGTGATTATTTCTTTTTCCCACGAGCTCATTTTGGACTTTTACCTCATCCAATTCACCATTGCTCTGCTCAAATTGATTCAACTTCCTTAGCTAATCACAATACATCACTCTTTCATTGAAAACAACATCACAGCTCCTGATTACCTTGTTAGTTTCTAGATTCCACAATCTGTAACCAAAATCATCTGAGCCATAGCCAATAAACGTGCATCTCATAGACTTAGCATCAAGCTTCTTTCTATTTTCTTTATCTATGTGCATAAATGCTTCACAACCAAAAACTTTGAGATATGAGAGATCAACCTTTTTCCCTGTCCATGCCTCTTTTGGAATACCACCATCCAGAGCTGTAGAGGGTCCTCTGTTAATCAGGTACACTACAGTGTCAATAGCTTGTGCCCAAAATTGTAAGGGCAAATCGGCATGCAATCTCATACATCTTGCATGCTCCATTATTGTCCTGTTCATCCTTTCAGCAATCCCATTCTGCTGAGGTGTCCTTGGAACCATCCTTTGCCTACGAATTCCATGCATGTAACAATAATCTCTGAACTTATGATTGCAGAACTCACCATCGTTGTCTGATCTCAGGCACTTTAATCTTTTACCTGTTTCATTCTCAACCATAGCTTTTCAAACTTTAAAAGTCTCAAATACATCAGATTTTCTTCTAATACAATAGATCCATACCTTCCTTGTAGCATCGTCTATGAAAGATACATAGTACTGTGATCCTCCAATGGAAGCAACCTGAGCTGGTCCCCACACATCTGTGTGAACAAGCTCCAACTTATGCCTCTTCTTAGTAGACCCAGTCTTGAGAAAACTAACCCTTTTCTATTTTCCAAATACACAGTGCTCACAAAACTCTAGATCTATGCCTTTTAAGTCTGAAAGCATACCTTTGGACTTAAGAATTGACATCCCCTTCTCACTCATGTGGCCAAGCCTTGAGTGCCACAATTTATCATCCACATCTGAAGTAGATAACACAAAAGGAGATTTGTTAGTAACACAATTACACAAATAGAGAGTACTTTCTCTCTTACCTCTGGCCATAACAAGTGCACCCTTGGTCACCTTCCAAGATTCTGTTGTGAGAGTTACTGTACAACCCTCATCCCCTAACTTTCCTGCAGAAATCAAATTTCTCTTCAAGCTAGGAACATGCATCACATCTCTCAACACCCATGTGTTGTTATTCTGCATCTTCAGCTGCACTTTACCTTTGCCAATTATTTTACAGGGCTCATCATCCCCTAGATACACTATTCCAAAATCTCCATGGATATAGTCACTAAAATATTCCATGTTAGGAGTAGCATGAAAAGATGCACCAGAATCTAATACCCAAGATTCTATATTATTATGCAGAGAGAAAATTAAAGCATCTTGTGTAATACCTGCAACCTTGGCTTCTTCCTTTCCTTCGTGTTGATTGTCCTCCTTAGGCTTTGACCAACAATCTCTGCTTATGTGCCCCATCTTTCCACAATTCCAACATTGTGGCCTTCTGCCATTTCTAGATTTAGATCTGTCTTTCCCCTTTGATTTGGATCTTGATCTGCCTTTCTTGCTCTTCTCTTTCTGCCTTCCCCTACTCTCAAAACTTAAAGCATTCCCAGATGCCTCTTATGTGCTTTTCCTACGTATTTCCTCATTCAAGATAACACTAACAACATCCTCTACTTTCAAAATATTTGATGCAGATGCAATATTACTTACTACCATTACTAAGCCATGCCAGCTTTCAGGCAAAGAACATAATATCAAAAGAGCTTTTATTTCATCATCAAACACTATATTCACTGAACTTAATTGATTCACAATTCCATTGAAATCATTCAGATGAGTAGAAACAGATCCACCTTCATTCATATGCAAATTAAATAACTGCTTCATAAGATATACCTTATTAGAAGCTGAGGGTTTTTCATACAAATTTGCTAACGTAGTCATCAACTCTACCGTAGACTTTGCCTGTGATAAATTAGATATCACAGTGGATGCTAGACTCAGTCTTATAGACCCCAGAGCCTTTCTATCAAGAACTTCCCATTCTTCATCCTCCATGTCTTTGGGCTTCTTTGCAACCCCACCTAACGATAAGTAGAGATCTTTCTGATACAGATAATCCTCTATCTGCATTCTCCAATGTTGGTAATTTTTGCCATTGAACTTTTCCATTCTCAATTTACTTTCATCTGCCATTGCTTCTCCCACTCAAACAGAAATCTCTATAGAAACCCATGTGAGAACCTGTAATCAATACACACTACACAGATCTGAACCACTTGTTAGTGCACCTGAGCTTTGATACCACTTGTTGGATATCAAGCTCTGAACCTGCAACCAAGGCTCTGATACCACTTGTTGGGGGATCAACCAACAATAGATTACAATTGTGAAAGCAATAAATGTGGAATTAAATCAGATAGACAAGTAATTAGAATGAGATAATAGCAAGAACAAGAGATACAAGAAACCACCCTGAAAACTTGTATTAACAAACTCTTTACAAAAAGAATACAATTGAAGAAACTTATTTCTTCCACACCTCTCCTAGATGTATAGATCTCTCAATAGATCTCTATTCCTCAAGAGCTCTCTCTCTCAAGAACAATCAACTCCAACAAACTTGGATTGATTCAATTCTGTACTGTTCTTCACACACTAATAAATTACAACTACAATAATTCACAATAACTACTACCAACTACTACAATAAGCTAGGAAGATCTAATTCTACATATAGAATTAGGAGACTTGAGCATGCACTTTCAACAAACAGTTAAGCCACTTGAACAAGGGCTCTAAAAATAGTATTGCTAATAATAGAGACGTGAGCTTGAGACTACAACTCAAACTCATCATGCAAACACTCGCTTCTGTCAACAAAAATAGCTTTCTGGACACGCAGGTAACCGACGTCAGTTCTTGCTGCTTGTCTGTGACCGCCGTCAGCTGATCCTCTGCCGACGTCGGTGTCTTTGCAACTGCTCCTGACTGACGTCGGTCACTCCTGACCGACGCCGGTGTCTGTGTAGACCCGAAACTAATAATGTATGCTCCATGGTGAAGCTTTTAGCTCCACACCCTAACAGTTATCCCATGCTATGGAGATGTGTGTGAAATATTGGTGTAATGTTATATGCTAGTGAAATCCTAGTGTAAGTATGTGCTTCAATAATGAATTTTGACCTTGTAGGTGTATTCATACTTAGCTTAGGGATGCCTTAGTTGTATAGATTCAAAATTGGAAAAAATAGTTGTTTTCCTCTCAATGTGTAGTTAGAATAATTCTATTTTTTACAATATAGAAGCATCTTACCAACTAAATTAATAAATAAATGAAAAATATGCTTATATAGTAGAATTTTTGGAATTTCCTTGAATGGAACTTGCAAAACATGTGGGTTGACCTATTAGGTGAATTTAAATTTGAGTAATTAGTTATTATTTGGTAGGAGGATGAAATTTAAGGCTTCAAATACTACTGATGAGAAAGATTCTCCTAAATAAGTAGCCTTATCTAATGAGTAGACATTGCTAAACTATAAGTGTGGATTAGTCTAATAGTGATTTTAGGCTACTTGGAAAGAAGAATAGGAATATCAAGTATTAGAATTACTTAAGGATAAGGATCATCCACATAGAAGTAGAGGAATAGTAGTTTAAAATTGTGGAATTGAACATAGGCTAAGTGTGTAGAATGATGGTCACAAAGTGCATTATTTTAGAATTAAATGTTAATTTTAGTGACTAAATATACATTGTCTTTCTTGAAACAATGGAGTTATGGCATCTAATTTTAAAGCCTCATCTCATCTCGTTGAACTCATGTTCATCCACCCTATTACCTTATTTTTTAACTTAACTTCCCCTATTGCTCATGTCCCTCTCAAAATCAATGTCATTGACTTTGGAATTTATCATGTCATCACATTATATGAAAAAATAATTTTTTAACATGGAATTCATGCAACCTAGTACATTTTATCTTAATTTTATGTTAACTAAAATAAGATGGAAATGAGTATGTTCACCCTTATTAATTTTCTCATATTTATTACCCCAATCAAAACTACGGGTTTTTATAAGTTTCTCTCTACTAATTATTTTGATAATCATGGGGTGTTATGGGTCAGTAGGGTGAACTAGGCATATCCCACTTGAAACATTTGTTAGAGTTTTTATTGATAACATAAATAAGATAAATGCATACGAATTCAATTTAACTCATTTTTTATATTTATTTACTTAAACATGGTAATGGATATATTATTTCATGGCTACTTACCTCATCAGTTTATGCCACTAAATGAATATGATCATATCCATATGTGACACTGCTTTATATTGGGACAATGTCTGCTCTTCTTTCTTTTGACCTTGATCCACCTGTCTGTCTCTTGTACCTAATTCCTCTTTCACATGGCATCCACATAATAATTGAATAATTACATACAACTTTCCTTAATCAACAGGAAGTTGTAGTTATTGTTTCATAATTTTAAATATTTATTAAAATATCACAATCTAAAAAATCTTGAGTTGAATTGGTATGATTTATGGAATTATTCACCATATGTAGAAAAAATAGTGTAATGAGAATGTGAATCTATTAAAAAAAATTTAAAAATTACATACAAGTTTTTGATTAAAATTTACTTAATTTTCAAATTAACGTTCCAAGTTTGTAGGGTAATTTGAGTTGATGTCAGTGAAACATTTTATTATTTCCATTATTAAAACATGAAGTTATATAATTTAGTGGGATAATTAAAGATGGGATTCAAAAGATAATTGTGATTGATGAGATCATACATCTTCTCCACTTGTAATAATCAACAGAAAAAAATTAAAATAATAGATAATAAATAATAATAAACTTTATAAAATATAATTTCCCTTCTCTTAATTTTTGTGTGTGTTGTTAATCACCAAAATAAACATGTTATTTTTCAATCTAATTTTTATGTTGGAGGCTTAAGGTGGGGTTTGACACAACCATTGACATTATTGCATCAATATTTTATCATACTCTAAGTGATTTCTAAATGGAAGTTCAAAATCAACTATTTGAAATAGTGAGGAACCATGTTAATGCAAGTATTAACGCTAATATATATCATCAATAAAATCCCCATAAATTTAATAGATTTTTATTTTTTAACAAAATCACCAAATTAGTGATGTAATCTACATTACCAAAAAAAATTGACACATTTTGTATTGAGGCTAGATAAAAAATTGAAAAAAGTGAATTTTTTAATGTTATTTCATCAAAATCTACTTTATGGGCAACAATTCAAGACTACACATAATGAGGTTGAATACCATGCACTTTTAAAAGTAATGCAGATTGTCATCAGTTATAACATTATGAAAATAGTTTGTATTTTTCACACAACCAATTGATAGTGGAGAAAATATGTGAATATGTGAGAGTTGAGTGTAAGGACCCATATTTAGTAGTCACTAACACTCAATCCAAGGCATTGTGAATCAATTTTCAAAAGTGAAAGATTTTGTTCATAAAGGTGGAAAGCACTTAACAAAAATACCAAAAACTAGCTTTGTATGTTGTAGCCAACAAACTAAATAAAGAGGTGGAGCAATGATTTGGAAAATTAGCTTTGGGAGAAACTCGAGTAATTAATGTGTTAGATACCATGTTGTAATTTTAGATATATAATAATCAATATATAATTATAATGGTGTTGTAGTTAACAATGTTTAATACAAAATATTTAGGAATTTAATAATAGATTGCATAATTTTATGAGAAATTAAATTTATTATCTTAACTCTCAAATATGCAAACTTATAATAAGTTATGATTGAGATAAAAAAAAATAGCATACGACAAACCATTTAATTTCAAATAAGATTTATTATAAGTAAATTGCACTTTTTTAACGCAACTTTTAACACAATACTAAATACATCATAAAAATGTATTATTGACATATCTAAATCCTTAATGTATTATTTTAAGATTCAATGCAATCACTCAATTGCTCTTGTAAGTAATTTTTAATAAAGAGAAATTATATACATTGAAAAATTATTATTTTTAACATATATAAATATATATTTTATATTTAATTATTGATATTTGAGAATTAAATTTGTCGATTCTAAGTAGGGTTTAGGGTTTATTGTTTAGGGTGATGTATTTTCAAGTTTACGCCTTTCATGTCAGACAAACAATAATAGGTACATTTAATTTTAGAAAAAAAATGAATGAAATAAATTCTTGAATGGGAATCAAACATTTTAACTAAAAACCCCTTCTATCTATGTCTTGACACATGTTTAGATGCACCTTTTATCATAATGTGCACACATACATCCCTTTATTACATGCCTTACACAAAGAACATTGGAAAAAGTGTTTTTGACGTAACTTCTGACATAAATTGTATTAGATTAATTGCTGATAAAAAGTGTGTTAGACTATTAGGTTTACACAAAACAAAGTAATAGGAAATGCCAAAATATATTATTGTTTCAATCTTCACCATATTTAGGGTTTTTGTTAAGCTCAATAAATACAAGGCTAGAAATATTTTTCACTACATGAAGCATGATCAAATTTGAGTACGTTAGAACTATGTGTTTATATATTATTTTAAGTTTGAAAAATACCCAACCCACGTATCGCTTACCCCTCTTAGAACATTTGGCTATTTGAAACCCATAATCCCAATTGTAGTTTTAATATATATGTTTATTTCTCTTGCTCTTAAAGGTTGAAACATACTATAATATTTATCAAGATGGCCACATTTTCTACATACTTTCCATCTAAATGATAGACATCCATAATTTAATTCTTTCTTCCGTAAGAACCCTTCTTAAATTTTGAAGATGTTAATTTTTAAGGTAAGGGTTTGTCCAAATTGACAAGAGCATGAATTCCCAAACATAGACAACAAATAATCATCTCTTTGTCATCTTTACCAAACATATAAAAGGTTTTAATTGAATTACATATTTCCTCCATAATGGGTTCTCTATTAAATTTTAAATAAGACGTTCCAATACACACCTAGATTAAAACATTGGTAGGAATCTCAAAACTAAAAACAAAGTTGTCTTCCTATAATATGAAAAAATTGGATGTTTGTTCTAAAACTTAGGACCCCCTCAAAAAAATCGACAATCATCTTCAAATTCAAATGAAACCAAAAATAATAATCCTTTCATGGTCCATACGTGACTTGCAAACGCTTTGGGGGTTTCCAAAATTTCTTGATCCATCCCCAAAGGCTCACTTCATTAAAAAAGGCCCATAAATCAAAAAATGAGCAACCTTCTTTTGGAGCTCTATTGAGATTGCATACAGCATTCCTTTTTAAACTTGATAACGAGATACTTATTAGAAGCATGAAATCAACTAATGTTTGTGAGACCATAGAGAAGTGAAGAGGCCAACTGAATTAACAAGGCAAGACCTATGGCAAGAGCCTTAATAGTGAGAGGAGGGAAGCATGAAATGTAGCTTAGAAAACATCCTTAACTTTTAGATTGAAGGTACTAAGTAAAACAATCAACTTAAATGGCACATATATTAATAAATTGGAAATTTGACTTTTTAATAGAAAAAACATACAAAAAATTATTACATATTCTATTAACTATCAAATTTCTAACATACTAATATATGTGAGATATAAACCCATCCTAAGTTGAACCATTGTCATTGACCTACCTCCACCATAAAAGGGGGAAGGGAATAAAAAACAACCTAAGGAAAGAAAAGGGAGGGAGGTGGGGAGAAAAACACACCAAGAGCAAATAGAGACCACGGATATTGGAAAGGGAGAAGAGACCACGGATTTGTATTTTGGCTATTGTTAAACAAAGCTACATTAAAAACGTTTCGTAATATATATAAATGATTAGAAACATCCGTATTCTCTGATTTCAAGAGGAATCAATGTCCAAACATATTAATTCTGAACTGGAGAAACACCGTTTCAGTTTTTTACAATAAAAATAAGTCCGATCGAACAATATAAGAAAAACCCTCATAATTTGTATAAAATTTTCATATCGTACAATATACAGTTGATGGTAAACCCTAAACGGGCTCAAACCATGAAACTACGTCAAACCTGTACAGAATTGGAGGTCGTACGGCTCATCAGCATGTTTTTAAACTCAGAGAAGTCTATGAGGCCGTCCGAGTTTGAGTCATATTTCCATATCATTCTCTGGCACTCCTCCATAGAATGACTGCCCTTCTTTATTAATCCCAACTTACACAAAACTTGTTGAAGCTCTGCACAACAAATATACCCATCTTCATTCGTATCATAGATCTTGAATGCCTCCATTAATTCATCCTCGCCCTCTTCAGTACTGCTACTACCAGTTCTCTCCTCCAGAACAGATTGGTAAAGCCTAACAAATTCATCAAATGTTAAGCTACCATCTTCACTCTGAGAAACGCCCATCACCATACAATTCAACTCTTGATCTGTTACAGTTAGTCCAAGCTTGTTGAGGAAGCAACCGATTTCATGCAGGGTAAGCCTTCCATCGCCATTTTCGTCCAGGGTATCAAACATTCTGCGAATTTCGCTCGGAACACAAGAAAATGCCATTTCTATACAGCAGTTGTAGATAAATTTGTGATATGGTATTGGCAAAGAAGAGAAATATTTAAATAGAATAAAATATACACGGCTATATGTAAATTTCGGGGTGAGCACTGAGCAGAGAAATCTGAATACAATTGCATTGCGAAGCTTCTGTATCGTCATGGTTTGAACGTTATCCGTATGAATCTTCTCGCAGAAGACTATTCGAATGAAGTCAGAGGAATATTATAAGCATGTAGGAATATAAATTGTTTTGGGTAAATTTCGAGGTGATTGCATTGATTGGATAAAAATGGATTCTAGTGGCAGTGGCGACTTTTTCTTCTTCATGTTCTCGTTACCACGTCAGCACCACCCATACCTCAGGTTTTCATTGGGTGGTTTAAAATATAGGTATTATATTACATTAAAATTGAGCAAGAGAAATTGAGAGTTTCGGAGTACTAGTCATGTCACTCATGTTTTAGGGTTTTCACTTATTGTTATTGTAGTTGTTGTTCTCGGCTTTACAGTATTTTTTCATTGATTTGACTAATATTTAATAGTTTTTAGTTTGGAAATTTTATTTGATCGTTTTTTTATTTAATGAGTTTTCTAAAAGGGTTTGTATTGTTCGATGTAATTCATTTTGGAGGAAGTAGTCATGGTGCCAAAGAAAGTACATGTGTACCCAAAGTTTTCTATGAGATAATGTACCCCCTTCCCATGTTAATCTTCTTAATGTTATTCTTGATTTTCTTAAATTTGATAATCTCATACCCTTATTGGATATTTTGTGGGGCGTATTCCTACCAAGTTTATGTTAAAGAGATGGCTACCAACATAGTGGCAACCTCATGGCATTAAGCTCATTGGGGTGCAAAACCTGACCAAGGGTTTCTTGTTGTTTAGGTTTGAAAACCCTGAACATTGTGTTGGCATTCACAAACATGGTGGACATGCTATGTTAGAAGCTTGTTGCTTGTTTTCTCTCCTTGGGCTCAAGACTTTGTTATCTCTGAGAAGACTAAGCTCAAGGTCCTAGTCTAGGTTGAGCTTCCTTAGTTTGCCTATGTCATTTTTCCATTTATGGAATAATTGGTTAAGCCCTTGGGTCAGTTCATTTACTTCAAAACCAACATGTTTTTTGTTTTCAAACCACAAGGGTGTGTTTGTGTGGAGATGCCATTATGTGATCTAGGAATTTGACTCGAGAGGATGGTTAATATGGGGTTAGTTCCAAAATGAAAACAAAGTGAAATAAACACACTAATAGCATAACATCTCTAGGTCTAGACACTAAGGAGAGCTTAGTTAACAAAATCAAATGATAAACACAACTAAAAAGCAAGGAATCAAACACAAAAAATTCTTCACCTTCCTTGGATGCTTCAAATGCCTTTGTAGTGGTGGCTTGCTTGGCTTGTGCTCATGGAGTCCTTGGCAATGGAAGCTTGGCTACCTCCATCTCTCCTTGGCACCTTTGGCTTGTAGCTTAGCTTGGCTTGGAATCAATTTGGCATTATAACTTTGCATTAAAAAAGCTTTTGAAGATATTTGAGCATAATAACTTTGCACCAAAATAGCTTAGAAATGATGTTGTGAGGCCTCCTATTTATAGATTTTTGAATTTGATCAAAATCAACTTCAACCATCCATCTCAAGATTGATATGTGTGGTTGAAGATTAATTCAATTTTTAGAATTAAGTTTGTAATTATCCTCATCATGACATTGAAAGAAGGGGCAATTAAGAGGCATGGAGGGCATCATGGAAGGCATTGATGAGACATGGGAGGCATGAATCCAGGTATTTGTTGTATTTATGGCCTAGGAATGTCTTTCTAAGAAATGAGGTCACTTGATGATGCAAATATTCAATATTAATTTCTAAAAATAAGTATTCAACAAGTTTCCATGGAATTTTTTATTATGCCTTGATTTGGGTTAATTAACTCTTAAGCATGATTAAGCACTTTGAGCACAAATTACTCAATTTGATCCGAATACCTTGTTATTGGTCCTAAATTTGACTGGATTGGAATTAGAAGGCGATGTCAAATATGTTGGAACCATATTCCTATTTAGGATGTTTCCAATAATAAATAACAAAGGCACATGTCTTGTGCAAAAGATTCAATAGCAAAGAGCAATCCAAAGCACCCAAGTGCAAATTTGACAATTTGACTCGAAATGAACTGATCAAAGTTAGCTAGCCTATAAATTGAATTATCCCATTTAGGGATACCCTGGCTAAAATTGGCACTTGAATATGTCAGTTTCACATCATTTAGCATGTTTTAGTGTTTTTAGGCCAAATTATGCATTTTAGGTGAAAAATAGCCAAAAACCTAATTGGGGTTATCGATGCCCAAATTTAAGTGTCTACAGTTTACCCCTGTTTGGGAAGGCATTACAAGCTATAAGCACAGTAACATCTTCTCAAATAATTAAAGGGTCATGTATGCCTATAACTATAACGATGATAAACTAACTATATGATGCCCCCTTGAGGGAATGGTTGGCACAAACAGGTCCCTTGAAAAGAAAGAAGCAAAGTGAAAGGATCAAAAAAAAGAAAGATGATGGGGAGAAAAACATAATGAGACTATAAAAATAGTCAAAATCATTGAGAATGCAAGTGGAATGGTGTATAATGGTTTGCCCAAAGGTGGTTATAAGCATTGTATCCTGATAGTGGCAATGTGGTATGATAACATAATGATTTACCCAAAGGTGGTTATAATCATTGAGAAGATGGAGTTATCCCAGTTAGAATAGACAAACAAGATAATAACATGCCTCTATATAGATAGAAAAAGTAAAGTGGAGATGACACAATGATTTCCCCAAAGGTGGCTATAATCATTGAGAAATGCAGGTGGGATGGTGTGCAATGATTTACCCATAAGTGGTTATAATCATTGGACCTTGATTATGGTAAACATGATAAACTTGGTTGAGGATGACGATAAATTAATACAAAGGATAATGATGAATTAGAACAACCTACTAATAGGGAGATGCTTGTCTGAACTAATAAAAGTTAAAAAAATTTCGTGGTTAATTACATTGTTTGGGATATGATTAGGATGGAATTGGGATGTCAATGCCGAAGAGATGTTGCCATTGCTGAATAAACTTCTTAAAGTTGAGGTTTGTTGTAGCATGTGTCGGTAGACATCATGGTATAATATCATGAGGACTTGGTCAAAATATGCATAAGGATTGACTCACGTAATCCAATACTCAATAGAAACCAAGGCACCAATGATAGAAACCATGATGACAATATAAACATATGAATATGGATGGATTCAAGTGTAAGTGTAGACAAGAAATCACCCAATGAACACACATAAATTGAATCAAGGCAACAATGCTGAAAGTAAACAAACAGGTAGACAAATAAATAAAATAACCAAAAATAGACAAATAAACAACACAATAAAAACCATACAAATATTGCCCTTAAAAAATAGGTAACAACTTAACAAATGAACAAAATAGGGGAATAGAAGAAAAGGAAGGGGGTGGACAAGCTATCTTCATATGTACTAGTCAAGTGGATGCTACCTATATAGTTTCATGGATGTAATATCCAAATCCAATAAAAAACTTCAAGCCAAATGTAGTTCTCCTAGGGAAGGGGAATAATATGATAACTGAGGAAAAAAATAGAATGGATGTGATAGAAGAATAGGAATGGTCTTGCAAAATGGTAAGTGCATCAGAGAAAAAGGCTAAAAAGGATGGGAAAACTAAGTGACAAGTGATTACTTGAAACTTAGTAAGGGTTCCCAAAATCCGTAAGGTAAAGAAGTGGTCAATGTTTTTTTTTTCTAACAATTTTTTGAAATATTTTTGAAATTATTTTAGAGGTATCTCAACTCTATCAAGAATGACGAGACACCAAATGGTTCAAGCTCATAAAATGGTGAGAGCGTTTAAACATAGGTTGCTTGTAAAATGACAAGAGCATGGCTTAGGTTGCTCATAAAACAGTGAGAGTGTGGTTTAGGGTGACTAAGATAATCTTAACAAGTATTGAGCATTGCCTACATTGTCCCAAAGTAGGACCTCAAGTCATTGTAGTTCTACCTTTCTAATGAAGGAATTCTACTAGTGCAGCAGTCAATTCAAACAAAATAGGCACTATTGGTAAAAAGTCATAGTATGGCATAAGAAGTGACAAGTTGGTAAGTCAAGGATTAATATTTCCCCTAGTTTACCCATAGGTGGCTTTAACCAAGACACAATCCCATAGGTCAATGATACTAATTTGCCCAAAAGGCGGTTATAATTAGTAGCAAGATTAGTGGTAAGAAAGGACTAACAAATGAAGGATGCAATTGCTAAAACTTTTGTCACACTATCCCAAAATATGCTCCCTATCTGAAATACTTGAACTAACTGATGAACTGATCAAATACCTTGATGCTGAAATTGCATAATGAATGGCAAAAACCAAGATCAAATGGGTTAGGTTTTTAGAACACACTGGGTCAATAGGTCAGAAGTGAAAAGTGGATACGATGAAGAAGACAGATAAAGATGGTATTTGTGCAAAGAAGAATAGTGATAAAATGGTATAACTAAAATGGTCTTTATAGATAATACACTATAACATTCAAGCATAGTACCGCTTAAGATGAATAATATTCATTGGTTCTAGAAGTTAGTCATTATCTAGTGTGGCAAACCTATATGCTCTAAATCTATAATCTATAGTGATGATGAAAGACCCTATCCAATTTGGTTTGAATTTCTCTTTATGTTTCTTCTTGGCCATAGTATTTTTTTGATTTTATTTAAGAACAAGATCATCAAGTTCAAATTTTATATACTTAACATGCTGATTATAGTGGCCTTTAAGTTAGTTCTGATATTCTTGAAAATTATTGAGCGCAGATATGCATTTCTCATCAAGTAGGTCTAGCTCTTGTAGATGCACTACTTGATAGTCATGATCATCTAGAACATGCTTGAAATAGGTGCATAGTGAAGGCAATTCAACCTCAATGGGAAGGATGGCTTCAATACCATAAACAAGTGAGTATGGAGTGGCTTATGTGGGGGTATGATGATTGGTATGGTATGCCCAAAGGGTAGGGAATATCTAGAGGTGTTAATCATGATCGGCATCATTAACAATCTTTTTGAGAATATTGACAATGGTTTTATTGGATGCCTCAGCTAGGCCATTACCTTGAGGGTAATATGATATAGAAAAATGTTGGGTGATGTTGTATTTAGTACATAACTGGTCTACATCTTTATTCTTAAATGATCCTCTATTATTAGATATAATGTCAGAGGGAATACCATAGCGGCAGATGAGATGGTTAGAGATGAATTTGGAAATTTGTTTTCTTGTCACGTAATTGAGGGGTATAGCTTCAACCTACTTAGTGAAATATTTGGTAGTGGTAAGGATATGTTCATGGCCATCAAATGAAGTGGGGTTAATCTTCTTAATGAGGTCAAGTCCCCATGTAGAAAATGGTCATGGTGTCAACATTGGTTTCAGAGTTTTTCTAAGGCATGAATCAGATTAGCATGTCGTTGACATTTGCCACATTTTTGTACATATGTAGTGGCATCTGCATCTATTATAGGCTAATAATAACTATTAGGCAAGAGATTTTTGGATAGTACTACCCCACTAGAAAGGCTCCACATTCTCCTTCATGAACTTCTTTTAACGCTAATGTAGACTCTACCAAAGTTAAATAATGAAGCAAATTTCTATCAAAACTATGATAGTAAAGGGTAGATCCAAGTAGAGTATAATGAGCAGAATGATGAATGAAATATTTGGTTTATTATTGAGATAGGTTAGGTGGTAGAATTTGGTCATGAACGTAGTTATAAAGGTTTGAGTACTAGATAGAATTAGGACCAACAATATCACAAATAATGGCGATGATTGATGGTTCATGAGCTAGTGTTGATAAATTCTTGATGAAGAACTAATACTCTCTAGATTTATCTATTTGTTTAATTAGAGAACCAATAGTAGCCATGGTGTCTATAGTTCTATTACTAGCCCTGGGTATATGCTCAAACTAAATGTTGGCAATTTGTTGTTTAAGAGTGTCGACCATGTCTTTATATGGAACTAACTTGTCATATTTGGTCTAAAAATGATTTGTAATTTAATTGATGATTAACTAAGAATCACCATAAACTTAGAGATGAGATCTATTCCACTACACTACTTGTAAAAGTCCTACAACAAGTGCTTCATACTTGACCATGTTGTTTGTATAAAAAAGCTAATTTTAAAGGATTTAGGGATTAAATCCCCCTGTGGTGTAATAAATAATAGGCCTAACCCCGATCCATGTGTAGTGAATGAACCATCAAAGTATAGCTTTCAAGGCTGATCCTTAACGGGTTTATCAATAACAATCATGATGGATTCATCAGATAACTAAAACTTGAGTGGTTGTGTGTCCATGAGAGGTGCTTCAACAAGTTGATCTGCAAGAACTTATCCCTTGATTACTTTTTGATTAACATACTATATGTCAAACTCACTAAGAATCATGTTCCATTTAGCCGTTCTCCTTTGAATTTTTTTTTTAGATAGTAGATACTTGAGTGGATCTACTTTTGAAATTACCATAGTTTTATTATTCAACATGTAATGACACAATTTTTGAGCTATGAAAACCATGGCTAGACAAGCTTTTTTAATAGGCTGATAGTTATGTTCATATGTAACTAAGGTACAACTTAAGTAGTATACAACATGATCCTTTTCATTGTCATCATGTTTAGCCAAGTGTGCCCCCAGGGTGTGATTAGTAGCTAATAGGTATAACAAGAATGGATTTTCTAGCATAGGAGGTAATAAAACAAGAAGATTGACAAGATAGTCTTTGAGCTATTGAAAAACTATTTGGCAGTGATCATCCTAGTGAAATGCAACTCCTTTCTTTAAAAGGTGTGTAAATAGATGACACTTATCTACTAACTAAGAGATGAAGAGTCAGATTGACTAGATCTTATCTTGTAAACTATGGATTTGCTCTAAATTGGTTGGTGGTGGCATCTCGATTATAACATGGACTTTAGCTAGATCAACTTCAATACCTTGGCAAGACACGATGAAGCCAAGTAATTTTTTCTAAAGTTACACCAAACACACATTTCTTTGGATTGAGTCTAAATTTTTACTCTCATAGTCTTTCAAATATCTTATGCAACATTGCTAGATGGTCAGCCCTGGTCTTAGATTTTCCTAATATGTCATCAACATAGTCTTCAATAATATCGTGCATCATATCATGAAATATGATAGTCATGGTTTTTTGATATGTAGCTTTTGTATTTCTAAGTCCAAATGGCATCACCTAATAGCAAAATGTTCCCCATAGAGTGTTGAACATTGTTTTATGCTATTATTTTAGCACTATTTTGATCTGATTGTATCCTAAAAAGCCATCCACGAGTGAAAGCATTTCATAACCTACCATGGAGTCGATGATCATGTTGATATTAGGCAATGAAAAATCATCTTTAGGACACGCTTTATTGATGTCTCAAAAATCAGTGCAAGTTCTGATTCCTTCAAGCTTTTTACTAATAGGTACCACATTAGAGATCCATTTTTGAGTAGTCAATTGATCAGATATATCATGCTTCTAAGATTTTTTCCAACTCTATCTTTACCAATACAACAATGCAAGGATGCATCTTACATTGCTTTTGTTTTACCAGTTTGGCATCAGGATTAACCACAAGGTGGTGTAAAACTACGGCGGGGTCTAAACCTGACATGTCAAAGTATGCCCATGCAAAGATATCTACAAATTCTCTCAACAGAACTGTAAAGACGTCACATTCCTCCTCAATGAGGGACACACCTAATTTTATCCATTTTAGGTCTGATGGAGTCTCAATGTTTACCTCTATTGTATCTTCAAATAGAAGAGTCAAACTGTCTTCTAGGATAGTAGGCAATGACTTAAACTATTGGATTATGTTAGGGTCATCTGTTAGAACTTGCTCTTCAACTTCTCCTAGGAATGATGAATCTGAGTCCCCTAATGGGAAATCTAGCCATGTAACAAAAATAGCCAAAAATTCTTGGAGTAGTTGATCAAATACTTATTGTTGCTCAAAGCTAAACTTAGATCCATAGGCAAGTTCATTGTTGGTGGTTTCCTAATCTAAATTCAAAAAATAAAGAACACCCCCATCTAATGGTGCTTGAGATAGGTTTTCACCACTAGACTAGTCTTTATTTTACTTTTTCCCTAATCAGAAATCACCTCAAAGAGGTTTTCACTTTGGGACCTCAATGTTTTACTTATTTGTTTTTGGCTAAGGGTGTTCACTCACTCTCTAAAATAGGCTGTAGGATATAATGTGATTGAGAACCTTGATTTGTGATCTTCCAACAAAACATTATCTTTAAGGCTTAAGAAATCACATAATGCCTCATCTTCTAGAACTCATCA
This sequence comes from Torreya grandis, assembly GCA_037957365.1. Classification (NCBI taxonomy): domain Eukaryota; kingdom Viridiplantae; phylum Streptophyta; class Pinopsida; order Cupressales; family Taxaceae; genus Torreya; species Torreya grandis. The sequence goes on along the minus strand of JARHVA010001111.1, from coordinate 2,466,718 downwards.
ATCGATAAACTAGATTCTTGTTGGTCCCAATCTATCAGTTGGGGATAATATAATGGCAATGGATTACTATGAATGGCTAAGGTAAGGGTACAAATGGCATGTTATCAAACAGGTGGGTTTTAGCTAGGTTATCAAAGGGAAGGCTATGATTAGACTCTACTTCACTATCGACATCATCATCACTAGTCACTGGTGATGGAATTTGAATAAGATATGTGGGGTCACCCACAAGTGGTTTAAATCCAAGTCTATAAGGTCTTTCATACTTAGTCATGGAAATTGGCTCGATGGTTGCTTGTTGATTCGATCTGAGGCCTCTTATTTCATAATTGTGATTCTCCATGATCCTATTGGGAATAAGATACTTTGTATTTTTATAACAAATAGCTTGGTCATCATTGTATAGCCATGATTCATCCTCATCAAGAGGGTCAGGTCCTAGGCTAGATGCTGGTATAAATGTGACAGGTCCCTTATTTTTGTTCTTTTGTTGCCAATGCATATGTGGGATGACTTTAGGTCACCTAAAGGTTTTCAAATTCTGAGGAATATTGGTGATATGAAACATATCATGAGTCACATATTCTCTCAGTCCATTATTTGAAATGGTAAAATGATTAGAAGCTTCAAGAGGCAGCATGTGGGAAAGGGAATCCAAGGTATTAGGATCTATACAATTATCTGGTGAAGGATCAATAAATATATCTTTTCATTTATCCTACTTGGAACTGGGATTCATATCATACTAATAATTATAGCTTTAAAATTCAGCCTCAAGATGCTTGTAGTGTTTATATGAGTGTAAATCTCTTGAAACATTCACTTCCATCCCTGAGTAGGAAAACTTGATACATTGGTGCAGTGTTGATGGGAATACATGAATCTCATGTAACCAAGGCCTACCTAGAAGCATGTTGTATGATAACTCAAGATCCAACACATGGTAAAGTGTATCATGGGTTAAAGGCCCAATAATAACTAGAAAACTAATGGTGCCCTGTGACTCTCTTTTCTAATTATCATAGGCTTTAATAGTTATTGTTTCTGGCTGAAGATATGTCATTGTGCACCCAAAAAGCTTGATAAGCTTTACAGACACTATGTTGAGGCTAGATCCATTGTCTGTAAGGACATGATTCACTTTATGCCATCTGATACAAACTTATATGTAAAATAGGTTATTATGGAATGGGCCAAGGGAAGACATATCACTTTGGTTGAATGTGACTTATTAGGGTGGAGCTAGTTGTCCAACTAAAGCTTAAAAGATATCAGGGGATATGTCACTAGCAATAGTGGATTGGGTCAAAAACTCATTCAAGATGTTTTTGTAGATTATTGATGTTCGCAACAAATCTAAAATTGAAATTTGTGCTGGTGTCTTCTGTAATTGGTCCATAATATCAAACTTCTTGTCTTGGTTAGTAGTGAATAGTTTATTCCAAGGCTAAATGGTTGGTTGGATGACTAGGAAAAGTGATGGATGGTTATGGGCTTGGGATACTAATCTTCAGCCTTAGAGTTATGATTACATAATCATGATTAAATATTGGACTATTATTGCTAACCAATGTTGGGAATGGTGTGGGATCAGACATGACAAGTTTTAGTTGTCGGTGCACTTGCATGTGGTCACATGGCAAGGAAAAGTTGCCACTATAAGATCTAAAAAGGGAAGTCCTAATTTGTCGATTTGCTTATATTCACTCCCAAGTCAAAGAAGGATTATCCATGTGATTTAGCTAAATATTGTTGTTTAGTAGTGGTCTAGGCTGATTAGTACTTGGTCTAGGATTAATGGAGATGGTATTAATGCTACCCCTTATAATATGACCTACAACCCTATTGTAATCATGTGCAATTGCATGGTAGGTTTGTTGGTTGTTACCATTCTAACTTTGGTTAGGTCCATTGTTCTATCATTATGGGTTTTGCTATTGATTTTGTTGGTTTGACTTTTAATTTTTGATTTTGTTGATTTTGCTATTGCACTGGTCATTGGTGTTATTGTTGATTGTTCTATTACTATTGATTATTATGTCAGGGAAAGGGGTTTTGATAGATCCCAAGAGTTTGATTGAAAGTGAAAGCACCATTATCTAATTTTATCTCCAGATTCTCCAACATATTCTTAATTAAATGCTTGATTTAGATACGTCTTTGTAGATTATCCCTGTTGACCTGATGATAGTTACAAAATTCATTTTCATGATACCAATCAGGATAAGGAATGCCTTACAGATAATGCTTTGGTATGGGTAAATTAATCATATTAGTGGCATAAAGCTTACAAAATATATATTCAATAGGTTCTCCTAGGTCACTAAAGATATGATGTGCAGGCATGGTTCTTCTAGGAGGAGGGGTTTATAATGGTAATGATTGCTATATTTATTGTGCAGGTTTTAGTTGTTGTGCCTGTGGCATTGGTTGGAGAGGTTGCTAGGTAGGAGTAAGCTAAAAAGGTAGTGCAGATGATGTCTACATAGTTTGGACATGATGAGATTTAGTTACTCCATTTCCCACAACATTCCTATTACAATTGAATTACTTTGGTCTTTCATGATTATTGACCTGTGCTGATTGTGGTGCATGCACTTGGATGGTATGTTGGTAATTTCCCTGATTGGTACCTTGATTTTGATTAGTTGAATTAAGCTTGATGGCTCCTTTATTGATGATCACCATCTCAATCAATAAACTTTTATCAATGATCTCCTTGAACATATGCACACATTATAATTACAAATGATAAGCTATCTCACTATGAATTTTTTTGGTAAATATAGTAGTTAATTGTTTATCTGGTAAACTATGGGTGAAATGGCTTACAAGGGCTCTCCATCATTATAAATAACTCATAAAACTCTCCCCATCTTTTTGTTTTTCTTGTGTTAGGTTCACTAATGAAATCTCATGTTTGAGATTATAGGAAAAGTGTTACACAAACTTATTAGAAAGATCATCAAAAATTGCTACTGAGTTTTTGAGAAGATTAAAAAACCACTCCAAGGCTTGTCTAACCAAGCTCCTTGGAAACAACAACAAAAGGTATATGTCTCTATATGCCACTGGTTGACATGCGATAAAGAATTTTGTCAAATGGGCTTTAGGGTCACCTTTCCCTTTGTATTTATCAAATTTCAATGGTTCATATTCTAAAGGAAATGGTATCTATAAATACTCCATGTTGAATGGATAGGAACATATGTCATCCAATTTGAACTTTCTGGTTTGCTTCCTAGCCTGAATGCAAGCAATTTCATCCTTCATCTGTTGTAATTCTTGGGATAGGAAACTAGATAAAATATTGGTTTGAGGGATAATTTGGGTTTGGATAGATGGTTGGGAGGTCATAAGTGTAACACTTTGACCAAAGTATGATGGAGATACTTTTTGGGTTACATTGGTTTAATTGGGGAATGGACTAAAAATACAGATACATGGATTGGGATGTACTTGAAATTGCACATTTAGCTATACAATATTATGGTTTGGTTTGGTGATAAAGGTTTAACCTAGAATATTTTGTGGTTGGGATGAAGGGATATAATTCTACTATGCCTACTATGGATGAAAAGGGACATGTTGTCGACTAATCAAACCTTGCTATTGAGTAGGAACTTGTGGACCAAGACCATGTTTTAAGATTTGTGGCATATTTTAACTAATGGTTATTTATTAGGTACTTGCAAAACATGATGACATCTTTGTTGCATGAATCCCTATGAGGAAGTGAAAATAGGTTGTATATTCATCATCTATCATCGACCAATATTTACATGTTGCTGACTAGTCATTGTTTGGTTTTAGATTGGCATATTATTTTATGACTGAAGAGGTATGTTTGTCATTACCTGGTGAGGTGGAACATTTATTTCCCTTGATTGAGGTGGAAATGTATTTGTCCTCTATTGTATTGATACACTAGATTGTGTCTACTATTGTGGAATACTACTCGTTACCTATTGAGGGGGTGTATGATTCGTCACATTCTATCATTAAGGTGTGACATTGGCTACTGTTTGATTACCTAACCTTATAGGTTGTACACTTGAGGAAGTAGTTGGTTGAGGCTAGGGTGTAAAAACTCCCACTCCTTGGTATGATGAACTATTCATAGGATTAACTATAGGCACATGTTTTTGGCTAGTTGTTTGCACATTAGTACCACTTTGGTCAGGATTGGACATTCCTTGCACATTATCTACTATGTTTTGATTACTATTTTGCATAGAGACTGAAGACACTTATTCAATAATAGGTATATAAATCAAGTTATCTATTGGATTTATTTGTATGAATGGGTTGAAACTCAAATTCTCTTATCTAGTTAATTCTATCAATACTTCTGTTGAAGGTACTAGGTCAATGAGAGGCTTACTTACCATATTCATCTGATTAAAATCATGTACTAAATTTAGGTAGGTTTTGTATGCTATTTATATTTTGTTAAAGTGATCTTCCATGATGTTTTTACCTTGATTGGATATATTAGGGTCTTGATACGTTGTTTGGACTAGAGCAATAAAATTGCTACAAGAAGCTTGTTGATCGTAAATGATATTATGGGTCATCCTTACTAGACTAATTAAAATTTCATGGGGGAATTCTGATGGAAACTTGGCCCCTACCTCTATGGCTCTAACCAAAATATCATCCTTTTTCTCTAGAAAATGTCTCTCAAACAAAAATGGATCATACGTGGAAGTCATATTAGTAGAATATGACTGTTGAAGAACTGGCTCATCCATTACAGGTATGGTTTGTTATTGGTCTTGCTTTATGTAAGGTGGTGTATTAACCAAATAGTTAGCTAATGGATCTTGGATTTGTGCCCCTAATTGAGTATTATAAGAGGGATAAGAATCTATCTCATAAGCAATATTATTCGCATAGGGGTCTTGCATAATTTCTTCCTATGCAACCACATTACTAATCCCTAGATTGTACATAAGTCCACTACAAGTGTAGGAATACATGTTGGAATCCATAGTCAATGCTTTGCAATAAATCGTCAAAGAATTCTACAAACTCTAAAAAGGATAATATCTAACATAAATGATGTTCCAACTTGGTCTAGATTTGTCAAAAGAATCAAAAGGTTTATGCAAATTTTTGTGAGGAAGCAAGCTAGAGTGAAGTATCTAATGTTTCACTATTCACACAAAGATAAGAAACTAAATGGACTAAAAATCAAAATGCCAAACTCTAAGGTTTAAGTGTTTCAAATTAATCTAATCTAAGAATTTTAAAAGTTGCTAGGTCTTTTGGCTAAATGTGGCATCAAAAGCTAGGCTCAAACAAGGCATGTGTTAGGAATTTTGACCAAATGACTTCAAAATCTAGACTTTTAAAATAAATGAGAGTTCTAATCTAACAGATTTGAAACACTTCTAACAAACACTAGGCCTTTGATTCTAGGACCTAAACTTGATCAACTAAGTATAAGGTATGAAACAAAAGGCACTTTAGCTATAGTTTATTTTCTCGCAAAAAATGGTATAAAATTGGGTTCTTTTGGACAAAAAATCTAGACAAAAGCTAACAATATAACTATTTTAGACAAAAGATCATAAAAGTATACTCAGATTGGTCTAAAAATGTAGGAACAAATTTGGAACTTTCTGCAACAGGGTCTATGAAATAATGTTTGAAGTGTTTTGAGAAGCGTAATGATGCTATACTACCCAAAAGGTGTGATAAAAAGGTTTGTTTCAAAAGTATTTAAATCAAAGACATTTTTCCACAATTTTGATAGCATAGCACTCCCTTTCTTGACACAAAATGGCTTAAGTCTATAAAGTGATGACAATGATTATGAGTCTTAAATGGCCTTCAACCCAAATTGGAAATTAAACCTAAGTTCCCTCAAGTTTAGTACAAATGGTGAACCCACTTAACACATTAACTCTATGAACTTGTAAAGGTGTAATTTCATGTTTATATTAAAAGTGAAGGACTTAAACAACATTGGTAAAGGTCTAGACTTAATTGGGAAACATAACTACACCAAAGTGGATGATATAACTCTCAAGCTTTTGATGAACTTTTGAACAAGGCAAATGGATGATCTCATGTGGGTAGCATAATTCCTCTTTATTCAAAATAAAATTTGGACTATGTGTTTGGTTTTGGATTTATTTGTTTACACCAAGTTTTTACTCCAAACAAGACCTTAATCTAGGATAAGACCAACTAATTAACTTTTCTTAGATCCTAAACTGACAAGGTTGCTTGGTATTATTAAAATCCGTCAATATACATCATTTGAGAGGATTTTAAGTGTTCATACAAAAGTAAATGTGCATTATATAGTAGGTTTTTTATACCCGCCTTCTCTTAAATGACAATACTATGACATGGACCTTGAGGTACACCTTGCACCAATAATACTTTCATGGCAAGTGGGGATTTATCTAAAATCTAACAAGTTTTTGAATGATTTAGGGGAATCAATTATATAATGACTTTCATGCTAAATAATTCAAAATAAAATCATATATTTTGGGTCTATATCACTTGGCTTGTTGCAAAAAGGTCTAGTCCTTTTTTTAACCACTACATCTTACTATTCACTCAGTGTAGTGTGATGTCCAAAGTGCCACTACATCCCATGTGAAACTTCAAAGGATCTAAATGAAGTCAATGTTAGAAGATGAAACCCTAGGTCAAAGCTTCCCTAAAGAACTTTTGAGAGGTGATGAAGTCCCCCTCATAAGCCAAGATTCATAAATAAATAAAGCATGAAAGTAGAAAGACTTTAGCACTGTTTTCAAGATCACACAAACTTTGATGAGTTTTTGGGGAATACTTTAGATGATTTTCTTTCTAAGCCTTGGACTAGGCTATTTTCAATAGTAACGGTGATTTTGATTTTAAGGGTTCCTTATAGGGGACAAATGAAAGAGCATAAATGCAACATTCCTCTCTTTTCCAAACAAAATCTAACTAAACAACTATTGAAAACATAAATTGACAAGTGTATTCAATTTTATACCCAAATGAAAAGTTTGGTGGTGTTCATTTGACCCCTTGGTCTTAGTTGCAAAATTTGAAAATATTCATTAAAAACATCTAAATTCTTTGTTAAACACCCAAAACAAAGTTCCTAATTTATTTTCAAGTATGCAAAGGTGATTTAAAAATGTTTTGAGCAAATTTTAAACTTGGTCTTGCAGAAAAATTATTATCATGTCATTTAGCTTTGAAGCCCTTTTGATTTTGAAACAATAAACTTTAGAAAAGTAGCTCTTGGGTTTATGTTTTTAAAAAAACACAGTGACTAACATTAGTTAATACCATCGACATCAGTTACTCTGGCTAACCAATGTCAATTTTGTTGATTGATGTCAGTTAAGTAGGTAACTGATGTCAGTATTTCTATTGACTTTGGTTATTATGTAAAAATTGTGGCAACCAAAAACAACAAAATAAAGTTAGAAAATCAATTTACAAGAGTTTTAGGATTTCAAATAAATATTTTAGAGTTTTAAAAGGATCTCCTTCATGTGTGAGATGCATCTAGTCCCACCGGGTGTGCCATTATGTGATCTAGGAATTTGACTCAAGAGAGGATGGTTAGTATGGGGTTAGTTTCAAAATGAAAATAAAGTGAAATAAACACACTAATAGCATAAAATATCTAGGCCTAGACACTAGGGAGAGCTTAGTTAACAAAATCAAATGATAAACACAACTAAAAATAAAGGAATGAAACACAAGAATTCCTTCACCTTCCATGGATGCTCCAAATGCCTTTGTAGTGGTGGCATGCTGGGCTTGTGCTCATGGAGTCCTTGGAAATGGAAGATTTGCTACCTCCATCTCTCCTTGGCACCTTTAGCTTGTAGCTTACCTTAGCTTGGAATAAATTTGGTATTATAAATTTGCATAAAAAATTCTTTTGAATATATTTGAGCATAATAAATTTACACTAAAATAGCCTATGAATGATGTTGTGAGGCCTCCTATTTATAGATTTTTAAATTTGATCAGAATCAACCTCAACCATCCATCTCAAGATTGAGATGTGTGGTCAAGGATTAATTCAATTTTTGGAATTAAGTTTGTAGTTATCCTCATCACGATATTGGAAGAAGGGGAAATTAAGAGGCATGGAGGGCATCATGGAAGGCATTGATGAGACATGGTAGGCATGAATCCTGATATTTATGGCATTTATGGCCTAGGGATGTCTTCCCAAGAAATGAGATCACTTAATGATGTAGATATTAAATATTAATTTATACAAATAAGTATTCAACAAGTTTCCATGGAATTTTTTATTATACCTTGATTTGGGTTAATTAACTCTTAAGCATGATTAAGCACTTTATGTACAAATTACTCAATTTGATCTAAATGCCTTGTTATTGGTCCTAAATTTCACTGGATTACAATTAGAAGGTGATGTCAGATGCATTGGAAATGTATTCCCATTTAGGATATTTCCAACAATAAATAACAAAGGCACATGTCTTGTGCAAAATATTTGATAGGAAAGAGCAATCCAAAACACCCAGATGAAAATTTGACATTTTGACTCAAAATGAACTGATCAAAGTTAGCTAGCCCATAGATTGCATTGCCCCATTTAGGGATACCCTAGCCAAAATTGGCACTTGAATATGTCAGTTTCACATCATTTAGCATGTTTTAGTGTTTTTAGGCCAAATTGTGCATTTTAGGTAGAAATTATCCAGAATCTTGATTGGGGATTATCGGTGGCTAGATTTAGGTGTCTACAGTTAAGCCCTTGGGTTGGCTCATTTACTTCAAAACCAACATGTTTTTTGTTTCCAAACCACAAAGGTGTGTTTGTGTGGATATTGATCTCGCATAACACCTTCATGAGGCCATCAACATCTGGATTAAAGGGAAATACTTCACTTAAAAGTTGATGTATACTAACCTTCCCAATACCTGCTTTTGATGTCAATCATCCAACCATAAGATCAAAAATTACATGCTCATGGTTATCATGAATCCACTGGCTAAAGCCATAATTAATAAAACTAAACCCATTACATGAACCAATGATGGCTATAAATTTTTGGGTCAATGAAAAAATAGAATAATTACAATAATAGGCACCCACTGCCAATTCGAAACTAACCATGGTTGTCATTGTGGTAAACCCACAACCAATCATCCAAACCCTAGTTGCTTAAGCTCCTTTGATTCCACAAGATATCCCTAGCCAAGTTGTGGCAAGTACTCCACATATAATAAATATTATTTTCAAAACTAACATAGGTGGCTTTGAATCCTAGTTTATAATTATTTCATTCACAAGAATCATTGAGTTGGAAGGTCTCCATCATGTTGTAAGGCCTCTATCATGGCTCCAAATCCTAGTGTTTCAGTAGTTTTTCATTTTCTTTTGAATTAAAATGTGACTTATTAAAAACTCAAAATAAAATAGGGTTTATGTGGAATACTTGTGGATAAAAATATGTTATGCACCACTTAAATCCATCGATAGTGAGAACTCCTTTTTGGTTGGGAAGGCTAACCTACACACATGTGAATACTTGATAAAAATAGATTAATAAAAGAGATGGGTGGACTGCCTGATCAAATATCACTTCCAAGAAGTGGTACACTTAGATGGATGTTAGACCACTATTTATGTAATTAAGCAAATAATAAACATAAGAAATTACAATAAATAAATGATGTGATAATAAACCTAATTCAAATTTTCTTCCTTGATTAATTCAATAATGTAAATGAAATATTCTTCCCAATAAGTAGAAGCAAAATCTACATCATCTTGAATAACAGCTAATGATTCTTCATAGGCTTCACAATAGGGTGAATAGATGATGGCACAAAGGGCTAGCTCAAAGGCTATGTCGCTCTGATCTACAAACAAAGGTTGAAAAACTATGGGGAGATAAATTATTCTAGTTACATCATGAACTAAATTGGGTAGAGTCATCTACAAGTAGAAGGCTATGTTCAAATAATAGTAATCAGAAAAGGATCTCAAACATAAGCTTAGGATTAATGTCTTGGATCTTGTGTATTAAACACAATAGATCAATGTCGATCTTGATAGGATCGATGCTGATTCAAAATGAATTGACATCGATTTAGAATGAATAAGTGTTGATACTCTCCATTGTTTGAGTTTAATAAAATAGAGAGTATAAATGAGATGGATTTACTAATATGTTGATAAATGGATATAGAGGGGTGATAATAGTATTTTAAGGATAAAATATATGGATAAATGAGATAATAATTAAAATATAATGATAAAATGGAATGTGGTACTTATCTTCAAATGGCTTGTGAGCAGAATGAAATTCTTCCATAGGCACAGATAGCAAGTCAAGTTGCACAAAGGATATAATTGAATGCTACAAAAATCTAGTATAGTATCATTAGGAACATCACCAAAAATTTTAGGAATTCTAACAACAATTCAAGGCTCTAATTTTTTTGTCCTTGAATTCAAAGGCAGGATACATATTTATGGATCGAAGTTGATCTAAATAATCATCTCTGATTATGGGAGCATCATCATAGATTCACCTAAAATAAGGCCTTTATTTTAATCGTGGATGAGAATAGATTGAGTACAGGTGGAATTATTAGTAACAACTCTACATGGGGGTAAATTGGTTATGGGGGTATATTCCTAGGTTATAAATGGTTTTAGGAGGTTGGAAGGGGTAAAAAGGTAAAAGTAAAGGCTATTTATCAAGCTAGTAAATGGTAAATAATCTAAACCTTAGGATAGGGTTTATTTATGAGATTTAAATAAATAGGACCTATGACACCTAAGTAATCATCCCTAGGGGTATGAAATTATAATGTCTATAAGTTGATCACTTTTTATTGCTCTTTTCTTTGAACGTGTATTTGTTGCCACTAAACTGCCACTATTAAATAATGTATCCTTCTGATTTACACCATAAAATTCCTCCTCTTGCTAGTTTAGAAGAGTAGCCTCATTCTAAACAAGTTCTTTTGTATTCTTTTATTGGGAAGTGGCTTCTTGTTGTTGTTCTTGAATGTTTGATATGCTTTGCACCACTAAGGCTTGATTGATGACACCATCAAGATAATTATTTTGATTATGTAGTTGATCATAAGGATAACACCACTCATACTCTTGAGATAGGTTATTTTTAATAGGTACAATAGCTTTGGAAGTACCTGGTGCAGGTAGATCATGGATGTTTGGAGGTTTTGCTTGCATATTTTAACTTTGTGGCTATGAATTGCCTTAGCATGGATGCCTATTGGGTTCGTATATTTGGTTAGCTTGCTGATAAAGCCTATAATTATTTTATTTTTGCCTTTTCATTACTACTAACTCATTGTCAAAGCTCTTAATAAATGACTTAACCTCATATAAATCATCAGTAGGATTGGGAGTTAAAACTAGTGATTTGTTTGTGGTGGGAATTGGAGTAATTATATGTTATATAGGAGGTATTTTTAGAAATAGAGGCATTGGTGGCCTTGGGGCAATTTTTCTCCCTTAAATCAGATAATTTTTTGATCTTATTATAATTTCATAGGCATTAGGGAGTGTAGCACCAACCATTATCTAAATCATAATAGTTATATCGTTATTTAAAGCTCTTAAGTAATATAAGAAAGCATTATTTGGGGTTGGCTTAACCAATACTAGAATTCTATTCCATGTATTTTGAAAACAAAAATTGAAATCACTTACGAACTCATGAGGAGCCCATTGAATAATAGTTAGTTGTTTAACCAAGGAGATGTGGTCACTCTTATCTTCAAATTGCATGCATAGTGAAGTTCCTAAATCATCTCAAACATGGATGGAATTGGAAGGTAGGCCTTTGTACCATTGTATGGATTTACCCTTAAAAGAGGATACTAAAAGTCTGATTGCAACATTATTTTGTACTACATTGTAGACTGAACAAAGATTATCAATGTATTTTATATGTTTCATAAGAGTGGTGGAAGTTTCACTAGTAAAATACAAAAGGATTTTTAAAGCCAAGGTAGGTATATAATTATACTGGGCTAACTAAAGGGGGTTGCCTCCATTGAAGGCTATAAATTTTTGAATTCTCACACCCATAATGGGAGGTATGAAACTATTTGGGATATTTAAAGGAGATGTAAATAAATTTTTAGGGTATATTCTAGTGTAAGGTATGATTGATCTTGATCTATTTTTATATGGAAATGACAATTCCAAAAAATCAGCTTTCTTACCTTTAGTAAATGACCTTGTTTGTTTCTTTGGCATACATAAACCTTGATTTCTTGAATCTATAAGCTAGTGGAGTCACCAAGTCACTAGGTGATTATAAAATGTGTATGAGGCTTGTACAATGCTTGCTAAGAATAGCACCAATCTCTTTATTAATAATTTTTAGGTCCCATTAGGCATGCCAAAAATAGTTATTACATATATTTTGTACCTATCTTGATGTTGTAGCTCATTGTGCAAAAATATAATGATATAATGAGATCACCTCCAAGCTATAGGACCTTAGTGAATTGAGGTGAACCTTTAGAGAAGTCTAACTTAATTTCACTAACTTTGGTGCAACTAATAAACTACTAGTTCATATGGAAATTTTGCTTCTTAGTGATATTGCTTCTAAACTAGGGTTTAACTATGAGAAAAGAATTTATAAAAATGAAATTATAAAAACTAGAAATGGTGATTTTACCAAATATTTGTAGTGGATTTTAATGCTTGATTTGAATGAACATAACACAAAAATAAATACATTTAAATTTAGTGGAGCACAAACTCATGTAAATGTGAAACCAAAGGTAATATTGGGGATTTCTCATATAAGGGACAAGATTCTTTATTTTTTATCAAATAACCTTTCAAAAGGGAAAAATAATACCACAAATAAAATTTTGTGATCGGAAATAAGAATAAAAGAATCCAAATTTTTGATAAAAAACCTTTCATACACAAAGATAACACAAAAAAGAAAGGCAAATCTTCAATCTATTCTCATTCTCTAGGTTACATCATGTAGATAACTTATTCAAAATGTAGAATAATCTCTCTAATATCAATAAGATAAATGGGATATGTTATAGTACCCATTTTTATACAAAAAATTATCTTAGAAGATATGTATTTAACCAAAACTACATGCTCAGTTTAAGATCATGCAAAATCTGAAAACTCCATGCAAGGGGGTGTGATCTTTAGCTACAATGGCATCCTTGGCAAGGTAAACAAGTGGAAAAAAAAGCATGCAACTGCAGGGCATTCCAAAAAAATACTAGAGGCATGGGATAACTTGTATAATCTTTATATAATGCCTTCATCTTCTTTAGTTGACCTGTTGTAGCTTCTCCGTATAATGAGGCACCAAAAGTGAAACTCAAACTTAGAGAAAAAGATAGCTTTTAGATAACTTAGGTTATTTTGACAAAACCTAACTTATAATTTTTAATTGGGACTTTTACAACTTTTAAGTCACCAAATTTTGACAAAAATGGAAATACAATTTATAATATGAACATTTGTAATTAAGCAACTCAGACTTGTCAAAAGGAAAAGTGCAATTTACAAGTTTGTTTTTTTACAACTTTCAACTTATCAAAAAGGAACATGGCAATTACAAGTGGATCTTTCCCAAAAAGAGCTATCAAAATGATAGTTGCAATTTACAATATTTTTTACAAGGAAATATAATGTACATAATATTTTTGATGGAAAGAACTAATTTACAACCAAAACCTCGAAAGACCATTTTGTCCTTCTTTGCCTATGTCTTTTCAATATATGCATGAAAACTCTTAAATATCTTTGGGATATGATCTTCATCTAGACCAAAAGAGTATATGTGGCTCATTTCACATTATTCAATTAAGTTAGAAAGTTGTATCTCTATATACCTGAGTCTATTTCCCCATTTGATCCAATGTATTATGGTACTTGATAAAATGGTGGATGGATCTCAAGCTAAATGTTGTGTCTCATGTTGACTCTCCTTCTACCACTCCTTTGAATTTGTCTTGAATTTCCTATGCTAAAAGGGTCCAGTCTTGATGATCTAATGCTTGACATGAAATTTTATTTAGCAAATATTCTATGTTAAAGATCATATTTGTGACCTTGTCATGTATAGCCTTAGTTTTATTAATACTCTATGTGAGTATTCTTATTCTAAATAGAGATGCTTTGTCAAATTCCTCATGTTTTTCATCAATTTTCAATATATTTTCTACAATGAGGATATCACTATCAATTGTATCCATAAATGTAAACTTTGGAAAAAATAAGTTCATCCTTTCTATCTCTTCTCGATATTTACTTATTTGTTCTCTCAAAGTTTCTCGTCCATCCTTCAGAGCTTTGTAGTAATCCACTACTATTCAATAACTTTAATTCCTTTTGAAATAATCTCTTCTACTCAGTACTTTTTAGCCCTTCTCATGCTACCGATATCTATTACTATATCAATTTTTTCTCTATCTGTGATCTAATAATAGATTATGTTGCTTAGGCAATGAGCTCAATGAATTTCTTTAGTACAGTCATCAATTGTTCAACCTCATTCTTCAATTCATACTTAGTGACCCTTTCATTATCCATTTTATTAAAAAGAGAGTTAATGTTGGATTGAACATCATGTTTCAATCCCTCTCTTATAAGATGACCAAGGTGAACCTTCGATATCTGGTAATCCCCCACCACTAGATCTTCCTTTTGTATGTCTAGTGGGGGGAGTGTAATCTCTACATACTTCTCCCTTGCTGAATCATATAAAATCCTTGATATGGTTCTAGGAGTTACTTTTGATTTATTAAATGCCTTTATAAGGCTAACTTTTAGTGTGATCAGGATCACCATCTACTTACATTTTATCCCCACTAATTGTACTAATAAATTAGAAGTAGCATCCTATTGCCCTGCACTACCACTTGTGAATCTATAATTGAAGTTGTTGTATTGGTGCTTATGGTGAAAAGTGCTGAATATATTACTTTTAAAACCATTGATTCTTTTATTGATGTTTTTCCAATCTCTTCCCCATATTTGGGTTGATTGGACACATTTGTATCAATGATTTGATCTAACTCTACCTCCTTTATGGGGGTTAGGGTTATTGTGGAAATGGAAGAAATGGATGTAGTGGAAATAGATGTGTTTGTTGGGGGTGTGGGAGATAAAAGTGACACCAGTGGAGGGGTAGGCATAGGGATTTGAAAAGGGGGAAGCTATGGGAGTGTGGAATCTAGAGCCATGAATGAATCAATCAGAGTTATGGGGATACTCAAGGTAGATGAAAAGGGTAAGGTCATAGGAAATGAAAATGAAGTAGTGGTTATCCTAGTATTTGGGATGGCCAATGGGATTATAGTTAGGATGATTGAATTTATGGATATATAATATTGTGTGGTGTTAGTGATTATTGGGGTGGATTTGGTGATTAGAGATGAAAGGGAAAGAATTGTATAACAAGGGAGTGAAATTGTGAAAGAGGGAGGAATTGTGGAAGAGGGGAGTGGAAGTGAAACCTGAGTGTTTGATTGAGTTGATTAAAATATTGGAAATGGACCTACTAACATAGGTGGGTTGGTAGGAATGGATGAGGAAATTGCTTGAGGTGATGGTGGAGTGGAGACAAGAGGATGAGTTGTTGAAGTTGATGGAATGATAGAGATAGGATGAGGGACTAAAATAAAGATAGGAGTAGAAACTATGACCAAGAAAGGAATAAAAACTATATGTCTTTTAATAAAATTTATATATTCAAATGAAATCATTCTCAGCTAATCTACTACTTTTCTTTAGATACTTGATTATCCTCTCTTAGACTTTGAATTTTGCTTTCTCTTATGGGATATCATTAGCCTATCTTCCTATTTTAGGAGGGTTCCATTTCTGAAACCTTCTGATGTTGGTGGTGTTTCCTTTTCCTTGAGCTCTCTTAACGTATCATTGATGCTCACTCTTTCCTTGGTCACTTTAACCCCTTTGATTCTAAGCCAATTTATTTTTATATTTATTACATTGGTTGTTTTATCCATTAATGAGAAGGACTTAGGAATGGACCACCTTACTACTGGAAGGGGTTGAGCATATATCTTAAAATCATAGTAGATCTTGTTTATTAGGGATTCATCATATACCAAGTCCTTAGTGACTAGTGACATGTTAAAAGCCTTGATATAAACCAAGGTCATCCTATAATAATCCTTCAATCTTACTTCTTCATCTTTTAGATCCTCCTAGTAGTCTTCATAGTAGGGAACATGGAAATATGTTGAGATCCCCAATTCACTAGTAATGTTGTTTTTTACGTCATAGAATGGCCTTGCCTCTAGATCTCTCAAGGTCATCTGAGTCATTTCAACATATGCACACTTATATTTGGATAAAGAAGGGCATGTATACCTCCCTATACTAATGGGGAAATGGATGCCAACTTTGTGTTTCCTTGACAATAACTTGTGAGTCTCCAAAAGCTACCTCACAAGTTATATTAAAGCCCATTTGTCGCTTACATACCTTGGTAGGGTGTAAAGACAACCAATGAATCCCCCTACTCTGATGTATGAGTATGTGTGGAATTGAATGAAATAAGATCCCTAGTTTGTTATCTCTAAAGTATCAACATCAGATAATCTCTTCTTTTCTAGCACTTTGTCAGACATGACTATGATGTAGTATATAAATGCATCATTTACTCTTCTGAAGTGTCACCTACTTGCCTCAAGAGTGACGTCAAGGTAATAATTGAAAACCTTGTTTTCATGGTCAACTACTATATTCAATCATGGGAAGGCTCTCCCTTTGGATAATATGTAGTCTATATAAGAAGTCATATAGAACTTCCTTATATTCTAGACTTCCATCAATTGCCTATGGATGGAGTCACTTATCAGCTATGCCCAATGGATGTATTACTTGTTTTTATGGATTACCCCTATATATTGGTATATCCAATCTTAAAATTTATTTGAATCAAGGTTTCTAGTGACTCTATGCAAGAGTATGAATAAATCCCCCACTTCATCTTTGAAATCTATCCTTGCCAATGTTTTGGGAAATCTTGTGGATGTAGACCTAGAGACCCTTAGCCATTGCTTATTCATTACCCTTAGATAACCAATGTTATTGTCCTGATATAAATTCTTTGATGATTCAAGAGTTATATCAAGATAACTCTCATATTTAGGTATTAAGAACACTAAGTGTATAAAATCAGGGTCTAGGTTTAAAATCCTTTCCCCTTGTCATTCAACACTTCTTTTTTCTTAGTATCATAGTAATTTACTAATGTGATCACTAGCTTAAGGATCTGCATTGATAGGGGTAAGGTTTCTACTTGAGGCATCCCACAATTGTAAATGCTTTAAATCCAGTCATTTTTGAATTTATCATTCACTCTAGCCCTAAAATCACTTAGGTTAATATGACCTAGGTCTATGTTTGTGATCTTGTTTATGTTCAATTCCAAGTTGATTAGGACAGCAGGTCCTTTGGATTTGAATTTCATCCCTTTTATAGACATGGATTCTAGAGAATTTTCTAGGGAAGAACCAATTACAGGGTTGGCAAGTTTTGAGGGTGCAAAACATAGGTGGAAGTTATGGTGGAGATTGGGTTTGCTATTACAGGGAAAATATTCAATGGAGATGGTGGTTTAAAACACATTTTCAATGTATGGAAAAAACTTTGATGGTTTTTAGAGTTGTAAAGTGCACTATAAAAGTCCATAGAGTTATTGGTTTACAAATATAGGTGTAAATCATGTTGGTTTTAGAATTTTGATAACAAGTAAAAAGTCTGTAGGGACTATGTAGGGAATCCTCAAGGAAATATTTGAGTGGTTATAATGATTTTAAAAAACATAGATTCATAATGGCTATATAATGCTTGGAAATGACTTGGAATTATTCTTTGAGATGACACTAAGTAATCAAGCTAAAACGCTAACAACGCTCAAGCAAAGAAAACCCCTAAATCTACAACTAGATAGGAAGAAAATGTGAAAAAATCAACCTATCTTAGCTTAGTAGAGGAAAGTTATAGCTATAAAATGAAAAGGTATTGAGGAATATCATACATGTATGAACTAATAGAGTCATGGCTTGAGGTGTGGCTTGATGTACATAGCATCATGGTTTGAGGTTGCTAGTAGGGTCATTATTCAAGGCACAGAGCTCCAAATCAAAATTTTCAAAATAAATAATGAATTACAATTACCCTAATTGGATTTATATAACCACTACAATAAATTCCCCTCCATTGATGGTTGGTAGGAGGTTCACAAATCTAGAGTCTAGGAGTGAATTTTCAACTTTACAAATTTGTAATTTACATTTTGACCTCTACTTTTTTTAGGATAGCTTGGTCCTTTAAAAATGGGAAGGAAAAACTTGAGGTGCAATTTTCAACTTTTCAAGTTGTAATTTTCAACTAGAGTTGTAGTTTTTATAGGAATGGCAGTTAGTGGGAAGCGGAACTCAAATTACAATTTACAACTTTGAAAGTTGCAAATTACAATTGGAGTTTTGGTTTTCTATTGGAGTGATGTGTAGGAAGAAAAAATTAGGAAGTAATTTTCAAGTTTGTAAGTTGTAAATTTCAATCCAATCTCTTGTTTTCATCGGGTATGTGTTTAGTGGGAAGCGAAACTCCATTTTTAATTTGCAACTTTACAGGTTATAAATTATTAGTGGGGTTCAAAATTTTAATAGGCATGAGTTGTGAGATAAGTGGAGGTTGGGAAACAATTTGTAGGTTTGAAAGTTATAAATTGCATCCCAATCTTTAGTTTTTGTTGGCTATGAGCAAAGTCAAAAACATAGGTTTGGATGTAATTTATAACTTTGTAAGTTATAATTTATACCCAGATCTTTGGTCTCCATTAGGATTAGGGAAATGAGTATCCTAGGTCATTTAAAGGAATGTTTCCAAAAAATTAATGAGTCTCCCTTAGGTTACTTGATATTTTGACATTTTTGGCATTAAAATATCAATAGGTGTTTTTATTGGTAGAGAAAATAGTTTCTACATAATCAAATTTCTATAAAAATGAAAAAGGGACTATGTTAACAGCCACCCCATCATTAACCATTGTTATCTTCACATAATTTTTGTATATCTAGAATTGTAAACAAAAATTTGGATCCTCTTGTATGCAATAAAAAATTCATCAAATATATAAATTAATCCTAGCTCAAAGAAGATAAATCCTACTTACACTTCTGATTGGGGATACATTAGATAATTGGGAATATGACTAATATGTGGATCTGCTAGACCTAATTAGGGGATCTCTTATCATAAATAGTATCACTAGGGAGGGTTCCAAAGCCTCTAATCAAGCAAAACCATGTAACTAAGTCCTATGTTTTCATATTCACTAAACTAATAACAAGTAAAGCAAAGAAATCTAATATAGTGCTCACCAAATCATGTGGGACCAAGTGGGGGGTAATAAACAACAAAATTAAACATGCATAGAAGACATATACTCACATCAATGTATACATAATCCTAATGTATGGAATATAATTACAAACACATATCTATCTACTCTTACAAAGGAGGAACAAAGTTAGGAATACTTTGAAGATGAACCTACCAAGTTTCAATCTCTCCCTTGGCCAAAGTGCTTTGCAAGAGGTTATTTTGGTATGTAGGGATGAAAATGATAAATCATCTCTAGGATACACAACCTATCAATGCATCCAAAAGACTTCTCCACAAGAAAATATCCTTATCTCTAAAAAAAGTATGAAACCCTAAGCTTGCTCCTCAAGTAGAATGGTGGATAAGAAGATGCACAATAGCTCTTACTTATTCTCTTCTCTAAATAATGGTAAAATGATCTTGTATATATAGGCATATCTAACCTTAAGCCCTTCTGATAGTTTTGGTTAATAGGGTCAGCCCAATAGACCTAGTATCATTATTGACAAAAAATCACTAAGTCACAGGATAGGTCGGCCAAGAGCTGGCCTAGACCCTAAATGAGTTTCACTAATAAGAGTACAAGGTCAACCTATTCGACCTAGTCATGTAAACTATCAAAAGGGATTTTAGGTTAGGAAAAGGGGTACTAAATGTGGAAAAATACTAGAGGAGTATATAAGAGAGAATAACAAGCTTATGGGAATGGTTTCCATGAGAAAAGTGTGTAAATAACAAGTGCCAAAAGGGATAATAATCTTATGAAGCACCAATAGTCTACCCACCCCTTTATCAATACACCCCTTTAGGTGTGTACTCATAGAGATTGAGACTCAACAAGTTCCTACAAGATAAAGAGCATTAGTAATTGATAAAAGTTTAAAAATATTGTGTATACATATGCCCCACTCAAAGCTTAAGTGTAACACAAGATGTGCTTCAGGAATAAAACATGATGACATATAATGATGATGATAAGTAAAATGTAGTAAGGAGAAAATAATATAAATGAAAAGACAAAATTGAAAAACACATACCTTTACTTACCTTAGGGTTGTAAATAAAAAAATAAACTATGACAGATGAGAAGGCATCCAATGTGATGAACATTAGGTAAACCTATAGAGAATAGAGAAAAAAAGAGCAAAAAATAAAAAAATCAATATAGGCATATAGTAGTGGAAAATATTCTCTATGACATCATGATTTTAGAACTTTTTATGGTTTGAAAAATTAGTTAGTAAAGCCAAAGATATGATCAAAACAAGGAATTTGATGGTAAATATTTGAAAGGTAAACAATTGTGAATAATAACTATAAATAGGGTAAAAAGATAGTCACTTAATATTGTTTGACTATTCTGAGAGAAAAATAGACCTTTGAGGGACCTAGTGAAATCCAAAAGAGCCAATATGGTGAGGAGACAACAACTGAGATGAGGAGGATGACTATTGATTGTAATAGGTGCAACAAAGGTAGGCAACTAAGAATACCAAATTTTTTTTGAGTATTTTATTGGAAATTAAGTGTTTTATAAAAATTTGTAAATTAGATCAATTCTTGAAACTGAAATGAACCCTAAGAAGTTGCTAAGGGAACTATAGGTCAAATAGGGAACTATGTTTAAAAAATAAAAGAAATAAGTGTTAAAGGCATTTATGAAAAGAGGTTAAAGGGTCAGTAGTTTGAAATAACTAGGTCAACCCAGTCGACCTAGTAGGTGGAAAATCAGGTTTTAACATGGCTGACTTAGTAGGTATAGGAATACTTAGTTGATTGAAAAAGATGAATGACTTAGTACCCCTTAACTAACTTATTTGGTTATGTTAGAGTGTTGAATTAGTACTAAGGGGGAAAAATGAAAGGGTCAACTTAGTTTGTTAAATCTAAATGGCCAACTTAGTACTATTGGGTCAACTTAGTATGTTACTAGCTAGTATAGTACTAAAATGTAGAAAATTGGCTGATATAGTATGTTTAAGGCCCAGGTTACCTAATTGAGTACTAAAATGGCTAATTAGGTTAAAAATAGGTCAAATTGATAAAAAATGAATAAATTAAGGATAATTAGGTTTGTTTTTATTAAAATTTAAAAGAATGTATTTTGATTATAAGTGACATAGAGGTCTAATACATCTTTTATTATTTGATGGTTGTAGGGGAATTATAGATTTTGGTGATTAGTAGACATGTCTTGGATACAAGATATATTAGAGTGCCTAATAGAGGTAGATTAGGCTAGATTAGTTTCACTAGGATTGAGAGGCATCACTAAGATATGACAAGTTCTACTGAGTGTAGATCTAGTGGTCATGTTCTTGGGAGCCTAGGAATGCTTAGCCAATGATTTTAGGTGGATGGTGGATATGGATACCATAGAGGATGGTATCACATTAGAGGATGTTCATGCATTACTTGGACTTCTTATAGGAGGGATGTCAGTGATCATGGGGATACCAAATGATTAGGAGGGAGGATAAGCATTATCCCAATGGGTGACTTACTCGGATAAGATTTACCCAAGATTGAGGGTGAGTCTATTTTATGTTTACATAACATTGATTTTATATATCTTAAAGGATATGATAGGGATTATGAAATCATGAGTTTTATGTCACAAGTTTCATATCAAGGTACCACTGTATACGATAGCCTTGTGTTAGTCGCTATTAGAGCAGGGGGTACTTTATGACTTGGGTTTTATCATTTTGGTTTAGCTCATGCATGATATGTATAGGATGTTGTCCAAATCTCAGAAGACCATGGGGCTAGTGGTATTACTAAGTGAATAGATATATGAGAGGTTCTTGATGTACTAACTAGATAATTTACCCCATATAGCCGATGATCGATTACCTCGAGTGCTAATATGGAGACAAGAACAAGTGGTGTAGGCTATGCCTCACATTTTATCACTACAAATGGTCATATGAAGATATATCATGTGGTAGACTTATGCACACATTATAATATTTTGGTCAAGTTAGAGGATGGTGATACTAGAATTAGCATGAGCACAATCATGGGCCACTACACTTGGTGGGTAGAACCAAATCTAGTGGCACTTGCTAGGATAGTTTACAATCCCTCACTCAATTAATCTTATAGTAGTACCCAAATTTTAGGCTAAGAATGAAAGAGATCTAAGGGGGAGAGGAGGAAGAGGACCACCAGTCATGAGACTATAAATCAAACCACAACATGAGAGATCATGGATAGGTCAAGCATGATGGTCAATAGCTAGAAAGGAAATAGATGTGGATGCAAGAATGTCATAGCTACCACATCCAACACCATAGTAGGATGAAGTGACTACCTCAATCATACCACTGATGAAGAAGCTAGTAGTGAGAGAGAGCACAAAGAGTGGTCATCTAAGATAACCCATCAGTCGACCCAAGGTAGATCTAGCCTATAGAGGCACCAATGAGGTGAGGCTTAAGATGAGAAAAGGTGGTGACCCTAGGGTTTTCTTTGATTTGGAGGCATCCTAAAGATGAGGTAATCAAAGGAAAAGCTAATGGAGAAATCATGCTTAGTGGTTGAGCATATGGGGAGATGGTGCTTGGTGATACTAGGATATGTAATAAATGGTTGTAATTTTTTTTAAGCATTGAAAATAGAATGATAGTTGTATAAGATTATATATATATATATATATATATATATGGTTTGAATTTTAAAGATCCTATGAATAAGGAGGAGACTAGATGGGGATCCTTAGTGAGGGGATCACTCCATGATATTTTGGATGGGTTGTGGATTCCATACAACCCTACCACATTAGATGATCTCATGGTACCATCTACACTCAGGCAAGCTGATTTAGACTATCAGGAGAGGCCATGAGGTGACTACAGGCATACAAAGATGGGTTATAATCATTATCAGGGGTGGGAGCAGGAGAGGCATAGGTATGGTAGGCCTTGGCTCAAGGAAGAGCTACGTATTTAACTACCACTATTTAGCTAGGATAGTATAGGCCTAGGTGGCCAACCTATAGGGACAGGTAACAATCTTGAGATTTCAAACATCCTCTTTATAACATACTATTCATAGGGGATTGTCTGAGGCATCTATGGGCAACATAGCTAGACCACAAGATAGACATGATAGAACCCAACCTTAGAGCTAGAGTGATATATTTTTGTATTTTATATCAAAAACACATGATGTGTGTGTGTGGGTGTGTGTGTGTGTGTGTGTGTGTGTGTGTGTGTGTGTGTGTGTGTGTGTGTGTGTGTGTGTGTGTGTGTGTGTGTGTGTGTGTGTGTGTGTGTGTGTGTGTGTGTGTGTGTGTGTGTGTGTGTGTGTGTGTGTGTGTGTGTATCATGTGTTTTTGATACAAAATACAAAAATATATCACTCTAGCTCTAAGGTTGGGTTCTATCATGTCTATCTTGTGGTCTAGCCATGTTGCCCATAGATGCCTCAGACAATCCCCTATGAATAGTATGTTATAAGAGGATGTTTGAAATCTCAAGATTGTTACCTGTCCCTGTAGGTTGGCCACCTTATATATATATATATATATATATATATATATATATATATATATATATATATATATATATATATATATATATATATATATATATATATATCTTATTTTGATAGTTGGATGTTGATTTTATGTGTTTGTATTATGGTTGTGGTTGTGGATGCATGGATATATTTATTTATAACACATGTATTTTTCTTGTGTTTTATATGTTATAGGAAATATATGTGTTGTGTTTTCTTTTCTAAAATTATGTAGGACACATGCATGGTTAAAAATAAATTAAAAAAAAAGATTTGACAAAGTATAATTAATAAAAAACAAATGTATTACACACTATTTCATGTTGGGAAATGTGTAATAGAAAAATCAAATGACTAAGTAGTGGTAAATAAGAGGGTAAAAAAATTTGTTTTAAAACCATGAGAAAGAGTGGCACCAAATGAAAACAAGTAAAATCACACTGAATCACATTGGGAAGTATGAAAATAATGTAATAAAATGGAAAGCATGTAAAAGAACAATGGTATAAAAATAAACCAATTAAATCAATCAATCATACTAAATCACATTGGGAAGTATAATAGAGAAACAAAATTGGAAAAAATGGTTTTAAATTAATCATACTAAGTCAAGCTAGAAAATATGAAAAAAAAATAGTTGAATTCTTACACGCAATCAAAAAATAAGAAGATAAAAGTGGAAGATTAATGAAGTGATCTAAAAAATACTAAATCAAGATCAGAAGCATGCCAATGATGTGTAACTCATAATCAATCACATCTTATCTCATATTTGACACATGTAATTTTGTTGTGACTTGGATATTGGAAAATTTTGTGAGGAAGGCTAGGTCTTATTTGTGGTCTTACACTACAACTCAAAAAGGGAGCACCAATGTGGTGGAAATAGTGTGAAAATATGGTAAAAGGGGATTTTTTTTTATGATAATGTGAAAATTTTGATAATTTATGAGGAAGGCCAGGTCTTATCCATGGTCTTACAACATATCTCATAAATGGAATCCCTAGGGGAGTGATCAGTGAACAAAACAATATTTCTCAAGGGGAAATATTAGGATTATAGGGAGTTAAAAAGTGAATGTAAGAATCATAACATATGTATCTTATGAGAAGACATTAAGAGACATGAGGCATGCTAAGGACATGAGAAGACACTAAGTGACTAGTGACCATAAATATATAGAGGATACCTATTCACTATAGACACAAAGCTATGTAGGAAAATAAGTGTTCTAATAAGATCAACTCATGTAGATAGTTTTGAGAAAGTAAAATGGACCTACTTTACCAAAATGTGTTCCTCATTCCTCAAGACCCCTTATATATTTGTTAGTATACTATGAAGATTGAGTACTTGCATGAGAAAGTAGGTAGCACTAAAAGATTTTTTATTCTCATTTTCAAATCTGCTAGCCTACCACACTCCAATGGACCTCAGATATAATGGGAGTCCAACTATGGAGTTTGATATTTGATTATAAGAAGGAAATGTGCTTAAAATAATGTCTTTTAGTGTGATTTAACTTTTGATAATTTTAAATGTTTCCTTTTAGATCATTGACTTTTGTTAAATGATTTGGATTTTGAATGTTTTTAAAGCTTTTATGATTCCTCCTCCATACAAACTTAGAATGACCAATCATGAGAGATAGAGTGATACACATGAATGAGATTTAGGCTCAGGCTAAAGGAAGCTAAGTATCCAAAAGACAAGACTGACTAGAACACTTAGGCTTAACTATGAACCGACATGTTATCTCAAGTTTCAACCATGTATCTATTTAATTTGTGAAATGGAATAGATGGGAATAAAAGGATATCCAAAGTGGACCAGTAAAAGGATATTATAATAAGATGAGTTATTCACTAACTAATCACATGGTAGATGAATAATGACTAAAGGGAGTGAGGTTTATATAACCAAGTCACAATAATAATTATCCGTGTTTATAGAGATAAGATAATAAATAATCATGAAAAATAAAAAGGGAATCATAAGAAAATGAATTCAATAATAAAATATAATGTAATGAGGAAAAATAAATCCATAAGAGAACATAATGACATCATAAGCAATATAAAGTGTGAAACTAAAGTCACCATGTAAGATAGATAAGAATTTGACACAATGTTAAATGATATAAAATAGATAAATGTAAAGTTGGAGCACACGTCCAATCCAAAATGAAAATTTAAGAACACCATGCATGTGTCCATAAGTAATTATATATTTATCTACACACATTATCCATAACATCTGATAAGTCTCTATAAATTTGAATGCAAATTTTAGCTAATGTCTCATCGATCTTCAATGAAAGTTGAGAAAATACTTCACATCAAATATCCTCAAGGGAAAATGTAAGAATGATTGAAAGATCATGTTGATGAGGGATATCATGCAAGGGATGCTTAGTAGAATGCATGGGAGTGGTTTCTATGGGAGATGAAGGGGTCACTAGTGGGGAAGCTGCCATAGGTAAGGGACTCATAGGTGGAGAAGGATGCACGGGTGATGGAATGTCCACAAGTGAGGGATTCACAGGTAGAGGAATATTAGCTGGTGAATGGAGCATAGGAGGAGATGGAACCACAAGAGGTGGAATCATGGGGAGCCTTCTTGTAAGAATGACCTATGGGAGGTAGGGTAAAAGGTGTAGGAATAATTAGGAGGTGATCCTTAAGATGTTTTTGAAGGATATAATAATGATTAGTGTGATGTGTGCCACATTGGTGATAGAGACAATATACCTCTTTGTATTTAAAAAGATACTCAAGTAATACTTTAGGGGGAGGTATAGCCTTATTTGAGAGTTGAAGAGAGGTGGGATATAAGGTGTAAATATATTATCATAACTTTCAATAATATGTGGATGAATGGTTATCTATGACATGGAAGTAATAGATGTTTATGAGTAATCTTGGTAGGTGTACTCATAAGAGAATATCTAACAGAAGATGAAGGAGTTTGGTGTAGTGAACAATATCTAGTCTAGTGACTAACAAATTTATGAATATTACAATAAGGATGATCAACCCATTTGGTGGGTGAAGTATCTAGCTATGGTAAAGTGAGTAAACCATCACCAAAAGAATGTGGATTTGGTGAAGAGATTGGATAAGGCTCGACTGAAGGAGTGATAGGATTAGAAATAGGAAGAGACTCAAATATAGAGAGATCAAGAATGGGATCCGAACTAGGCTCTACTAAGGGAGGAACAGGGTCCATAAAAGGTTGAAATATAGTCGCATGCATCTCAAGGATAAGTAATCTAAATGGGTCATGGTATCTAGTAAATCAATAGGGACCAGTCATATCACGATCCATAAACATACTCCTATGAGGTTCTTTATAAATTGGAGGTGTCTTCGCCATCTCTACCCTATGATAAAGAGTAAAAATACTAAAATTAGGAAAAATATAGGATGGAATATAGGAAAATATACTAAAATATTGAATTAAAGAGAAATGATAACGAATAATTTCAGCATCTCAAGCCTGAAAAAGCCCTCCTAAGAATAGACCATCTATGGTATATCCATCATCATAATCAGGTGTATGATAATTAATGGTACAAGTAGGGATGACTTTGTCATCCAATGTGGTGGGATGAATGGAATGCCAAGTCTTGGTTAAGACAATGGGGATGTCATCACAAGGTGGTTTATGAGAATGAGGTTGCAAAGAAGTGGGATGCTGAGAGATGAGATGAGGTGAGAGATCTAAAGTTTTAATATTGTGATTGATCTCGTCAGGATCATCATCATCATCATCAAAATTTAGGAGGTTAGGGGGTATATTACCAATGAGTTTAGGATGATCATTATAACCTTAGGTGGAATTGATAATAAAGATAAAAAATTGAGATTCATGAAATAGAACACTTGGCAAAGGTTCAAGGGTAAGAATTTTGAATACACCACAGTCTTATAATTATTCAAAATTCTAAGGGTTAGTGTTCACCCTAAATATTATAGATGGATCCATTATGAGTAAATTCTATAGAATGGCAAGCAGAAGAGGCAACTTATCTCATACAATGAGTCTATGACCTACCAAATCAAAATGTTTCAAGATAGAGGAAGTTGAATATCATCACCTTCACATGAATGGTGATACGTGGGATGGTAATGGGGAGCCACACATAACCTAAAAGAGGTATTTGTCTTCAATCATAACCTTGACATGTGTTGTGTGTGTATTTAAGATTGCATTAAAAATATCCAGGGGTTTTGATAAAATCAAGAGAGGTAACACAAGTGTCACAACCCTCATCAATCAAGCCATGCTTAACTTGGATATACAAATTTGAATACTGATAAAGAGAGGGGGATCATCCACACAAAGTAGAATCTCATCAAGGATCATATAAGAAATGGAGAATTTGAGGGAAAGAGAAGTGTCCATTATTTCATCAACATGTATGGACATCTCTTTACATTGTTATAAAATGTTATCTTCTGATCTGGATAAGGTGGATTCATGTCCTGCTATGAGAGGATGAGGGATGTTCATTTCAAATAAAAGCTACATAAGATAGTTACAATGATATAGAGAGGTCTTCATAAGTTCAAGAAATGGTATTTGGGATGGGATATGAGTGAGATTTGTGATAGGATCCCACTCATCATAACCCATAAGGAGATTGTTGGAAAGAGGTGCATAGTGTTGAAGGAGGTCCTCAAAAAGAGGAGCCGAAGTACATGTGAATTTATGTTGATAAGAGGTATAAGGTTTAATATGAGGAAAAGTTTGTATATTATGTTGAGAATATGGAGTATTTGATGCAGGTGTGGTTTGAAAATTGATAGAATAAGTGTTGATAGAAATGTGAGTATCATTGGTGATAGGTAAGGAAGATGGAGGAATGGTAAAAATAGTATGAGAAGTGTTATCCAAGGGAGGTGTTGGAATTGGTTCATCAAAATATATAAGGTCATATTTTCCCAACTCATTTTAGTGATTTCAATAAGAATCTTAGATAACATGAAATGTGTGATATAATGGAGGTGTGTAGATGGGTTGAGGATGTAGACACTAGAAAACTACACACTTGTAGTTTTTGATGACTAAATACCTCAAGACCCCATAAATACCCCTTAAAACTTTTTAAGCCTTAAAAACCCCTCTTAACCTAACCAAATCACTATTATTCTAGTCACACAATATTAATCAAAATCACTGTTTGAAAGTACTATTCACCATCACTATTCACTATGGGACCCACTATCACTATTCATGACGACATGGCATGTGACATGGAAAATGACATGGCAAGTGACATGAAATTTGACATGGTAATTTACATGGCATATGTGACAAGGCAAGTGACATGGCTTGATTTGGGACACCATACCTCACTTGGGACCCTTTCCCAAAGTGCCTAATGGCCTCATTTCAACATCACAAAGTTCCACCCTTGAAATGTGGTAAATTTCCCCTTAACGGGTCATCACTAAAGATATATTTTATCTTCCCACATGAAATTATATTTTAAAAGAGATATCTACCTTTTTTTAATTTTGGAAAGACAAAGGGCACCCATTTTTGACTTCTTAGCCCAAACTAGAGACTTTCAAACCCAAATGGGAACCCCCACCAACCTCACCTTAGAATTTTCATCCCCCACATGGAAAATGGTGCCACATTTTGTGTGACACACCTTTAAGTGCTTGTGTGAAATCAAGAAAGGATGGGGAGAAGTCTTTAAGCCTCATTCAAACCCATGTGCATAGTTCCCCATTCAAAGTTGGACTTATGGGCCAAAGAGGAAGAATTTTCAACCCAAATGGAATCTTCCACAACCTAATATTGGACCTTTCACACCACCACATGAAAAATGGTGCCATATTTCATGATTCCACTCTTTTGGAATGTTTCCCAACATCAAATGCTATAAATACCCCACTTTCCTTCACCAAAAAAAAAGTTGGAAGTTAGTCTTTGGTTCTTAACATTTTGTTGTAAGTTTTTGAAGGAGGGAATCATTTTGGAGGTTATCATCATCTTAGAGGAGAAAATATCAAAGAAATGAATCTTTAACAAAATTTCCTCAAGCTCCATCAACAACATCTTCATCAAGCATCAAGGTAACATTTATTTGCTTTCTTGTATTTCATTTCTTTCATTTCTTGGTCTTCTTCTTTCCTTGACCTCAAACCTTTAGCCCATTTTCCTCTCCTCTTTTAATCCCCTTTAACTCCCTACCCTTTTATCCATTTAATTATTTTTCCATTCACCCTTTATCTCCTTCTTATGACCTTGACCATTTACCCCTTTTTCCTCTTTGCCATCTTGACCTCTTGACCTCATAATCCCTTTTACCATTTATCTTCCCTTTCTTGACTATCATTTACCCATTTAAAAATTTAAAAACTAAATCAAAAACTTATCATTTTATTTTGACTCTTGTCATAAACCAAACCAAAACCACCATTTTGCCTTAACCAATTTTCAGCATTAGCATAACCGAACTAGTTACTTTATTTTGGTTAACTTAGTAAAGCATTTAATTCTCTTGTATTAAATTCAATTGTTTAATGGTTTTAATTTTAGTTTAATGTAATTTAATGCAAGAATACATTTATTTATCATCTCAAGTAAATGTTTAAAACATGTGGATTGACAACATCTTAGAAAGCTTTTACTTCTAGGATCTAGCTCATGCTAGGCAATCCACCCATCTACTTGTCTAACAAGCAAATTTCTTTTAGTGTTTTCTTACTTACAGGTCATCCTCTCAATCCAAAGAGGAGATATCCACAATAACTTAGATCCAATGTATGCACTTTTAATAAGTATTCTTCCACACCCTTCATCACAAGTTTCTTCTTTTCACACATAGAAAAAATAAAAAATTAGATAGAAACATTTTGGCACACCTGATGGGACCCATTATGGGTTCATAGTTTTTTTAGACATATTATTGAATTTAAGTGAAAGTTAATGGTCTTGGATTTCTGTTATTTCTAAATTCTAAAAAATAAAAATTTCTTTCCTTTCTTCTTTTCCAAAAAAAAAATGTTTTCATCTTAGGGATAGGTTGCAAATTACATCTTACATTTAAGTGCATTTTAGCTATTCATTGTTTGCATGAAGAGACACCAAACTCTTCTTTTAGGTTAAAATTGAATGCATTCATATTATTACCTGATCAATGATTAACTCACCTATATTAGTTAAATGTATTATGAATTAATTGTAGCACACATATGTTACACTACCAATCCACACACACAAATTAAACATCAAAAATTATTTGAGATAAGGCCCATTGGTATTTCATCACCCTTTGGATAACCTTACCCTACCTGGTGATCCCACTTGGATTTCATCACCAAGGGGAGGACCCACTCTATTCTTTGGTAGAGTATAAACTCTAGATAAATAGTAAATATTGGCTAAGTGCCCGCACTGGCTGTGAGATCGTGAAGTGAGGGGAGTAAGCCCCCAGTACCAGGCTATATACCCAGTCTTGTGTAGATTACTTGAGCACAAAAATTCAACCCAAAACCATCTTTAGATGAATTTTCTAGTACCTAACTTACAATCCAATTGAACCTTTCACATTCTTTAAGGCATAAGCTAAAAGTGATTTAAAATAAATCCTAGGATTAATTGCACTTTTAGTGTGTGATTTGTTTGATTTGGGTTTTTCTTTATTTTCTCATTATGTGAGGAAAGAGGTTCATTATCTATTTCTAAATTTTTCATATGGTTTTAACTAGACAATAAGTTAAAAACCAAAAAAAGCCACCACCATCTTCTTCTTCATCCTCATCCATGGATTATACCTCAGACATTGATAGATCACCCCATGTTTCACTACACCATTCTACCCCACCTATGGTGCCTACAACAATCCCTGAAGGTGATTCATATTTTTCCACCCTTCTAGACAATAATCTAGTTTCTTTACTACACTATCTTAATACCTTAGCCTACCATGCTTCGATGTCTTTAGTTCCTCCCATGGATCCACCCTATGGTATGCCACACCACCTTATGGTTGGTGTTGCATCATCCCACCCTTCTATTAGCCAAGCTTCATCTTCTACCATTGGTCCATCAGCCACCACCACCCAAACACTTGTTACCCCAACCAATACCTATAACATTCGTTCAACTTTACCTCTTGACACTTCTACCCCATTTGCTAGTGTTGTGTATTCCACACCTATTTCTACCACTCCCTTCAACTTAACCAATATACCAACCTCAATTTCCTTTTATAACCTGGTACTCTCCATACCACAAACACTTCCTCCTATAATCACTTTGGTCACTACCCACCTTCAACCAACTAACCCACTAATCACTTTGATACCATACATAAACCCCCCAACATCAACCCTTCAACACATACCCATGACATCCTATCAATATATTCCTAACACATAAGTATACATACCTTCACCTTTTACCCAGTCTTACGTAACCTCACACACACATGTGACATCATCCCAACCATCAACTAGTTATTCCCATGTCACCTAGTCCCAACAAAATGTGTCATATACGTATCCAACCCAACAACCCCAAATGGACTTGGTCAAGATTCTAATGGAGAAAATGACTACCCTTAAGTCATCCATCTTGGGATCATGTAACCTTATCTCTTATGACCAAATTTGTAATGAACCCATCCATCCATCTATCCCTCTCTGACCATATCCTCCATAATGGGAATTGCCAAAATTATCTAAATTTATAATCAAGGAGGACCCCTAACAACATTTAAGAGCGTTTAGGCATGCATGTTACTTGATTTCCCATAATGATGCTCTTATCCTTCATACCTTTCCTATGTCCTTATCTAGATTTGCATTAGATTGGTATAGTGCCATCCCAAAACACTCCATCTTCTCCTTTGCCCAATTAGCCCAAACTTTTTTGGATCAAATTTTTATCAATATATCCAACAAAGTTTCTATTACCAACCTCTACTCCCTTAAAAATTTTGAAGATGAACCTATTGTCGATTTCATGGCTCATTGGAGGAGCCTAATAAACCAACTTTCATTTTCATTTCCTCATCATCTAGGCATGTGCAAAACACATTTCATCCACATTAGATGTCCAAAGCTTTCAGACATTCGATGAAGCTTTTACCATGGCTCGTAAACTAGAGAATAGAGACATTGATGAGAAAATATTAAAGTTGAAGAACAAGAACCCAACTTACAAACCCAATGATCCCTCTTCTTCCAAACTAAACAACCTAACCAGTACCAATTCCAAAAGAAATGTCACCACCAATGCTATTATCCTCAAAGCCTCACCTCCACCATCTACCAACCAATAAAACCCAAGGAACCAAACCTCTGACCCCTTCAAATATCCAAACCAAAACCAAAGGAACCAAACTTGGAATAAACATAAGCCATTAACTCCACTGGGGAACTTTATCCCTCTATTTTGTAAAAGTTACTAAAAGCCAATATCATCCAACTTTCACCAATTAAACCACCCTAATAGTTTGATGCTTCTCGTCTTATGCCTAGTTGGTATAATGAGAATGAACATTGTGATTTTCACCAAGTCATAGGACATGACATAAATAGGTGAAATACATTTAAATACCTTGTCCAATACCTTATTGAAAAAGGGGAGTTCGTATTGGACAATCCTAATGCACCATCAAACTAGGCCCTCAACATATTTTGTAAGCCTTTCCCTAATCATGCTCCTTGTACCCCTCATCATGAAAATAAACCTGAATCATATCATGAGGCACATACTATTAATGTGGTTACTAATGAACCCGTTGATGAAGAAAATTTTACCTCAATCTCTTCTTTCCCCATTTCCTTAAGGGAAGAAAAAAGACTACCTTCTATTACTTTAGACACCCAAACAAAGGAAGCAACCATATCCATAGCTCCATTGAAGGATATCACACCTACCTCCCCTATCACATAATCATCCACCCCCTCTTTGGAATCCATCTCATAAGGGAAGATGGCTCCATCCACCAAACCTTTAATTGCAAAACCTTCTATCAGAGGTCAAGATAAAGGTAAGGGAACCAAATTGGAAATTCTAACCCTTTCTTTGGTAGACCAACCTAGCCCTTGTAAACCAACTAAAACCTCTACCCAACCAACCGAAACCTCCTCTAAATTGATGGACCCTCAAACACCTAAACACACCAAGACAACTAAAGTGACCAAATCCCCTCCAAAGCCAACAACTAAAAAACCAAAGAGGTAAAATCAACAAAGGGCCCAAAACCCTAAATTTTACCTCCCTCAACCTTGCCCTCCATTCTAGGTCCCCATCCCTCTACCTTAAAGTCCATAATTTTTACCAAAACCCCACCTCCTTTATTGGTCACACCTTTATACTTATTTTTTAAATCACCTTTCCCCACTACACCAATAATTTCTAAGTTACCTACCTTACCATCATCTGCCTCTAACTCATTGACCATCTTACCTAAACCAAAACCATTAACCAAGCATACCACTTTCTCCAAGACACCTATCACCAAACTTACATCCACACAACCTCCCACTTCAACATCCAAAGCAAAAATCACTAAAATTCTACCACCTTTAGCTGAATCTTACTTAACCATGGTTTAACGGTTATTACAAACTTTTTCCTTGAGCTTACCACCCATCAAACCCTTTGAACCTTCACATACCAAGCCCTATTGGTTTAACGATAATTTTATATGTGCATATCATAGGGCACCAGGACATGACACTGAGAACTATAAAGCTCTCCAAGTGCTTGTTCACAACTTATATGAAGATGATGATCTGTTATTAGAAAAACCTCCTTCATCCCCATTACCAATCTAAACACTGACTCAACCTATATGATCTTCAATCTCACCCAAAAGTGAAGAAGATGAACTGAAGCAAATAACCAATCTAGAGAACCCCCTTATACACACTATTCACATGATTACCTGATCTTGAGAATAATAGAAGGATAAAGGGAATAATAAGGCATCCATTCCTTAAAATTACCCCTCTCAAAAATCCCAAGAAAATAATACCCAACCTTCTCCATCTTCAAATAAACCTAAGGTGTCTATCTTAGGTGCTTCCCCATCTAACCCTCCAAACCCTAACCCATATGCAATATCCATTTGAAAAGCTATCCTCAGGAAATTTCACCAAACTCCAATAAAGATGAGATTGTTTGAGTTAATCTCTACCTCTCCCCATCACCTTCAAGTACTCATAGAGGCTTTATAATCCATTGAGGTCCAGCCTGATGAACCTCAACCTCTAGCTACTTTTGTTGGTACCCTTTGGACTTCCAACCTTATCACCTTCAAAAATTTATAAATACCTTATGTCCATTTAAAGGATCCTGATCCCCCCTCTTCATTACAACATACATCAATCAAACCCACATCAAAAGGGTGATGATCCATGGGGGAGCTAACATCAATATTATCTCCTCCCATGCTTATGACCAGCTGTAGTTATCTAAAAACATCATATTTGAAAGCTCAGTGGTCCTCTATTCTTTCAATGATACTATGGCTACCACCTTGGGCACAGTTATCCTCCACATCTATGTAGGGATTCATAATATTCCCAAACTCTTTTATGTTGTAAAAAGAGAGTTTTAATACAAAATTTTACCCAAATTCCCTTGGATTCATGCCATGACTTGTGTCCCTTCTACCCTACATCGATGTGTCAAGTTTGAACACAAAGGGCAAGTTATGACTATCCAAGCTGACCCTACTCCTTTTACATCTTGTAATATGACATATTAGCCCAATGACATCCTTCTTCCTCCTTTATCCACCACACAACCATTTGATAATAGCACAACCTCACCAGCCAAAACCCATAACATTTCCACACCTAATGTTGATTAAGCTTCCACTAGCTCATTTATCCCCTCTTTCAAAATTCTTGTAGAATACCCTGTGACAACCACATTCCAACATATTTATTTTGAGGAATATAGACTCTTAGCCTTAAATTCCTTTCTTACCCCCCAAGAATATGGGAATCTCAAACATGACCCTTCTTATAACCCTAATATCAAAACCATCATCCCCATTGGTATCCCTAACCATCAAATGAATTTCATTTATGGGGGACTTTATTGACCACTTCTTGCCCTTACCACTACATCATCCATCTAACAATTTACCTCTAACTTTTCCTATCTTAGCAAAATAGAGTTTGCTAAGTTGTATCTTCATAGATGTGCTTGGAAAGGATTTGGCCTTAGTCTCTATGAACAAGGGCCTCATGAGTTACCTCATCTTAAAACTTTGCAACTTCATGAGTCATTTGGACCTGGGTATGAACTACCTCAAGAATCCACCATTTCACCCAAACTCATTACCACCATAGAGGAAGATATCCCATGTTTACCAACCCAATCACTTTATCCACCTAAATACCTTGATATCATCCCTCCTAACTTTTTTTGATCAATACTATAAGTTTGGACCCCTCATCTACCACAAGAGTGGACAAACCAAAGTCCTTCCACTTATACATCCTAAAATGGTAGAGAATGACTCTCCCACCATCAATACCATCTGCATCAAGACAATGATTCCATTCTTACCTAACTTGATATGGGGGATTCTACTATCCACAAATCCCTTCCTCCTGAGGCCCTAACTATGTTGAATGAATCTACCATCAATATCAACTTGGGCACTCTATATAACCCTTGCATTATCAAATTAGGCCAATCATTGAATACCAAGGAAATTTAATATTTTTCCTCTTTCTTCCAAGACTATATCATAGAATTCACTTGGTCTTACAATGATATGCCTAAGATTGACCCCACTATTTCTACCCATAGCATTGTCACTCACCATGATTCCAAGCCTATTAAATAGAAACTTCAATGCATGCATCCTCACATAGCCCTTCTCATCAAAGAAGAGCTTTAACATCTCCTACTTGTAAACTTCATTCAACCCATTGACTACCCCTAACGGGTTTCAAACATTGTACTAGTCACCAAAGTCATTGAGGGTATATGCATTTGTGTGGAATTTCATGACCTTAACCTCACCTATCCCAAAGATAACTTCCCTCTACTTAGCATTGACTAGCTTGTTGATCTTATAGCTGGCCATAAGATGTTATCTCTCATGGATGAGTTTTTAGGTTATAATTATATCTTGATTACTCTTGAAGATCAACATAAAATTACCTTTACAACCCCTTGGGGAACTTTCTACTATAGATTCATGCCTTTAGGGTTAAATAATGTCAGTGCAACCTATCAACATGTCATGACTTATATTTTCTATGATATCATCCATAAGATTATAGAAGATTATGTGGATGACCTTTTTGGGAAATCCAAACTCTAAATAGATCACTTGACTATTCTTATAATCATATTTGAACACCTCATCCATTATCATGTTCACCTTAATCCTAAGAAATGCATTTTTGGGGTCCTTTCAAGAATATTTCATGGCTTTATTGTCTCTCTTCTTAGAATCAAAGTAGACCTTGCTAAAGTTAGAGAAATTTTGGACATGCCTCCTCTAGCCAACCTTAAGTAGCACCATAGCCTCTAGGGAAAATTCCAATCCATTCACCATTTCATTTCCCAACTTTTAGATTGATGCCAACCCTTCCATCACCTTCTAAAGAAGGATGTCTCTTTTAAATGGAATAATGATTGTCAAAAGGCCTTTGATTTAATCAAATATACATTTTGTCATCACTTATCCTCACCCCTTCTAAGGATGACCACCCCTTTTACCTATATATCTCTACCACCAACCATTCCCTAAGGGCAATGTTGGATCAATGATATGAACAACACAAAGAGAAAGTCATATACTACATTAACCGTATGTTTGTAGAATACAAGACTTGGTATACACACATCAAGAAACTCTGCTTAGCATTGACCTTCATAGCCACTAAACTCCACCACTACCTTCTTAACCATAAAACCTATGTCATAAATAATACTGACCCACTCAACTATATGCACTCTAAACCATACCAAAATCACTGTATGGCTAAGAGGCTCATGCTCCTAGATAAATTTAACCTTGAATTTCTTCAATAGAAGTTGATTAAAGGTTAGGTCATTGTTGATCAACTGGCTAAAGCTCCTTTAGCAAATAACCAACCACCTCCTCTTGCCTTTCTGGATGAGTCTATTATGACTCTTTTTCAAGAAGATGACATAACCTACCAAATGACCATGTTCTTCAAAGGCTTGAAATGAAAAAAAGGAGGGGGTCTCAGAGTTATTCTCATTCTTCTCAATGGTGAACCCATTCCTCTCTCCTTCAAACTTGACTTTGAATGCACCAATAATATGGCCAAGTATGAATCCCTAGTGATAGGTCAAATTAAGACAATCCATGTCTTTAGTGATTCTCAGCTTGTGGTCAACTAGGTAAATGGATCATATCAACGTAAGAATAATGTCTTACAAAAATATAAACTTTTCTTTGAAAAAATCATAAAATCATTTAAACATTACCTAGTCTAATCCATTCTTTGATCTACCAATAAATTTGTAGATAAAATGGCCTACCTTTCTTCTTAAATACTTTCTCAGCCTTCCAATTCTAAAATATTTGTCATCATTCATCATTTTACCACACCCTCTTATGGTCAATCCAACCTCCCTACCATTTTTAATATAGAGGAATCTCCATCTGACATTTGGCATGACCAAACTTTCAACTACCTCAACCTAGACATTGTTCCTCCCAACCTCTCTAAGAATGCCTAAAGATATTTTATTTAGATTACCTCTTGTTACACCATACCAGGGGGAATCCTTTATAAATGTGGTTTTGATGGTTTCCTTCTCTGTTTTCTACATAGATATGAAGCTTCCCATGCCATCAAAAAAAAACATGATGGGATCTGTGGGGGACACTTTAGTGACCTAGTGGTTGCTAAATGTATCCTTTACCTTGGTTAATATTGGCCCACCCCTAACCAAGATTATTGTGATTATGTAAAAAAGTATGTTAAATGTCAACAACATGTTAATTTACATCATGGCCTTTCTCTCAATGGAGACTTGATCTCATTATGGAAATTAACCCCCATTATTCATAACAACATAGCTCCATCATCACAGCCACCAAATACTTCACCAAGTGGGTGGAAGTTATTCCATTAATCTCTATCAAAGCAAAAACAATTATCAACTTTATCAACCACCATATCATCTGTCACTTTGGTGTTCCTCATAAGATCATCATTGATAATGGCAAATCCTTTAAGAATAAACAAGTCTAAGATTTATGTGATGCATTTGGCATCCATTTAAGATTTTTCTCACCTTATCAACCATAAGTAAATGGATAAGCAAAAGCCTCTAATAAAACCCTCACCAAAATATTAACCAAATTTGTCAGTGCTTTAGGTCAAGATTAACACTTACATATCCCAATCACCTTATGGGCCTATCCAAATAGCATTCAAACCTCTATGGGTGCTACCCCTTTCTCTCTAGTCTTCAGAGCAGAGGTAGTCTTGCATTTTGAAGTCCAAATCCCCTCTCTTCACATATATTTAAAGGAACTCATTTCTAAGGAAGATTTTTGTCAGCATCATTTAGAAGCTCTCACCCACCTCTGTATCTATCAAGAGAATATCACATGCACTTATAACAAGCACTTCAAATAATATAAATTCAATATCAGAGATCTCATCCTAAAAGAAAACCAACATTGAGAAGAGTAAATGAGACAAGTTTTCTTTCAATTGGCTTAAACCCGACATCATCACCCATAAGTATGGATCATGAGCTTATCATTTGTCCTCTCTCAAAGGAAAACTGAACCCTGAGCCTCTTAACACTTCAAATTTACATCTATTTTTCTATTAAATAAGGATCAAGCTCACCTATTTTTCTAACTTGAGCTCATCTCTTGATTATGAGATTTTAACCTTCACCCACCTTCTTCCTCCCCTTTTGAGGGAAATTGATTACAACATAGAACCATGTGATTAATTATCATAGTCATGGCCTAATCCTAAATATGGGTACCATTGTTAGGTTGTGGAGCTAAATGCTTCACTGATGTAGACATGGAGGAGGTTGCTGAGAGGTTGTTGAGTTGCAGAGCAACTGACGTCGATCTGATCAACTGATGTCGATCATATATAGTGAGAAGAGAAATTGATGTCGGTCATGGATCGGCTAGCGTCAGTCACCTCTAGGTAGACAGGGACTGACGTTGGTCGCCTGTACAGTTCCAAAATTGTCAGTTGCACAAACAGTTAGTTAATGAACCAGTTGTTTGCATGTCAAAGGCCAATTATAGAATTGAAGCTACGGATTTAATTATTGTAATTAGGTGTCTAATTATTGTTTTCATAAGATATATATAATAGACTCATGAACTATATTGTAATTTGTGCTAGAGAGTAAGAGAGCAAATATTAGCTCCTTCTATGTGTGAAGAGAGCAAGGTGTGTTCCTCTTAGTGCCACAGTGCCAAGTATGGGTGCTGGTTTGGAGAATCAGAAGGATTCTTCATGTATGTAGGATCTTGGTTAGTAGGTGTGCAAGGCCATGTTTGGATATCTACATGGTGTGTGTGTTTGCGAGGTCAAAGGAGATTTGAAGGTGACAGCAAGATCAAAGGTGACAGCAACACATCAAAGAGCAAATAGAGGAAGGCAAGGTAGTTCCTTCTAGGTAAGTAAGATTGATTGATCTATAGGTGTATGTGGGTGCGAGATCCAAGTTTGGAGGTGTGCAGAACTAGATTTATTTTTAGGTGTGCAAGATTAGGGAGGACAACAACACAACAGGTAGCAAGATCAGGAGAGATCTACTTGGAGTACAGTGTGTACTCAATCATTGAGCATAGAGGAAGGCAAGGTAGATCCTTCCATAAGTAAGATCATTTGAGTTGTAGGTTGTTACAAGTTCATGGGAGATCTACTTGGAGTGTGTTGTGTACTCGGTTGAGTATGTTTGTATACTCGGTGTACTGGCAGTAGTGGATACTGACTAGTTGGAGGTGAACACCAACTCTGTGTTTGAGTTGTGTGTTGGGACCGTAAGAGAGAGCGAGCTCTTAAAGAGATTTACTATTTATGCCCTAGAGGTGTGGGAGCCCTAAAGGTGTGTAAGGAAGAATAACTATGGCAATCTTCTTTGTTGTATTTCCTTTTGGAAGAGTATTAATATAATTGTCTATTGTCTCTCATATTCTATGTTATTTCTAAATTATAGTTACTTGTGCATTCTAGTTAATTTCTACATATTAAGTTGCTTGTACTTAGTAATCAATGGTGCTTTCAGGCCCTAACAATTGGTATCAGAGCATGTTTGTTGTTCTAGATTACCTAACAAGTGGTATCAGAGCTAAGGTTGCAGGGAGCAGGTTTGTGTTTGATTATAGGTCACTCTCAGGGGTTTTTGATTAAGTGGGAGTATAGCAACGGTAGAAGAAAGTAAGCTAAGAATGGAGGAATTGAAAAGCATGAATGATAAATTACGGTGTTATGAAAGAAAGAGTAGGTAAAGAAAGATTGTTGGTTGGTAGCAGATCAGCATGAAGGAACTGAAGAAGTAGATGTTGCAGGTGTTGTTACATAGGATGCTCTGGGATGTTCCTTGGATAAAGTAGAATCTTATTTTATAGATTCTATTGCCTCTTTCCATGCAGCTCAAAATAGAGTATTTTTTCATGTTAAGGTCTTTAGAGACTTTGGAAAGATTTGTTTAGGGGCTAGTGTGCCTTGCCAAAGAATTGGCAAAGGGGAAGTGAAGCTAAAATAGCAGGTGGCCAACACATGGGTGTTGAAGGAGGTCATGCAGGTCCCAGTTCTGAAGATAAGGCTAATTGGTTTAGGAAAGTTGGGTGATGAGAGATGCACAAGAACTCTCATAGCAGATGCACTTGAATTAGCTGGTGGTAACAAAGTAGGTATCCTTTATCTATCTACTTATATTATTAATTCTTCTTCTATTGTGAAGATGTGGCTTTATAGGCTTGGTCACATGAGCAAGAAGGAGATGCATGTTATTAAGAGGAAGTTAGATGTGTTTGAAAAACTTAAGAATTGGAAAGCCTTGGTGTTTCTAGAGGATATGATAGATAGAGATCAGCTGATGGGGCTGGATACCTCTGAGTAGGGCAGTTTGGACAAGGAAATGATTCAAAGAAAGCTCATGAGTAAAAAGTCATCACTCATAGGTGAACACAGGTACCGGTATTGGTCAAGGGTAATCAACATCAAATAGACAGGTACCAATGTTGGTCATGTGTAGACTAGAGAAGTCGATGGTGTCGGGCAAGTGGAGACTGATGTCGGTAGGATAACCAGCATCAGTGACCTAGACAGTCGCATGGAATTGACGTCGGTTGGATGCAGACTGTGTGGTGACCAAGGTCGGTCACTAGAATGGATTTTGGGTGGACAACAAGCTATCAAGGAGTCTCAAACACCTATATGGAGGATTGAAAGGGTAAGAAAGCCTCAAATTCATTGTTCCTCTTCTTTATACTTGTTGTTCACTGCAGAGTAGGAATGATCCAGGAAATAGTGGGAGCATGGCATGAATAGGATGCAGAACCAAATGGGAGATTTGGTAGGGTTGCCAGCCAATATGAAAGAACTGAGACGAATGGATACCTTAGTTAAAGAATAGAGAGAATGTATACATGAGATGGAAGGCTAGGTCATATGGTCTTGAGGAAGCTATAGGACAGTGGTACAGGGTTTGACAGGTGGATGACAAAGTAGGGCTTTAGTCAATGTCAGTGTAACCATTGTGTTTGTCTTACCAGGTGGATAATGATTCCAAAATTATCCTATTACTGTATGTGTATGGTATGCTAGCTAGTAGGTTCATACATATAGGGTTTTGCTGAGCTAAGGGTAAGGTTAGTTCAGTGGCATGTCATGAGGAATTTGGAGCAGCAAAATTATTTGGCATGAGAGACATGGAAGATCACAGGTTGATTTTGTCTCTAGTGGGACCTGATGTGAATCAGGTATTGGCAAGGTTCAATACGTAGGATGTAGAACCAGAGCACAGCAAGGGTTGGATAGTTCAGTGTTTGAAATTACATGAGGTCTAGTATGTACCTGAGTTTTCCCTAGCAGTGGGAGCTGTCAGAGAGTTAGGAGCCAATTCAGGGAAGTGGGTTCTCAGGTATTTGAGAGGGACCAATAGTAGGTATACATGCTATGTAGGGTCAGGACTTCACTACATGGGTTTGTAGGTTCAGATGTGGCAAGTTACTTGGATGACAGGAGGTGCACCATAGGTTGTGTGGTGGTTGGTCTTCAAAATTGATCTTGAAGAGGGATACAAGCCAAGAAATAGATTAGATGGGGTACAGGTATAGGTATAGTGCAACTATTTATCTCCAAGTGGGAGATTGTTAGGTTGTGGAGCTAAAAGCTTCACTGATGCAGACATGGAGGAGGTTGTTGAGAGGTTGCTGAGTTGCAGAGCAAATGACGTCAGTTTGATCAGTCGATGTTGGTCATATACAGTGAGAAGAGCAACCAATGTCAGTCATGGATCGGCTAGTGTCGGTCACCTCCAGGCAGATAGGGACCAATGTCGGTCACTTGTGTGGTTCTGAAACTGTCAGTTGCACAAATAGTTAGTTAACAAACTGATTGTTTGCATGTCAAAGGCTAATTATAGAATTGAAGCTGTGGATCTAATTATTGTAATTAGGTGTCTAATTATTGTTTGCATGAGATCTATATAATAGACTCATGGGATGTATTGTAATTTGTGCTAAAGAGTAAGAGAGCAAATATTAGCTCCTTCTATGTGTGAAGAGAGCAAGGTGTGTTCCTCCTAGTGCCACAGTGCCAAGTATGGGTGCTAGTTTGGAGAATTAGAAGGATTCTTCATATATGTAGGATCTTGGTCAGTAGGTGTAGAAGGCCATGGTTGGAGATCTACATGGTGTGTGTGTTTTCGAGGTCAAAGGAGATCTGCAAGTGACAATAGGATCAAAGGTGACATCAACACATCAAAGAGCAAATAGAGGAAGGCAAGGTCATTCCTTCTAAGTAAGTAAGATCGGTTGATCTGTAGGTGTATGTGGGTGCGGGATCTAGGTTTGTAGGTGTGCAGAACCAGATTGATTTACAGGTGTGCAAGGTCAGGGAGGACAACAACACAATAGGTAGCAAGATCAGGAGAGATCTACTTGGAGTATGGTGTGTACTCTATCAT
Source organism: Torreya grandis (assembly GCA_037957365.1). Classification (NCBI taxonomy): domain Eukaryota; kingdom Viridiplantae; phylum Streptophyta; class Pinopsida; order Cupressales; family Taxaceae; genus Torreya; species Torreya grandis. The sequence goes on along the minus strand of JARHVA010001111.1, from coordinate 2,422,625 downwards.
TGAGCATAGAGGAAGGCAAGGTAGATCCTTCCATAAGTAAGATCATTTGAGTTATAGGTTGTTGCAAGTTCATGAGAGATCTACTTGGAGTGCATTGTGTACTCAGTTGAGTATGTTTGTATACTCAGTGTACTAACAGTAGTGGATACTGACTAGTTGGAGGTGAACACCAACTCTGTGTTTGAGTTGTGTGTTGGGACCATAAGAGAGAGTGAGCTCTTGAAGAGATTTACTATTTATGACCTAGAGGTGTGGGAGCCCTAGAGGTGTGTAAGGAAGAAGAATTGTGGCAATCTTCTTTGTTGTATTTCTTTCTGGAAGAGTATTAATACAATTGTGTATTGTCTCTCATATTTTATGTTATTTCTAAATTCTAGTTACTCATGCATTCTGGTTAATTTCCACATATTAAGTTACTTGTACTTGGTAATCAATGGTGCTTCTGGGTCCTAACAGTTGGTATCAGAGCATGTTTGTTGTTCTAAATTACCTGACAACCATAACTCTACCCATATCATGGTTCTCATAGATACTTTTCATCTCTAACAAGATGGAATCCCATGGTCATTGCCTCTCAAAACCACACCCTTTCATATATCATTGACCTTCTTGTGTAATTTTTTTCCCTCATAAAGGTAAACCTTTGAACCTGATTGGATTGGTCCAAGTATAAACACATTTTATCTTACAATAATTAATTAGTTCAATATCTTAAGCATTACAGACTGCTCCCTTGAAGGATAGCTACACAAAAACAAAATAAAAATTTCCACATGTAAGGTAGATTGATCCCTTAAAGGACAACTATCAAAAAAATTAAAACAAAGAAAATAATCTTAGACCAATCCCTTAAAGGATGGCTGAGTTAACTTTATTAGAAGTAGAGCAATTTCATGGAAGCTTCCTGCATTGGTTAGCTTCCCATATACAACATTAAAGCAAAAGACCCACTATCATAATAAATTTTAAAGCTGTAATCAACTCTCAAGTAACATAATAAGTTGGAAGCTATAATCGGCTTTCCCATGTAAACTTCTCACATTGATCAGTCTACATCTAGCATATGACATGAACTTATCTATTACCATTCTTAGGCCACCTATAGATAGGTAAAACTAATTTACATGAGGTTATCATACATATCACTCATTACCCTTCACACCACCTATCACCCATCTTCCCTTTAAACTGTTTATACATCAAGGGATTTAGAGCTTACTTGACACCCTATGATCAAGAAACCTTCTTTATATACTGATGATCACTCATGCACAAGAATTTTAAGGGCTTATATTCACTAAGGTAATCTTAGTTTAGGTCTATTTTTAGTCCTTATGTAAAATAAAACATCAGGCCCTATTCTTATCTTAATGTGCCTGGTTGATGTTTTCATCATGACTTGTACCATATAACATTGCAAAAACAATAGTCATTCCTTTTAATTTAAATGAGATTACAACAACCATAACCATACCAATCATAATCATAACCATAACATTCAACTAGTAATATCCAACACATTTTATACATGTTTATGTGAAACTATGAAATATTTCATTTAGGGTGCAAGGAGTCACATAACACATAAAAAATTATTAGACTATCAACACTTCACCTAAATCCCCTACATACATTATTTTCTACCTATGCACTAGGCTAATTGTCTAGTGACTCTGGATTTGTGTTCAACCATCCTTCTACTTGATTTCTCCTTGAACTCACATCCATAACGTTCCCTATCTCAATAATTGCTAAAAGGTGTACTCTATTCTGTTCTTTGACATTCATCCCCATAAGGTGAGAACCATATTTTGCTTTGGGTCTTTTACCCTACTTTCCTACTGTAGCCATTGTATCCTTTTTCTCTATTTGTTCTACTTGCATTAATACCACTAGTTATTACCTTAATGCATATCCCCTTAGACAGTGAGGATTCCTTCCATAGATAGGCCAATGGTCATGTTCTCTATCCATACATCTTGCATAGTGAAATTCTCTCCTTCTTATTACTACATAGGTAGATGTTTAGGCTCAAGGTCAAGCTGTGAGGGACTTTCCTCTTGTTGATCCAGAAGTACTTTCATTATCACCATTACATGTTACGATATCTGGTAGATCTGCACATTCACCATATTGATTATTTCAATTTGTGGAGGTTTTTGGTTAGCTCCACCATTATTCCCATTGTTCACCATCTTTAACCTTATGTATATATCTACACTCTCTATAACTTGCAAAAATAAATGACTCAATGATAGACATTAGTCCTTATCATGATTATTTAAATAAAATACCTAACCATTCTTCTTCACAAACATGATTCACCATTCCACCATCAAGGAAGGTCATATGATGTCATTGATTCCTTTGAACAATCCTCCCACTTGAAATTGTCATGTCTACTTACCTTTTCATATGTACACATCACCCTCGATCTGATTAGCCACCTTGATAAATCCTATATGCACCATTAGGATATCTTTTTATTAACCTTATCATTTGATCCATATCAGATGTGTTTTTTTTTTTTTTTGTCATCTTGAGATCCTTGTAGGCCTAGTGGTCACTAACATCATTATCATCATTACCTTAGTTGACATAAACTGGCTTCTAATCATGGGCCAATGTAATGATCATGACTTCAAAACTACCACTATTACTGGTGGTGGCTCCCAAATCCTTGTTGTTATAGACACTCTTCCATCAAAGGTAGGCTACCATGAATTCACAAAAATACATTCACCTTCTTGCACCTTTTACCCTCCTATTCTTACCAGCCCATTACCACATGCTCTAAGCATTAGACCCTAACCATTGGCAGTGTCTACTCAAACATGGCAGCATTTTCTTTTGTGCTAGCTAAAAGTTCATCCATAGCAAGAGAACCACCATATTCTCCAAACCATGCATCTTCTTCTTGGTTAGGCCTGAATTAGCAAAACCAATACGTCATTGGTTCCATAGATCTGGGATAGAGGATGTAAACATGGCCACCATTTTTCTAGCCTACCCATGTAACTCTTAGGTCAGGTAAGGTCCATCCTCTATCACTCACCACACTACTAACTTCCTTGTAGAATCTACTTGACCATCAAAGAAATTATTTATGGGTCATCACTTCGATACTGCACTTAAAAGTTATCTTTTAGTAGTGATGAACCTTGGCCATAGTGACTCTATAGATCTAGATAGACCCCTACCTCTTAAAACTTGGCTCATAGCGATATACACTATCTCCAAACTCCTACCTTCACACAATTTTAAAAGGTGTAACCTCCTAACAAAGGCACCTCTTCTTTGGATTAGCTCCATTGAAGATCATTTGTGTTACTTAGCATTGTGTTCCCTTCTAATTTATCCTACCTTTCCCATTTATATCTCTTATCCTACTAAATATGGGATCATTATGGTAACTATTTACCAACCTACCCCATTCACTTTCATTGATACTTTCACCAAAACCCAAAACCTTTGTTTTATAAAACCTTCTCCATCAGCCCAAACCAACCCATGTGATCCATCAAATTGGGGCATCTAATTTGAACACCATTTTCTAACCCATGTTGAACTACATTAACTTGATATCCATGGACTATGTAGGCATTACTCTACTTCTAAGGGCAGCTTTGCCACTAAAAACTAATTCCCATCCCTTTTTATTTTCACTCATTTCCACTGCTATTAGTGCCCTCTTGCTTAGGGCATCATACATCAAGGAAGCTTTGAATTCTTTCTTAAGTATCTATATGTTTTAACACCATCTAATGCTTCCTCTTAAGTTTTTCTTCCATTGTTGGGAGAACTACATCGACTTGAGGTATTTTTAGACTATGTAGGTAGTGCACAATTACTGAGGTTAGCTCAGTCGTATCCTCACCTAAAATCTCTTCCTCCACTTCTCTACCTATCCTTTCACCACCTCCCTCCTTTCAGCTTATCAATATTTTTTAACCACTTTTCCAGCTTGTCAATCTCTTTTAAAACAAGGGTTGAAAGCCTTCCCCATTGGCCCCTCTTACCTCCCATAAATCCGCCTCCTACTCTACTTCATTGGCCTCCCTATCATCTTTCCTTATGCATGATTTATAGCTTGCTTCCCCACCCACCTTTTTGCATATTTTGAATCTCTTTCACCTTACTACCAACCTTGCCCTTTATCCCCACCCACCTTTATGCATATTTTTTTTCCCTTCTCACCTAAAATCTCTTCCTCCACTTCTCTACCTATCCTTTCACCACCTCCCTCCTTTCAGCTTATCAATCTTTTTTAACCATTTTTCCAGCTTGTCAATCTCTTTTAACACAAGGGTTGAAAGCCTTCCCCATTGGCCCCTCTTACCTCCCATAAATCTACCTCCTACTCTGCTTCGTTGGCCTCCCTATCATCTTTCCTTATGCATGATTTATAGCTTGCTTCCCCACCCACCTTTTTGCATATTTTGAATCTCTTTCACCTTACTACCAACCTTGCCCTTTATCCCCTTCAACTTCATTATCTGTCCTCATCATCTCCCCTCACCCTTGACTATTTATTATACCCCCTTATCACTCTTTTTTCCTCACATAATAATGTGCATCTTGAAAGTTTTATATTTCTTCTATTGCTACACTTTTTATTTATGTGTACCACCACTCTCTGCCATTTTGCCACTCTTCCCACTATACCCATTTTCCATTTTTTTTTGTTTTTTTCCATCCTTTTATCCTTTTTGTCTTCCTTTTTTCCTCCACAAAATAGTTTCTAATTAGGCCTTTATCCTTTGAGAAGCCTTCCATCATTTCTCTTTTCTTCTTATCTCCTCTTGCCTTTTACCCTTTGCATTCCCCTTTTCCTCTTTCCATCTCGGTACTCACTTATCTTTTGCATCTGTGTGAGTATCTATGCTTTCTACCCCTACTTCAATTATTCCTTTTTGTTCTTATCATCCCTAATCTTCATCCTTTAAATTTCATATCACTCTATTTCATTGCATCCCCCTATTTATTCACCACCTCACCACTTTTTGGCTTGATAATCTCTTCTAATCACCCTTTAATCTTGTCAATCTCTTCTAAAAATTTGATTACTGCCTACCTTTTTTCTCCATCTTTTTACCCACCCATCCTTTGCTTCCCCTTGTTTTTATTAACCCCTTTCCCATTTTCCATCCCATTCTCATCTCTAAAACCACCATCTACTTTGAGTCGTTATCCATCATCATCCTTTTTGTGTCCTCATTTCACTCTTTTTTCCTCTTATTTTCTTTCATCTATTTATTGCCTTGTTTTTTTCATTTTCATCACCAAACTATTTTCTCCTTGGTCTATTTTTAGACTTATTTTCATACCCTTCATGGCCTCCCATATTTATAAATATCCCCTTACCATTCATGATTGTTACTCTTATCTCCCCATCCTTTTCTACTTTTTATTTTTCTTCTCTTTTCTCCATTTCATTTCATTTTGTTTGTCTCCCATGATGCCCTTCCTTGCTCTTCTTGACCTATATGACCATGCATGGATTCTTCCATCCTTTTCCACCTTCATTTTTATCTATGACCTCATTATTTTCTCTTCATCCAACTCCTAGTCCATCTTCACCTCATTCGTTGTTGGATCTCCCTTATGTTCTCCAATTTAACCTACACCTCTTTAGAGTGCGATCACCAATTGTACTGCTTCTACATGCAGTTCCTTGTATGCTTCCTCATGTCCTCCATGCCCTTGCCTTAATGTATGAAATATGGTCAAGTTAATTAATTCAAGAGCATCCCTTTCTTCCTTTAATGCCTCTTTGTGTTGCACTCAGACTCTCTTTTTTATCCCTCTCCAACTACTCCATTCACCCTCCCTATTTCCTTTTTTCCTTATAAACCCTCTACCCATTTTAATCATGCTACAGACTCCAAGGTCTTCCAATTGATTTTATTTTATTGTGAGATATATACCAATCATATGGCTCTATAACATAATTGGCCAAGACCATGGGCTCATGTGACCAACTAGCAAGCCTAAGTGTTGTTAAGCCACTAGGATGAAAATTATTTCCCCACATCTTTTGGTCTTACCTATTTTCAACCCATTTTACTATAACCTTCGAAGATGTTGGAATAAAAACTCAAACCACCTTCAAATAGAAGCTTTGGGATTCTCCCTTCCTGGACTACATCTTCTTACACCTTGAAATAAACCTTACTTTAATGCACAAAATCCACAACCTGCTCCCTCATTTAATTAATAGTAATATTTGCCTCACTCCATATTTCAAAACCCTTCAGTGTCTTTCATTGAATTCCCTCAAAAACTCAATGCTTACTTATTTTGGGGCCCCACTAACTCAAGAGTCAAGGGTTTAAATCTTCACCACTTCTCATTTACCCACTCTACTACTTTGCTTCTCTGAATCCTTGAATAATAACCTTTTATAGCTTGTTAACAACATTTTTGTGGAATGTGCACAATATCAGGTTATTTAGATGGTGATGAAAGAACCCATCAGATCACCACAGAAATTAGAGTAGTTCTAAATTTTCTAAAGCTTGGTAAATCATATTTCTCCCTTTTATTTTCTTTAAAAAGGTGGCCATAATTTCATGCTTCAACCTACTTATCCATGGCTACAGATTCCTTTTGCATAGTGGACATAATCATATAATTACATCCTAGGTAATCTCATCCACCATTTCTACCACACCCATCAGAAACTACTTGATAACCATCTTTTCCACCCTTGGGCCCTTCCCTTTCTCCAACATCCTTCACTCAGACCTACCTACTTATCAAATTGGGGTAACCATGTTGACCAACACCCTCCACCTTAAAAGAATTACATTTAACCTAACATTCTTTTTGGATTCCTATCCATAGAACTATGTAGGTAATATCTACTTGCCACATGCATTTGGAGTTAACTTGGCCATACCCTTCTAACCCATACCTAATCTACCCATGCTTTTACCATGTCCACTTTGAGTTGGTTGCTTTTGACTCAGAACATTGGTGATTTTTATAATAGCTTTTGACTAAAACAACCAACCTTGCCATGTTAAAATTTTAAATGCTTACACCACCTCATGTAAAACCAAACCATTTATGTTTTCTCAGGAGCACTTCCTACCCTAAATACTTGATTCAACATCAACCCTATCTAAGAGTCTTGATAAGACTAACTTGATCATTATGACCAACACTGGGGACCGATCACTTTGTAATTTATCTTAGAACTTAACCTTTTTGTTATCAACATTGGCACCTTTAGTCTCTATGTAATCTTGACTATTGTGCTTCATCATATTTTGTGAACCTATTGGCATTTCACATACCCAGCTACCATGTGGCACCACCTGTGCCTCCTCATCAATTGCTTATCAAACCCACACCCGATTTAACCTTTGCTCATTAACTTTTATTTTGAGGGGGAAAACTTCCTCTCATATTTGGAGCACCCTAACCTTTGACCAAGTGATTCATTTTTGTTTTTTAGCTTGTTAATTCAAAGCTATATAGCAAAAAGGGGAAAACTGTAGACACTAAAAAACTACACACTTGTAGTTTTTAATGACTAAATACCTTGAGACCCCCTAAAGACACTCTAAACCTTTTTAATCCTTAAAAAAACCCTCTTAATCTAACCAAATCATTATTCTTCTAGTCACACAATATTATTCAAAATCACTATTTGAAAGTAATATTCAAAATTACTATTCACCATCACTATTCACTATGGGACCCACTATCACTATTCATGATGACATGTCATGTGACATGGCAAAGTGACATGGCTTGATGTGAGACACCATACCCCACTTGGAACCCTTTCTAAAAGTACTTAATTACCTAATTTTAGCATCACAAAGTTCCCCCCTTAAAATGTAGCTAATTTCCCCTTAAGGGGTCATCATTAAACATATATTTTGTTTTTCCACATGAAATTAGACTTTAAAAGAGATACCTACCTCTTTAATAATTTAGGAAAGATAAAAGGCACCATTTTTGACTTCTTAGCCTAAATTAGAGACTCTCCAACCCAAATGGGAATCCCCACCAACCTCACCTTGGAATTTTCATCCCTCACATAGAAAATGGTGCTACATTTGGTGTGACACCCCTTATAGTGCTTGTGTGAAAGCAAGAAAGTATGGGGAGAAGTATTTAAGCCTCATTCAAATCCATGTGCATAATTCCCCATTCAAAGTTGGACTTATGGTCAAAGAGGAAGACTTCTCAACCCAAATGGAATCTTTCATAACATAGAATATTCCATAACCTCATCTTGGACATTTCATTACCCCACATGAAAAATGGTGCCATATTTCACTATTAAACTCTTTTGGCATGTCTTCCAACATCAAATTCTATAAATACCCCACCTCTCCTTCACCAAAAAAAAGTTGTAAGTTAGTCTTTGGTTCTTAACATTTTATTGAAGGTTTTTTAAGGAGGGCATCATTTTGGATGTCATCATCATATTGGGATAGAAAACATAAAATCAATGAATATCTACCAAAATATGCTCAAGATCCATCAACAACATCTTCATCAACTATCTTCATCAAGCATCAAGGTAACATTTATCTGCTTTCTTATACTCCATTTCTTTCATTTCTTGGCCTTATTCTTTCCTTGACCTCACACTTTTAGCCAATTTTCCCCTCTTCTTTTAATCCCCTTTAACTTCTTACCCTATTATCCATTTAATTATTTTTCCATTCACCCTTTACCTCCTTCTTACCACATCGAACATTTACCCCTTTTTCCTCTTTGCCATCTTGACCTCATAATCCCTTTTACCATTTATCTTCCCTTTCTTGACTATCATTTAACCATTTAAAAATTTAAAAAATCAATAAAAAAATTATCATTTTATTTTGAATCTTATCATAAACCAAACCAAAACCACCATTTTTCCTTAACCAATTTTCAGCATTAGCATAACCGAACTAGTTGCTTTATTTTGGTTAACTTAGCAAAGCATTTAATTCTCTTGTATTAATTTCAGTTGTTTTCTGATTTTAATTTTAGTTTGTTTTAATTTAATTAAAGAATACATTTATTTTATCATCTCAACTAAATTTTTAAAATAGGTGGATTGACAACATCTTAGAAAGCTTTCACTTCTAGGATCTAGCTTATGCTAGGTAATCCACCCATCTACTTGTCTAACAAACAAGTTTCTTTTAGTGTTTTTTTATTTGTAGTTCATCATCCCAAGCCAAAGAGGATCTCTCCACAATCACTTGGATCCAATGTTCACACTTTAACAGGTATTCTTCCACACCCTTAATCACAAGTTTCTTCTTTTCACACTTAGGAGAAAATAAAAATTAGATAGAAATAGAGGATCAATAAAAGCAACCACCCTTTGCATATTAGTTATATTGACCACATTCTCTCTAGGATTTGGGTCAAGAAGACTATCAACATTATTGGTAGAAGGGGTGGGCTTGTCTTAGTTATCTTGGTTATTTGGAAGAGTATCTTTATTGATGGCCAAATGAGCATTAGCTTGATTCAAAGCTTGAGATTTAGTATGTGTTTCATGGGCTTTGAAAATAATGTCATAGGATTGTTGGCATTGATGAATGATATAATCATGATAAAAATTGGGACTATGAAGGAAATCCATATACAAATTATTATTATGCCTATAGGTCTCATAAAAATGACCTAAACTAATGTGAAACCAATAAAATTTATTGGGATCATACCAAGATTTCATGGGATGAATGGGATCAAGTTCTCGTGGTAGAGGATTTGGGAGACATTTTTTTAATTCCACTAGGGATAAAGGTTTATAAACATTGATGTTTTAAGATAAATATAAATGAATATTGGTGATATGGTTGGGAGGGGAAGCTTGTTCCAAATTATGGTTAAGAACAACTTGAATAGTGTGACTGGTATCATAAGAGTCGATGATACCATCATTGGTAGCATGATGATTATTATTCTTAAGTAACATGTGAGTACCCATATAAGGTTGGGATGGCTCAAATTGATGCATAAGGAAATATTTATGATTAGCTTGGTTAATAACCTCCTCCAAAGTATGTGGAGAGAAAGTCCAAACCTGATATTGCAACATGGGAAAAAGAGCATTGGTAAAGAGATGGAAAAATTTATCATCTGCCATATTATGTTCATATTTGTTGGATAAGATATTCTATCATTTAATGAAAGTTTGTATAGTTTCAATCTCAATTTTATTACAATTGATAAAATAGGCCAAGGTATTCTTAGGAAGATCACTAGTTTGGAAGTCTTGGACTAGAGCATTGACTACATCTTCCAAACTAGTAATAGAATGAGATTTAAGTTAGTTGTAACAATATAAAGCATCACTCATGATATTTTTTGATGAAATATTGGTAGAAGCAAATTTATTTAATTTGACCTAGTCTTTATATAGATTTCCAAATATTTTTAAATGAAGAGTAGGACCAGTTGACGCATTGTAAGAAATGGTAGGGGTGATACCTCCTATATCGATATTAGAAATTTGAGATGTACGAGGATAATTTTGAAGATGGTTGATTATCTTATTAATGAGATGAGGTTAAGAGATATTATTACGATGAGAATCCTTAAAAGGATATGGGGGAACATCTTCATTATGCATGCCCCATGGCATCTATGGAGGGTGGGTTTGAAGATGGATAAGGTGATTTTGAATTTACATCCTTTGATTTAAACTTTTATATTGAAAATCATTCATTTGTTTAAGAGTCTATAATAGTATTTGATGGGTTTGAGTTTCATTAGTGTTTGAAGCATTAGAATTGGTAGTAGTGTCTTGGGTACCATAATGTATATTAGTAAGAGCTTGATAAGAACTATTGTTAATTAAGGCACTAGTGGTATAATTTTGTTGTGTGGAAAAATATGGACTAGTAGAGGGATGAGAAGGAACGACACTGGAGGCATCATTATCTTGGGTGGCAAATGATGCACTAGTGGAAGAATTGAGAAGAGTGGGTCTTGTAAGATGCTGACTAGATGTAAAACCTACCATGTTAGTAGAGATAATAGGCATGGAGGTAGAAAAAGCCAAATAAGAAGAAGTCATGGTATGAGAAGGGGTCAAAATAGAGGGAAGTGATTGGGAATAAAAGAAGCTAGTATCCCAAAATTTATGTGAGAATGTGGAAGGTGAATGAGGATCCTCAACTTGACCACTTATCATGAGATGGTAGATAGTATAAGGGTCTTTTCCTCAATGTTGAGGAAACTCATTGATAAAGAAGAGAGTTTTTGGTGTATAATCTAATTTGGGTTGATATTCAAGTGAGAAGATAGGATTTTGGATCAAATAATAATGAGGAGGGGTCCCATAGTTTATAGTGCAAGTGGATATATGAACATTACTTTCATCTAGGATAGGAGACACAAGTTGTTTATGGGAGAACCTATTTGGGTTAGTAAGAATCATCATATCTATTGAATTCAACACAATGTTGTCTTCAAATAATAATTTCATAATGAAAGAGAGATATTAGGAAAGGAAAAGGTAATGAAAAATCAAGGAGATAAAAAGGGACAAATAAGAGTACATAGTCAATTAGGTCAACTTAGTACTAGAAATAGGGTCTAAAAACTAAGTTAATAATGATACAGAGTTGACAAGGTTGACCTAGTACTATAACTCGAGATAAAAAATAGTTTGATAAGGATAAAAAGTCAATAAGGTTGACTTATTACTATGTCTTGAAAGGAAAAAATGAATAATAGGTCAACTAAGTCAACTCAATACTATAGGTAGGGGAAAAAGATAGTCTATAAGAGATTATGTCGAATAGAATGATAGAGTATTGAAAATAGGGAAATTTTTTACAATGTACTTTAAAGAAAGAAATGGAAGTAAAGACACAAACAATTAGATCAATAAGAATGATCCAATTGAGGCACACAACACAAAACCTTGCACCAACATTGGACAATGCAAGTTTTTACAATACAACATACAATGAGAAAAGAAAAAGCAATCAACTTGAAAAGTAAATGCTAAGTGGTCATCATGAATGTTTTTAGATTATTATAAAGTGTTATTTTAAGTTTGATAATAAAGTTGGTTAAAATTAGGGAACTAAAAAGTAATCTATGGATGGTTTTAGGATGTTCAGGCTGAAAGGGATCTATGTTGGTAATGGTTATTAACTTGGTACTGGGTCCTATCCCCTTACTTCACAATCACATAAAGATAAGGGTTTCGGGTGATTTGTTAATGTATACCATTAACCATGTTTTTATACTTTTCCAAAAAATCAATTCGACTTCCTCCTTGGTGATGAAATCCAAGTAGGTAGGCCTTGGGTAGATAAATGTTTAAATGTATTTTGAAATTATGTGATTTGGTAGTGTGCACAAGAAAGAGAAAAATAGTGTAACTAAATGATATATTAAAAAACCACTTAATTAGACTATGTGATCTATTCTAAGCATGCAAACAACTAAAAGTGAAAGTGTGAATTAATTATTAGCATATAGTTTCTAATTCCCAATTTGAAACATAGTAAAAAGTTGGTTTAGATGATAGTGTATGCAAGTATTACAAAATAAATTTGGCAATGTCATTACTATACTACATAAGCAAGAGTCCTTAAGAACTAAGTCGACTAGGTTGACCTAGTCTTTCAAACATAAGACATAATATATAAATAAGTTGACTAGGTCAACCTAGTTTATTGTATGATTATAATTTTAAAGAACAAAAAATTTGTAAAATAGAATTGTAAGGAAGAATTGAATTGAAATAAAAAGAGAGAAAATAACCTTGGTGGGTTGGAAGATGCTAAGGACTGCAAAAGTTTTGTTGAAGTGCCTTGAATGTTACTTAAAAATTATGCCAATTGTGTTGACTTAGTTCTATAATTCCCTATTTATTGAAGCCTATTAATATGACTATACCAGCCTGGTTGACCTAGTATGTTATCTGAAAGTTATATGGGACACTATGTTGACTTGTTCAACCTAGTTTATTGTTCTAGAATTAAATAAGAGAATAAGTCAACCTGTTCAACATAGTCTATTGTCTGGAACTAAAAAATAATAATGTGTCATCTTGTTTGATCTTGTAACCTATATCTGATGATGACCTACATAGAAAGAATAGAGTCATTTTGATGTGACTGGGTGTTAAACCTACACATAGAAGTTAGAACTTTATTAGCCTAGTCAACCTAGTATTTCAAATATAGAAAAGTAATAAAATGATAGAAATAAAAAAAATTTGAAAGAAAACCTATTAGGACTAGATTCACATCAGGTTCACCAAAATGTATGCAATCAAAAATGCATCAGATCTATAAACCAATCTTAGCTCAGAGAAGATAGATCTTACTTACACTTCTAATTGGGGATACATTAGATAATAGGGAACATGACTAATATGCGGATCTACTAAACCCAATTATAGGATCTCTTATCACAAATAATATCACTAGGGAGGGTTCCAAATCATATAATGAAGCAAAACCATGAAACAACCCTAACTAAGTATTATGTTTTCATATTTATTAAACTAATAGAACATAAAGCAAATAAATCTAATCTAGTGCTTATCAAAGCTTGTGGCATAAAGTGGGGGTTAAAAAACAACAAAATAAATCATACATAGAAGACATATACTCAAGTTAATGTATATGGAATCATAATCATGGAAGAGAAGTACAAATACATATATATCTACTCTTACAAAGGAAGAACAAAGTTAGTAATACTTACCTTTGAAGTTGAACCCACCAAGCCTTAATCTCTCCCTTGGCCAAGTTGCTTCATAAGAGGTTGTTGTGGTATGTAAGGATGATAAGAATGAATCAAATCTAGCCTACACAATCTATCAATGCATCTAAAAGACTTCTCCATAAGAGGGTATGTGTATGGAGTTGGGGGATAATTCCATGGACATACACTATAACATGTATGCATTATAAAAATAACGTGTACATGTTATTAAAACAAATAAGAACATGTATGATTTTCTATATGTTTTAATAACATGTATACGCTATTTAAACTATAAAACAAAAAAAACTCCTCATCCCAATCCATTCATGTTTTCCTTATTCCCATTCATGTTTTGGCTACAACATTATGTTTTGGCTACAAATTCATGTTTTGGCCTACAATATTCATATTTCACCCTTGATTCACCAGATCAATGATGCTGTCATGAAGAAGAGGTACATTTTTTGTAGATTAAATCATTTTTTTTATTTTTTTAATATTAATTTCAATTTTATTTTTCTACAATAGGTCAGCATGCTCCACATAACCCTCCACCTAATCCTCTACATAACCTTCCTCCAAACCCTCTTAACCCTACTAACCCTCTGCCTAGCCCTCCACCTAACCCTCTTATAGTTCTCTTAGATCCCCTAGGAAACTAGGAGGAATTAATTTCTTACATAGTGGAGAAAAAAATTGAAATTGTGCAAATAATTAGGAGAATGAGGGATCCCACTTCCACAAACACCCACCACACCTATCTGGCCAATAACCTAGATTTGGTATTAAGTCAAGTTAACATGATAATGAGCCAAATTGATAGATCGAGGTCATATAGGGTTAGTTTTAGGGCTTACTATATTGAAAAATTATCAGCATCTAAGGTGAAGAACAAAAATATAACAAAAGATCAAATTTGTGCGTTATTTATCGACCTGACCACCAATGCCCCATTTCTCATAACAACCAAATGTTTCCCAATCCACCGATGCTAACACAATTTGATTAAGGCCAATTTTTATGAGATATGGTAGATGGTGTTTGACTATCCCTCTTGTAATAACCATGAGGTGCCTTTGTAATTTTCAAGTAAACTTTATTATGAGTTTGTCCTCAATAAAATTACAAATTACTTTGACTATGGTTATTTATAGGGCCAAGGGAAAGGCTCTGTATAGGATCGACCAGGTACATATCATACACTTAATCAACCTAAAAGGATCCCTACCCAAAAGCCACTTCATCTAAAGATTCCCTCTATGGTGACAGAGGTTGTGGATATAAACATTTTGTATGTGCTTATTATGCTTATTGATAAACTCATTCATCATACAAGTAGACTTTTAGAGACATATGCTCGAGATACTCCAGCTAGTGGTCATACCCAACCCCACCAATGTAGATGTTGTGGTGTTATATGCACTAGACCTTCAGATGATGATAGTGTCACTTTAGGGGGCTTGGAGGATGTGGTCTTGACTGATGATTTGTTGGCACACACATTTGGTTTAGATATGTTGGGAGTCTCTACACACATGCAGGTATCTTTTATATAAATTTAAAGTTATATTTTTAAGTTATATTTGTAATTTAAAAGAGTAATAAGTAATTTACATGTTTAAATTGAATAATATATATGTATTTTTTATGTTCCATGAGGAGACATTTCCTTCAACATCATAACTAGGTAGTGGGCCAACCCAAGCTACTACATCTATTTGTGTTAGTATGACACCATATACATTTATAAAGGTACAATTTTAAGTGAATATTATATACTCTAGATGTACATTCATACACCTTAATTGCATCCTTGGTATATTTTGTGTAATAATTTATATAAAATACCTAATATAATTTTGGTAGACATTTTATTGATTTATTTATTAACATGGATTGGCATAACTTGTTAGAAACTCATCCTCAATCTCAACTATGTTTTTAATAACCAAAATAGTGAGTTGAACATTTGTTTGATATCCCATTAAATGTAGTTTCCATAGTAGGTCAATCCTAATCATTAGGATTGGATGTACATATTTATATAGAATTCATTTGATAAAAGTTTTTTTGGTACAATAGATTTCTATTAATTTTCCCATTGATCCTAGCATGTCTTCATCAATATGCACACCACTCATTTCTTTTAAATACTAGCCTCATAGCTAAGAACTTGATCCATGTTATCCTAATCCCATATAGCAGTTCAATCTCTATGATTAATATCCAAAATGGTCATAGCTATCAATTCAATTTCCATCTTGATTCCATCTGAACATTATAATTTCATCTCTATGGAGTTATAAATTTAGATGACATAGCCACTTAATCCCATTGTACCTAGTCAATTCCATTGGTTTGTTGGGAGATTTTCCATTAGATACCATTGGTTTTTTTGGAGAGCATTGACTATAAACTATAGCCTATATGTATATGGCATAGGCCTTGCAACCATATACAAATAGGGGACCTCAACCCCATATAGATAGATGGAGTTGAGTGGTTTGTTACCACCACCTACTTAGGGGGGACAAAAACATACTATATCTAGTTGGGGGAGAGGTTCTATCTATATCCATTGATCCAAAGCTATATCAACTTCTATACCAAACTTTGCCTATATCCCTTCCTTTCATGCTTCTCCTTCATCCATTCATAACTCATTCCCTTAGTCCTTTGGGTAATCAAATAATAATGATAATATTAGTTAAATAAATCCTTCTATCTTCTTATCAATCTCTCTCTACATATTTTTTTATGTCACTAACTCAAACTGTCTATGTACTTACCCCTTACATACACCTTTCTAGCTTTACCTTCTACTAGCCCTATTTTTGGATAAATCTCCTTGTTGGGAGCATCTGATAGATATTCAACATAAAATAATTACATATTTAAGGACCCATTTGGCCCATACAAGTCCCACATTAACCCTCTGACACAACTCTCAAGTAAAATTGTACTTCCTTCTTTAGGCCTCTCACCAATTAGCCCTCCATTTATGCAAACCTCTTTAGTATGAAACATGTATGAACTTTATCTATAACTTATTGACCTTTATAGATACCCATTTATCTCTTTCATCTAAATAAATAATTTTTCTACTCCCTTCTTTGGATAAATTCTCTTGTTTCTACATCACCCCTTGTCCCTTAACCCTTCTCTAGGCTTACCACTAGATCACAACCTCATTTACATACTTTTCCATACCTGACAACCCTAAAAACACATCCATTAGTGAGAAGACATCAAATAATGTAAGATTATAATTTTTTGTATTTTTTCAATGGTCAAATCTCATTTTATACATTAAACCCTAGAATTAGGGTATCTAGGACATGACCACAGCTAAGAGCACACTAAAGGGAACAAATTTTGTCTTAGTGGGTTTCAAAAATCCAAAAAAAACTCATTGGTACTATACTAAACCTATACAACTTTCTCATTTAGACAGTAAGTTTTGAAATCCCACAATTAATTTCAAACTCAAAACTCTTAATTTATAACCCTGTCTATGCATACAAGAAAATAGGATACATGGTTACTTTACCTTTCCTTCAACTCACAATATCTTCAAAACCTAATATGGTATTATATACACTTCTATTAACTATCTTAAACTCCTTAAAATATCAATAAAATCCCAAACTAGTTTCAACATAATATAACTCAGTCCTTTGACTATATGTTGCCCTTTAGCAAATAGGGTACTCAGGGATTGTTTCCTCTTTCAACATCAAAGCACTATAAACCTATATCAAGATGATCTCCCCCTTTATATGATCATTCAAAATCCTTATTTAAACTCTTTAAAATTGATAACAAGTTACAAGACTAAACACAATGCACATAATTTATTAGTTTATAAACTATATGTTTTCCAAGAATAAGGACTATGGACAAATAGGATTTTACCACTTCTTGACTAGTTATATTCCTAAAAATGTTATTATCAACACTCTTATGCACATTCCTTAGTTAACCTTCCACATAATTTTATACCAAAATAATAAAATGCTTGGACTATAGTTGAATCTTAGACTGTATGCAAGACTAAGTTTGTTAGCAACTTGTTTAATCAATGAATTGCCAAAGTTATTAATTATTAGGTTTTTTTCCAGATGATGACTAGGGTGGAAAATCCTCCATCATTAAAAGTTAAGACAAACTTGGGAATTTTTGTTGCAATGTCATTTGCATAGGCACTCACTGAAGTATGTATATTCACTTATATTTTTGAATTGTATTTTAGTACTTTTGTGTTAATAATTTTACTATATACTCTGGAAAATATAACTTATATGCAATAATGTATTGTGTATGTAGGGATATCATATGATATTTTATAATCTGATTCAGATGACTACTATGACAACTCCTCATGTTTCTTCATCATTTGACATGCATATTCATGTAGCTGAACCTGACATTGAACCAGTTGAGCGTCAACGCCAAATTGAAAAGGACCATGAGATTGTGATAAGTGCATGTTTAAATGATTTTTTATTATATTTTAAAACATGAGTTTATTAACTTGGTTTTATGTATACTTTTTAATTTTATAATAATTTTTATATTTGAATATGTTTGAATGCATGGGAGTTATGAGCGTAGTACCTACAACTAAACCTTAGATTAATTAAGGCATTTAGGATATCTCCATCTACAAGCAAGGAATCCCAAGGAGAGTCTTCTTCAAAGAAGGCAAAGAGAGGGAGACTATTTGATGATTAAGATTTTGTAGATGATGTACATTTTTGTATGACGATATGGTAATGTACACATTTTTGGCATTGTACATTTGGTATATGATGTATTCACCTGACATTAGATACAATGTTGTTAGACATGATGTAATTTTTTATATGCCTATACGGTAATGCATGTATTATTGAAATTTTATGCCTCTATATGGAATTTTTACATGACATTATTATTTTGTACATGAATATTTAAGAAAAATAATGAAGTAAATTTTGTTTGAATCACTTGTGTTCAGAGTATTATAAATGACTGGTTTTGAAGTATTCTTAAGGATTACAAATGTTATGAGATTGAGAATAGCTTGTTAGTATAATGTTTCAAATTAGACCTTTATAATAAATTAAGACCCAACTTACATTCACTTGCTATGGTTTGTTATGCAATAGTTTTTTAGGATAATGTTGCAAATTAGACATTCACTTGGTATGGTTTGATTTGAATCTTCTTTCACAAGCTAGCTCCTCTTTTGACTCTTTAGACTTAATTTAGATTCTTACACCTATTACTTATTCCTTTTACTCTTATTATCACCTCCTTGATGGTATTTATCTCTATCCATACATCTTTTACCCCATTCCATTCATGTCTTATTCATAAATTTCCTCTCAATCTCTTTTTAGTTTTTTCCTAGGAACCTTCTTTGGGTCTCAAGGACCAAATCTTGGTCTATGTTTCAAGAGCTCAACCTATTTTCACATATGGTGTTAGATGATCATAAAATACCTAGTATAATCCCCTTCAAGTACTCAAATAATAACATTCTCTCATTCCACACCTTATGGACACAATGATCTATCAAGCCTATGTATAGGGGAGCAAGATTACAAAGTTTCATTAAATTCCCATGGTTAAATCTCTTGAAAATTCCCAAAGATCACTAATATAGGGTTTTTCATGCCCTGTACATACTCTCCAAAGGACCAATTTGACCTTCCCACTGATCTTATTTTGTTGAAAACATACTCATGACATCTAAAACATACCAATTTGACCTTTTCATTGAAGGCCTTATACCTATTTTCCACTTTTTCAAAAGTAAGACTATAAGGCCTAGGATGCCTAATTCATGTCCTTAAATATTATTTTTCCCCTATGACCTTATTTCTCACTTTTGACCCCACTCTCACACATATAATACTGACATTTGGCCATATCTCCTCCCATAGACTTACCCCAACCTCTAAACCACCTTCAACACTTGAAGTAAGAAAGCCATACATTTAGTTATCATAAATTTAATTGTATTATGTTAAATTTATATGTTGTCTATAAATAGGGTTTATGGGTATAATTTTGGTGGATTGGTATAATTGATCCATCTTTCCACTCCTCACCAAAAGTTTTATCGTAATATCCTCTACCTCCAACTATAAACTTTACCTCCGAGAATGGTAGGTGAAAATTCACCACTTTAAGCATGTCTATATATGAAAATTACATGTTTTCCAAGAACCTTGACACCCACTTCCACCCATAAGTGAATTTTCACTATTGTTCCAAAGCATAGAAACACTGACAACAAATGTTGTCAAAGTTGAAGCTATGGTTTAAGAACTCAATTTTTGGTCCTTGTTGGCTAAAAAATGACATTTCCAACATGTTGAAAGGGGTGAATAATGAATAGGACCAGGTTATTGACCTCCCATCTAGCCCGAACGACAAACCCACCATCCATTATGGGCTAAAGAATGCCCTTTCCAATACAAGAAAGAGGTTAATTTTAGCCTAACTTTAGACATGTATAAAACCAAAACTATAAGTCATATAGAGGAACCATAAGATCCCTCATTTGTATGGGAAATTACTATAATTTCACCTTGAATATAGTATGAATCACCTCTAATAACAATCCATGCCAAATTTTGTAGTAAAGGGTCCTAAAATGCAAATTTTTGGTAGTGAAGAGACAACTTCTTGACTTCCAGCTAGTAACTTTGCCTCTGGGATTGGTAGGTACAAATCCAACACTTTAAGCACACATATATAGGCAAATTACATGTGTTCCAATAACCTTGACACCCACTTCCACCTGTATGTGAATTTTCATAACTATTTTAGAGCATGAAAACACTAACAATAAATGTTGTCAAAGTTGAAGCTATGGTTTGAGAACTCAATTTTTGGTGCTTGTTGGCTAAAAAATAACATTTCCAACACATCTAAAGGGGTGAATAGCATATAATACCAAGTTATTAACCTCCCATCTAGCCTGAATGATAAACCCACCACCTATTTAGAGCTCAATAATGCCCTTCTTGATATAAGAAAGATGCTAATTTTTAGCCTAAATTTAGACATGCATAAAACTAAAACTATAAATCATATGAAGGAACCATAAGATCCTTCATGTACATGGTAAATTCCTCTAATTTCACCCCAAATCTAGTCTGAATCACTTCTAAGAGTAATCCATGCTGAAAGCTACAATAAAAGGTCCTAAAATGCAATTTTTGGTAGTGAAGAGACAACTTCTTGACCTCCAACTAACAACTTTGCCTCCAGAACTAGTCGGTGAAATTACATGGGCTATAATAAACTTGACACCCACTTCCACCCATAAGTGAATTTTCACTACTGTTTTGGAGCATGAAAACACTTGTAACAAATGTTATCAAAATTAAAGCTATGGTCCATGAACTCAATTTTTGGTGCTTGTTGGCTAAAAATTGGAACTACCAACACATCCAAAGGGGTGAATAACATCTAAGACCAAGTTATTGACCTCCCATATGGCATGAATGACAAACCCACCACCCATTCTAGGCTCAAGAATGCCCTTCCTAATATAAGAAAGAGGCTGATTTTTAGCCTAACTTCAGGCATGCATAAAACCAAAACTATAAGTCATATAGAAGAACCATAAGATCCATCATGTGAATGGGAAATCCATATAATTAAACTTTTAATATAGTATGAATCACCTCTAAGAGAAATTTGTGATAGAAGTTTTAGTAAAGGGTCCTAAAATGCAAATTTTTGGTAGTGAAGAGACAATTACTTGACCTCCAACTAGCAACTTTGCCTCCAGAACTGGCAGGTGAAAATCCACCACTTTGAGCACATCCATATAGGCAAAAATTACACATTTCCAAGAACCTTGACACCCACTTCCATCTACAAGTGAATTTTCACTACTGTTCTAGATCATGAAAACACTGGCAATGTGTTTGGAAGACTATAAGGAGAAATAAACTTGTCATGAGTAATTGTTTAGGAGTGTATAAATGCCACATACTTTTACTAAGCTTCTCTTAGCTTCAATAATATGAAATTCTGTAATAACGATGTCAACCATGTGAAGATGGAAGCTAATTTGGCACCACTAAGCTACAAAAAAATGTTAGTAAGTAATTAAAGATGAAATTTATCCATGTACTACCTAGAAAATCAAAAACATTTGGTAAAATTGATTACAACTCATTTTACAAGTCAACATACTTGTGCATTTCAATCTAATAAACCACTTGGATCTTCTCTAATATTGATAGTATCAAGAATAGCTTCATGGTCTGACTCATGAACTTTCCATAGATTCTTGTTTCTTGGCCTCTCATGATATTTTTGCAATTGAATATTCATTGCAAGAACCAAATTTGAATAGTATAGAATCTTCCTGTGAGTTTCAAAGTCTTCAAACAATCATATATTTGAATTTTTTATAGGATATCATTGAATCCATGTTCCAGTGACTACCATAGACCCAGTGGGATAATCAATGTTTTCTCCATCTACAACTGGGGAAGTCAATTTTTTTTCCATCTACACAACAACATAAGTAGTAATATGTTCCCTCTTCATTGTCCTCATCTATAATAACTATAAAAATATGGCATACATCATAAAAAAAATTTAATGACATTATGAATATAGATAATGAGAATAAATAGTATATAAATATTAATCTTTTACATGGCTATACTAGATTAGATATATGGTCAAAGTCATGAGAGAATGTCATGCTAGTAATCTACAATACTGGTGGAACCTGATATGTGTTAATTAGAATTAGAGGTTTGGAACTCCAACCATCCACCCACTCTTGTGACTCACACTCATTACAAACAAAGTCCATGCATGTAGAATAAAATCATGCCAAATGTCACATATGAATAGTCCAACAAACCTCCATTTAAACTATGAAATGAGTGGAGCTCATTTGAGCCTGTTAGAGTCATACAATCCTCATAGTTTTCCAAGTATTTTTCCTCCATTAACCAAAAATGTTTATGAATAGTATAATTTGCTTAAGAAAAATGACATATGTTCTCATTATACTAGTCAACCACAATTTTTACATCAATCAAATTAACAACATTGTCATATTTTAACTCCTCCCTTGTAATGGCTCTTTTTATACATGCTCCAACACCATCATGCTCCCCTTTTCCATGGCCAGTCTTAGTGAAACTACAAATATGTTCTACACCACTGGTAACATGCATCATGCTAAACTAATAAAACATTTGTGCATTCTTGAATTGTGATGTGCAATTGTCTGACCAAAAGTAATGTCATTCGAAATTAATGTTCCTCTGAGTCAACTATCCGTAAAACTTATCAAAAAAACCTTGCACATACTTTATACAATGCGATCAGTCATCACTAATATAGAAATGGTGCTCCCTTAATATTTGTTGATCTTCCTCTATACTATTAGGTGCATGCATGAATGTTATATACATGAATATGGCAATTTTTGTTGAGTTTTAATACTGTGATTAAACTTCTATTTGTGGTTTGAATGTGTAATTTTTGACAAATTCAAATACTAAAATAATAGAATCAAGTGGGAATGTGTCGATTCTTAGCTTGAAATGTTAATCCAACCATTTATCCCTATGTCTGTGTATTTCATACTCATAAATAATTTTCTCCATGAATTCGACCATAAAAATTGAAATAGGTATCTCTTTTGTAACAAGCTCACACCTTTTAGATTCTTTGCCATCTTTTACTTGATAAGTCATAGATTTGTATTTTCTCAAACCAACTAATTATTTTCCAATTACACTTGAAAACTCCTCATGGATACATTTTTTTTGGCAATCTACTACAAATGTTACAATTTTCATCCAAACATGCTTTCTTATAAAAGAACTGTCCATTTGGTCTTTCAAAAAAAAAATTGAAATAAATTCTCTAGCTGATTTTGGTGGAACTTCTATGCCATACTCCTGATAAATATTAGTAGTATGTAAAGTAAAATGAATATGGCAAAAAACATCATAAGGCATTGAAAATTTAACATGTTGCCTATAGCAACAAGTGGTGCATGTGTGATTTATTTTTACATAAAAAGGTTTGGTCATCTCAAAAATTCTTTGACTAATAGTAATTTATGGATGTTTTTCTAAAAAATTAGAGTATAATTGTGTTTGAGTCATATCCAAGAATTTTTTTGGATGCAATTCATGATTATGAGAACCAAATCTTCTTTTCACTACATCTCTTACATTGGGCAAAACTATTGTATTATGTTTCTAAAATTATGCAACTCTTTCAAAGCATTCGCTATAGCCTTGTCCTTTCATGGAAATATACTAGAGAATGACCATAACTCTTTAGTATTGGGTTCATTAACTATGTCATGTCTTTCAATTACATTCATTAATGTTTTTCTATTTATATCAATTTTTTGACTTGTTTTTGAAATCAATCATTTTTCCCCTTTTTTACCACTTACTGCACAAGTTGTCATTATATATTGGGTAACATTACAATCTTTATTACATGATTTTAAGCCTAAAATATGATATGTACCATGTATATTTTCAATAATTTCATGATTTTTATTATCCATGTTATATGTTCTTAGTCCTAATGTGTCCATTATAGGTCTCATCTTAATCAATTTCATCAACGAAACAAATATTTGACATCTTTGACTACCATACTCCAATTTATGAAAGAAATTATCCCAAATTTCTTGAGCCAATCTTCTTGAATGGTGGTTAGACATTTTTTTATGCATCGGTTTCAACATATTTTCATTAAATTCAATTAATTACTTATATTTTCTATTCATAATTCTTGGAGGTGTTTTTATTGGCAAAATCCTTTTAGAGGGTGTTGAAAAATCATTATATATTTCCATAAAATTTTATTCAAATGTGTTTATTTCTTCATTATGTGTTTTCATGAAATTTTCTTCATTTTTAATTTCATCATTATTTGAGTCCATTAAATTTTCTTCATTTTTTGTGGGTAAAATATCATGAATAGGCTCTTCATCAACATAATCAAAAACTTTAAACTTTGAATATGAATTTTCAACATTATCTAATTTTATATTCTCAATTTCATCATAATTTAATTTATTATTGTGAATTTCATCATAATTAAATTCATTATTATAAATTTCATCTTTATTTAATTGATTATTATCAATTGCCTCATTATCTAAGGCATTTGGCTCATCAAGGTTAGTGTTTATACCTTGTCTAAAATGAATTGCTTGCATTCATACCTTGTTTTTTCTCTCAACTCTACTAATTTCTCTGATGTTTTTTTATTTAACTTATTCCTCCTCTTGAACATGAATCGGATCCCATTTTGAAAAAATAAACAAAAAAATTACTTCAAATATGGGGTCCAAAAAAATTGCAACCAAGAAAGTATGCAGAGGATGTAGGGAATGTCTATGGGGACAACAATCTCATTTATCAATAAAAATAGATGTTAAAAAGTGAGTTTTTGTTTTTATTTCAAGGAAATCATACACATTACAATAACACCAATGCATTTCTATAATACGTATGCATTCCTATAAGTATAGGCATATACTATACAAACAAACAAAAAAGCTCATATTCAGATATTTTTTCCATTATAATACTACAATATGATGCAATAACACTCTATAAAACTATAATATGATTTATAAATCCCTAATAAGATGTGATAATACTATCATATGTTATAATAACACTATCATATCATATAATAAGGCTTAATATGATGCAATAAAACTATCATATGATGTAATAAGATTATCATGCGATGTAAAAAGACTGTCATGCGATGCAATAAGACTATCATATGTAATATATCTCCAATATGATGAATTTAGGTTATCATATGATGAAATTAGGCTATAATATGATGTAATAAGGCTCAATATAATGTAATTAGGCTATCATATGATGTAATAAGGCTCAATATGATGCATAAATCTCAAATATGATGCATAAATCTCCAATACATGATACAATAAGACTCTTGATGAGACTATGAATCAATAAGACTAATTAATGATGTAACAAGGCTCAATATGTAATACAAAATGAGATAATTTTGACCAAAATCTCATCATAGGTCCTTACAAATCTAGGTGAATAATAGATTCATAAATTAACACTAATCACATTCATGAATTTATGTATTTATGATGAAATCAAGGAACTTAGGGGTTATGCTTTTTATAAATTAGGATTTAGGGTCAGTGGTTTAGTGTAATGGGTTTGTACATGTGTATGTGTCATAAAATTAGGGTTTAGGGGAACTACATACATGTTTAAGTGATAAAATTAGGGTTTATGATCAACATGTCATGAAATGTGACCTAATTTAGCCCTTTCAATCACATTTTACACTCTAATTAAGGTTTAATGGGTTGAAATTGGCCACATTTGCATTCGAATATGCATTTATGATTAAATTGGGGTCATTTAAGTCATACATGTTACATCTATATTATATAATTGATTGGGCCATAAATTTGGTTTAGGGGCTCAATTTTGCCCAAATCACATCCCTAATTGAACCAATTAACTAATTGGTTTAATTCATGATAGATTTAATCATAATTAATTTTGACCCAAATCATATATATCATGATTTTATAGTTATGTTAAGAAGGGGTTCAAATTGGCCTCCCATGCCTCCTCAATTGAATTGCCCTTATAATTTAACCTTGTTGTACCATGTGAGTATCTCATATACCCAAAATTGTTGCATCTATGGTGTGGCTAGGACTATTCCCATGCCAAATACACACTCTTCATATGACATGGGAATAGATGGAGTGGTTGATGGTTATCCCATTTGTGATGGAGGGGTAGATGAAGGGTGTGCATAGAATGAAGGACTAACCATTTTTCACAAGAGATTTTAATTTTAGGCAAAATTTGAATAATGTATTTGAATACATTAGGGGAATAAAGTGAATAATTGTAACAATATAAGACTTTTGTTAGAGATTAAATTGGGACCTCAAAATACACCTATTGGATTAGATACACTAAGTGACTTTGGATGAAATTTAAGTGACTTTATTCAACACAATTTAGGAATGTTTTTTAGACAATCCAAGGCATGATTCATAGTTATTAAGCTCTATTAGATAGCATTCTTGAAATAGATATCAAAGAGATGCACTGTTATACCAAGGGCTCAATTCTTATTTCTACTTACACAAGATTATCTATACTACATAGTCCAACTCAATGGGTTTGCCACTTAAACAAATTAGTTCAAAATTTATAAATAAAGGGGTCTAGTCAAAGATATCAAAGAAGTAACAAAAGGATAAGATAGGATTTTAGGCAAGTAGGATAATATCAATAAGAAATACAAATTTTAAGGGAAATTAAGATTTTAGGCAAGTAATGTGGTAAGGTATATCCTTGCCCTACTAGGGGAAAGATCCCAATAGCTGCACGCATGTTTCAATTGTCAAATAAGGCCTTTGCTAACATATGTTCTATTGACAAAACATATTGGTGTATATATTTATAAATTAAAGTGCACCAAAAGTTGAAAATGTAATATCTAATATTTGTTCAACATTTATTCTATAAAATTAAAAGTAACCAATCACATCTTGACAAGTAAGAGTCAAGTATTGATACACTAATGCACAATGATTGGTACACTAAATGTTAAGTTTTGATCATAGGTTTAAAAAATGCATTTTATGACCTCTTGTAATAAAATTATTTATATTATCAAATGTATAATATGTTAGACCTTGAAAACTTAGTTATAAGTAGTTAAGATGATAAATTGAAATAGGTAAAATTTTTGAAGTATAATGCAAGGTTATGATATCTTAATTTACTGTCTAGAGCTAATGGGACCTTTCGCATATAAGAAACATGAAATTTAACATTTCCCCTATAAGGATGCATAGCTAATGGGACCTTTTCCCCATAATAAACACAAAATTTGTTCATTTCATTTTATGTCTAAGAAAAACGTACGTGTTATATAATGCATACTCATTATTTATTGCATTATATAATGTGTACACATTATATAACGTGCACATGTATCTTAAATTTGAATTTCAAACCAAACCTTTAAGCTCGACAATGGCTTGGATTTCTGATTCAAAGGATTGGGATTGTGCATCTACAACTGAGATCAAGAATTTTAGGAAAACTCAACAAATTTCAACTTCAATCATCAAATATGCTATGGATTTCAACATCAAAATTGGAAAAAATATTACCGTTATAATGAACACATTGTCCTCTTTATAAATGTATGATTTTTATATTTTTTTGGTTATTTTAAGGGTTCAAACTATATTATTTCTAACAACATTATTTTTAGGCCACAACAAGTCTCACCCATATATGCTTATTCATGTTTATCTAATTTTTTTCATTGATCCAAATGAAAAATATATATATGGTAATAAACTAAGCCCAATTCTACACACATTAAAAAAAAATCATTTTTCATTTTTTTTGAGGTAGTTAGGGTGGGTTGAAAGGATGAATATCCATATTTTTTCAATTTTAGGATATACTTAATTAAAAAATTAATAAAAAAATATAAAATAAAGCTAATAACACACTAGAAGAGCTAATATAAAAATTCACCAAAGGGTTTCTAATAATATTAAATGATACTAAAAAAATAGTGGGTCGCATGGAATGGTACAATTCAAATTTTATTAAAAAAAATAGGAGGTCCTATTCAAATTTTAGATGTTTGACCTATTTATACTTAACCATTCTTCAAAAAAAAAAAAAAAATCTTTTTGGAAACTAGACTCAAAATTCTATAATTCATGTTTTATACCATCTTCAAATTTTGAGTATAGCCATATCTAATTATCTATAAAATTTCACATTACTAAAATTTTAGAAAAATCATGTCCATGGGTAGGCCCTTTTTTGTTCCCCAAGTTGGTGCACTTACCTAAGACAAGATCCATATCTCCAAATAAATTTGAAACCCTAATATTTCTCATAAAGTATAATGGTGGATAAGTATATGTGTAAAAGCTCTTCTTATTTTCTTCTCTAAATAATGGTGAAATGATCTTGTATGTATAGGTGGATTTAACCCTAAGCCCTTCCAAAATTTTGGGCTACAAGGTCAAAACAATCAACCTAGTATTGTTATTAATAAAAACTCACTAGGTCATAGGTTAGGTTGGTCAAGATCTGACCTAGACCTTAAATGAGTTTCACTAATAAGAGTACAAGGTCAACCTAGTCATGTAAACTATTAAAAGGGTTTTTAGGTTTGGAAAAGGGGTATTGATTATGAAAAAATATTGGAGGAGTATACAAGAGAGAAGAACAAGATTAGGTGAATGGTTTTCAAGAGGAAAGTGTGTAGATAAAAAGTGACAAAAGGGACAACAATCCTATGAAACATGAATGGTCTTCTCACCCCTTTCTTGATGCACCCCTTAAGCATGCACTTAGATAGATTGAGACTCGATGGGTTCTTGCAAGATAAATAACATCTATAATTGATAAAATTTTGAAAATATTATGTGTATACACCTCCCTGCTAACTATCTTTATGTCTAGGGGAAGACTCCTAAGGTTAAAGAAGTATCCAACATCTTTTGAGTTTTTTTTAGGTGGAAACATATCCAAATAAACATAGTTAGTTTTGGCCTAGGGTAGATGCATGACACTATCTGGGTGCCCCAATACTAAGGCATCAAGTAATTCTAAATTAGGGGTCAGAGAATTCTTGGGCAAGTCCATGAAGGAGATATGAAAACATGTATTTTTAAGTTCAATAACTAGATCATTGTCTACCATAGGCTTGGATTTGATGTCAATCAAAAATAATTTGAAATTGTGTATTTTTAGGTTGGTACTCTCTTATGGGAGTGATGATGTATGTATCTTCATCTAATTCTAATTATGCATCTTAACCTAGTGTGAATGAGGATAAGATATCAAAGTTCTTGGTCAATACCAGGTATGGGAAATTGGGCATAATTAGGTTGGATAGGTTTAGGGAATTGGTTGAATATTTTAGGTTGACTATGTACAATCAATGTCATCCACTAAGTGAATGAAATATGATGAGTCTAGTATTGAGAAAGAAGAAAAAGAAGAGGAAAACATTCATACTTGGAGGTCATTAAACTAACACATAAGAATATGAAGGGGTCTAATTACCAAGGTTTATTATACATGAGCTTGCTCATCAAGATATTTACTTTGTCTAAGAGTAAGGTGTGGGATAGTAGAATAAAATACTTCAATTTTAAGTTCAACATTAATATTGTTTTGGATGTTACTGGTGTAAATAAGGGATCTAAACTTAGGAAAGATTCCTACTCTTTAAATGTATGGATGCTCTAGAAGCATCATCCAAAGGAGAAGGAAATATTATTTTAATTTTTTTAATCATATAGCTTGTCTTGATTATGATTTTGAATAGTGTATTTTCTATTTTAAAGGCTGAAATCAAGGTTTATGTTTGTACACATTTTGACAAAGCTTTGTTTGACTTTATTTTTGGTATTTTTGGAAATATTTTACAAATGAAAGAAAATTATACTAATTTATGAAAATAAAGTATTTAAAATAATTAAATAAATATCTAAAATTAAAATAAATGAATTTTTTTTCTTTTTTATTTTCAAAAAAATTAGGAATGCAGGTCTTAAAAACAAAATTCTAGATGAATGATGCAAGTGCTGATTTTGGTTTTTCTTATTTGATTGCAAAACTTTACCTACATGCACTAAATGAAATGTTATTTTTTAATTTATTTTTGAATGAAAATAATTTAAATATGTTATTCAACTTATTTTTTGAACAAGTGAATTAATAATTGAAATATGAAACTATGGTCTATTATATGATATGCAATTTCTAGTTTTTCTTGTGATCTAGTTTACTATGCAAGCTAGAATGTAAAATTTTGATCTTTTTGATGATTGTATGAAGTTATAATAATTTTATTATTAATTTAATGAAGTTATATAATTATTATTTTTCTTATTTATATAATTTTTTAAACATGTAAAATAGATAAACTTGATCTAGGATGCAAACTTTGATTTTCTAAGTTTTGGGCATGTGTGTATGTATTTATTTTATGAATATGTGTTGAGAAAAAAATGAAAATATAATGGATTTGTGAGGTTTTATTTAGTGACAATATTGACCTAATATACTCTATATTTAATTTAAGACTAATATTTTTTGATGTTTTTGACATGCAAATACAACTAAAGAATCAAAGTTGCTTTTTTAATGCAAAAGGAAAGAGAGGAGAATGATTTATTTTATTTTATTTTGAAATTTTATGAATATGAATCTATCTAATGAATGAGAAAACTAATTTATTATTTTATAATAAAAAAACCAAAAGCAAATGTTCCAACCTGACCAATGGTGAGATAAACTGAAGGTGAAGAAGTAATTGGTGTGAGTATACAATCCTCAAGTAGCTACCTCATTTGCCCAATATTTATCTTGGGAAATATACAAAACAAAAATGATAAGAGAATAGAAAAAATAAAGACATGATTTATTAGACTAATTCAAAAACAACAAATCACTAATTGCAAATTTGGTAAATTTCCTTCTCCAAACTTGTGTAAAATAAAAAAAGATAATTATAGATTGAGGTAAAGTTGTTCCAAAAAAAATCAGATAGGCTAGCACTTTTTAAAACTTTAAATCTTAAATATATGTATTATGTCTCCTCTAAATTCATTACTTTCAATGAGAAATGTGAAGTGTATGAGCTATTATAGTATCATCATGAGTACCCTTTACCACCTGTTATTCAAAATCCCCATCCTTGCACCCAAACCAAATCAACCAAACCCATTCATCTTTTCATTGATTGTCTCTACTAAACCTAGTCAATTAATGAAAATGTGACTAAGTTGATAGTCACCCAACATCAAGAATTGTTCTCTTCACTAATTTTTATAAATACAAACTTATAGACCCCATCCTACCCATTTTGGTGTTTGTGGTAATACTTGTAAGGTAAAACAAGTATTTAGTGTCTCTCATGTTTTTCTCAGGTGGAAACATATCCAAATCAATGTGGTTAATTTGAGTCAAGGGTGGAGGCATGACACTCACTAGGTGCCCCAATCCTAAGGCATCAAGTAATGTTCAAGGATGGGTAGGAGAGTTTTTGAGAAATTCCATGAAGGATTTATTAAAAATGTATTTGTAAGGTCAAAACAAGATCATTATTTCTCATAGGCTTTTGGTTTATGTCAGTCTCCAAACTAGTTGTAAAATTAAGAGTTGTAGCTTGGTCTCTCTTATGCAAGTGATGATGTTCACATATTTTTTTATTTCTAATTATTTAACTCATATCATCCAATTTTAATTCTTAAGGTCCCAATTAGGGACCCATATCAAGATTAATCAATCTAGAAGTAAGAGCTTCAACATAGTGGGTTTTAGTCAGTGGAGGTTGGCTAATTTGGTTAACCCATGACTAGTTTTTAATGTTGAATTATTGGTGACTAGGAAAAAGGTTTGGATATATTTACAAATTTACATTTTGAGGCACCACAATACTATTGGTGGGGATGGTGGGTTTATATTAACATTCCCTAGTAACATGTCTAAAAAGGTTTTTCATTAGTCGTTAGGGTTTATTTTGATAAAAAATAATACTCATTATAGGAATAAGTATTATCTAATGACTCTATGGAAAATATAGTAGACATTGGGATTATAATCCTTGAGACTTTGGTTATTATTTTTTTTACTAAACGGTTATGGGTTATTACCTTGATGAAAGGGTTGGTTCTTGTTGGCCATTTTGACCCACATATAAAATTTCTACCTAATTTAAATAGTTGAGTAGGGTCCCAATAGTTAATGAATGGATCGGGTGGTTTTGAATTAGGCTCAAAAATGCAAGTGAAGGGATCTAGGCACATTTTTATGACACCAAGTAGTTGCAGGAACAAGTCTAGCTTTGGATATTTACACAGCTTCAACTTTTGCCTAAGTTTATACTTATGAATTTTTTCACTTTCAACTAAGTATGGCATTTAGATTTCCTTTAGAGGAATTATTACACATAAATCCCACAACAAATTTATAGGGGTTACTTATTTTGAGAATCATTCCACCTTTTTTTGGCTAAGTGTTATTTCTTTCAAGGAAATTGTTTCACAACAATTTTCCTAAAAGCACATTTCTCCCATTGGAAAAGTGTTCCAAAGAAAAAAGTGCTAAGTATTGGAATTATTTTAGGAGGAATTATTTTGGGAGTTTTGTTTT
Organism: Torreya grandis; assembly: GCA_037957365.1. Taxonomy (NCBI): domain Eukaryota; kingdom Viridiplantae; phylum Streptophyta; class Pinopsida; order Cupressales; family Taxaceae; genus Torreya; species Torreya grandis. Next base: position 2,389,686 of record JARHVA010001111.1, on the reverse strand, counting down.
ATCCTTTTGTTTAAGTATTAGGAATTGTTTTAGATATTTTGTCTAAAACAATTTCCCTGAAGGGTCATTTCATCAAAGAGGTCCTTTTCATTTTTTCCAAAGGGCACTTTTAGAGCCAAGGTCTAATACACTTTTCCTGAAAGATAATTCTACAAGAAAGTGGACCTTTATAAATGCTCAAAGGATATATTCTTTAGGAAAAGTGTCTTATAAATTTTTCTCGAAGGGTACTTTTTTTTAGAAAATGGTCCTCTTCAAATTTTTAAAGGTCATGTTCTTAGCAAAATGTCCTATGAACTCTCTCTAAAGGATATTTTTTCTATAGTGAGGTGGACTAATTAAAAAGTCCCAAAGGATATCTTGAAGGAAAGTGGTCTAAAAAAGATTTTTTGAAGGGTAAGTCTTCAACAAGGTGGACCAAAAAGAATATTTGTAGGGCACTTTTCAAAATCTCTGAAGGACACTTTTCAAACACATGAGCCCAAATTTGATGGTTTATAGGATGTCAAATATGTCCACATAGATGCCAAATGATAGTCATAGAACTGTCAAGTTTAATGACATATTAAAGGAAATTCATTTGAGATTAAGATTGATGATCACATGAATGTCAATGGTGGTCATGTGAATGTTATTTGACATGAGAAGGGACATCAATTTTAAGCACACAAATTAGCCATTAGATTTCAATCATGGGTCATAGTTAGTTTAATGGTCCATGCTTAATCACTTATCAAGATAAAATGGTGTGAGATGATTCAAACAGTCAAAAGGCACATAGGATCAAATACTGTCACTTTCTTAAAGTCTAAAACCAAAGACTAATAGAGGAATTCTAAGTAGCATGATCTTGTAGATAGATCGAATGGCACATAGAGGTCAAAGGGTCAGTGAACCTTAAGGGAGAGTGGGTGCATGATAAGTGATACAAACACATTTGATTGGTAAAGATTGATGGCTCATGGGTATCTATGCACAAGCATATCAATGATGAAAATCAAGGCTTTAAATCAATTTTTGATGACCAATTAGAACAAAGGAGAGCCCAAATGGTTTAGGTAGAGGTTGAAGAGTCAATTTTTGACTAAGGCAAGTGAGCATGATGGATATGAGCTCAAGCATGTTTTAGTTTGAGTTAGAAGTGGATATTTCAAGATCATATGGTGCCATTTGTAACCTATGAAGTAAGACACATAGAGCTCAATGGTCATCACCAAAGCTAGCCACATGAAAGTGACCTTTATCCTCACTTGGGCACACATTAAAAAACTAGTCATGAGCAATTTTTCATGAGGATAAAATGAAAGTGACTTGATCTCACTATTGCAGCCACCATGGAACATCATAGAGAAGATATTGTAATGATGCAGTAGAATGGGGTGATTTGGATCAATCAAATGGTTTGAATGAACATATTTTCAAAGGTAGTTATAATAACTTTTCAAATGGATTTAAATTCATTTGATTCCATTTTGAGTACCAAAACTCCCCCTCTCTTGCTTCCCTTCTACTATAAGTATAGCCTTTGAGATATTATTTTGCATCCCTTAGGCTAGTATGACTAGAATCTACCAAAATTATATTTGACACCTCTTGGAGTAGTGAACAGAGCATTTTGTAATCATTTTTCTAATCTATATTTAGTGTTTTATGTTTGTTTAATGTGAAACTTTGAATGTTATCTTCCTTTTGTATGTCCAAACTCAACTTAAGTGCTATAAATCTTTTTTATAGGTCATATACTGTGTCTTAGCATTGATATCTCAAGGATATAGTAGATAGCCAAACTTAAGTGTCTTTAACCAAAACTTACTTTTAGTTTTCCCTAATTTGAGTGCATCAAATGGACCTCTATACGAAATACTATTGCATAAAAAGAATAGTGAGCATTGCATTATTTTCATATTTCATTAGTGTGTTAAAGAGTTCAAGCCTAAGAGTGGGTCTATTAAATTCTTAGTGCATCACCATATGTTAGAATAGTTTTCATTTTATGTAATATCTTAAATATTTTCACCCTAAAAAATTTTAGGTTTCATAAATAAAGGTCCAATTATAAAATTTGAGGAGCTAGCCTTATAAAAATCCTAGAGGTTTGCTCTAGTTATAGGCAACCCATAGCCTTAGACCATTCCCATGTTAGTCCAAGTTTGGAAGCAAGAATTGAACACTCCTCCTTTTAGCTAGGGTACTACCTATAATGCTAATAGTTTTGGCACACCTAGTGGGACCACCAATCTTGCATATTTGAATATAGTAAGAAGTCTTAGAGTTTCATTTCTTGGCTTACATTATATTTTATGCCCCCTAGTGTTATCAAAAGATCCTATAAAAAAGGGAAGGGACAAAATTTGTATAAGCTACCCTTAAAATCAACAAAGAAAAATAAGGCCCCTTAGCCAAAGCCTACACCTACCCCTTTTATTCCCCCTATTGTTATGCAAAATCCTCTTGCTGAAGCCAGTATTGTTTAGTCAAACACTATTATAAACCCCATACCTCAAATGGATATTCCTAGAAGGCAATGGTTTATGCCATTTAATAGTGGTAGTCCCTTAAAACTTACTCAATGGGATGATATTCTAGTCTTAGCTTTAAAGGCCCTTACCTATTATATAGGAGAACATTTAGTCATTCGTGTGGACCATATGGTATATATTTCTAACCTATGTTTAGTACATCATGTAACCCAAGAAAATATAGTAATAAGGTTGTTAGAAACTTATTTCAAGGGCAAGCACTTCAGTGGTATAGAGGTTTGACTCCTACATCAATTAATAACTAGGATGAGTTTGGAGAGGTCCTGTGCAAGTAATTTGAAGACAAGAGTGATCATATTTCACTTGTGGAGTATCTCACAACAATAAATAGATTCCCTAATGAGTTCATGGTTAATTTCAACTACATATTCTAGAAGAATTGGGATAAAATTCCTACGATAATCAAGCCTATTCCTAACTATGCTTTTATATACTATTTTAAGGCTCTCAACTCAGAGGTAGCTATAATGATTCAATCCATGGGAGGAAATACCCTACATAGAGCTTTTGAAGTAGAAATTAAGGCTAAAAATTACCTCATACAAGAAAGCATGTTGGCCCCAAGGCCACCAATGCCTCTTTTTCTAAAAATACATATTCCTACTCCAACTATTGCTCTAGTTATAGAATCAACAAAGTTTAATCAAATAGAAGGTGAGCAAACCGATAGATTGGGGAAGATAAAGAGTCTTCTCAAATCCCAAAACAACAAGTTGATTGTAATGGAGAGGCAACAAGTTCCGCCATATAGGCCATATCATAATAATAATCAAAATTTTCAGTATAATAGGCCACCCTATCAAACCAATCATCAAGGACAAGGATAGAAGCCTCAATCAAGGGAATACAATCCCAATGCTCCAAGTAATTCTAGAGTTATTTTTCTAGCTTAGAAAAACTATGCCTAAGAAGGTTCATGACAATCAGAGAGATAATCCAATGAGATGGAAATGGCCACTACTAGAAATATGTATCAAGACCCTAGTTGGTAGCACGTTCCTTAATTTTAGAGTCATGACATGATGCCTCCTCTACCATAAGCCCCCCAAATGAGTCAAGAAAACATTCCTACCATATCATGATCAGAAGATTAGAGCCAATAATAAGGGAACATGATTTGAGCACCTAATGATACCAAATGCATGAATTTACAAGAAGGGGAATATGTGTTCAATCATATAGTAACCAATATGGGACAAGCCTAGAGGAAAAATGAATCAATTGTAACATAAACAAGAGCTAAGAAAAGGATGTTGGAGGATAATTTAGGGAAACCTAAGGCTTCTGCATCACCTCTTTAGACTAGTTAGCAACCTACTTATTCAGATGTAGCTTCTAAATCTCTTGCAAATCAACAAGTTCCCCAATTTTATGGACATCAATAGAGGCCCCTTTCATTCTTCATATTAATCAAATGTTGAGTGATGCCTCCACCTCCAAAGGGAAATCCAAAGGTACTAGTCTTATTTTTAATATTATGGATCATTTAGAGAAGGATAATATAACTATGTCCATGTATGATGTTCTATACATCCCTAGGTAAAAGGAGATTCTCCACCAAGAGCTCTATACAATTTCTTAGGTGGAAAAAATGGTTGATAAAGTGAATGTTACTTTCATCAATAATACTCAGCCTAACTAAGCCCTTGACCAAGTTCCCAATCAAGTTCTAGGCACAAGCTAACCTCAAAATGTTATCCCTCCTACTAAGTTTATAAAACCTCCCCCATTTTATCTATCAATCATCACAGGGGATTATTTGGTGCATAATTTCATGATTGACTTAGGTGCTTCAATCTCAATGATGCCTAAAGACATAGTAGACAAGTTTAGGCTCAAATATATGCCTAATGAAAAGGATGTGCTCCAATTGGATGGATCCCCTACTAATACAATAGACATATTGAAGTATCTTCAAATCACCTTGGTTGTATGTCAAAATTGTGTCATTACTCAAGATGTGATGGTGGTAGTCCTACCCCCTATTTTGCCCTATGCTTGTCTAAAGACTTCACTACTAATATTAGGGGATATCTATCATCTAATTGGTCATACATGGTTTTTAGGACCAGGTATGGGATCAAAGCCACCATAATATCTAAGCCTATATCTAGGTTCCACCTAGAGCCCTACATGCCCAATCTTGAAAATGTTGTCATATTTGAAGAGGTTGAAAATGTTATTGAATAGTAACCCTAAAGTCATATAAAAGGCATCTTAGATCTGTACTTAGATTAGTGGGTATATGATAGCCATGGATTTTATCCATACAAAATCATTAAAGAGACAGACTTGGGAGTGTACTATTTACATGAGGAAGGTACTACAATACCTTCCTTAACTAATACTGCTCAAGAAGAAGATGGTATATAATCCTTGTTCTTTGATGGCTCAAGGTTTAAGAATGGAAGTAGAGTGGGAGCCATGCTAGTTTCACCCTCTGGTCATAAGTACCATTCTACTAAAATAATCTAATTTAGTTGCACCTCAAATATAGATAAATATGAATCTCTTTTACATGGTTTACAAGAAGTAAGGAAGAGAGGTATCCAGCTCTTCAAAGTCAAGGGTGAAAAAAACTTATAGTGTAGGAGGTGAGAGGCATAAGTGTAATCAAGAGTCACCATATGAAAGCCTATAATCACTAGTTATGAGACCTTATGGAATATTTCTTGGTGTTTGATATCCAGTCATACCAAGAAAAGTAAATTAGCATGTAGATAGGCTTGTTGCCATTATTACCCAATATGATATAGCAGAAGGAGTAAAAGGAAGACAAGGTCAATATTATATGTAGAATAGTTTTACCTAATAACAAGGTGAGTTGGAAAGTCTTTGAAAAGGATAATCAAATCATATGTTTTCTAAAGCAGGAGGCATAGTTCTACCATAGGAACCAAGACAAGTTCTAGAATCAATATGATGATCAAATAGTATGGCTGAGATCAAACAAGATTCATAAAGGACTTGTGGCATTAGAGAGCATATTCAATGAAGATGAACAAGTAAGAAAAGGGAAGGCATGCATCTTATCTAAAGAGGAACACTATGAAATGATATAGATCTTTAAGGGTAAGCTACTGAACCTAGGAAATGTCAATACAACAAAATAAAGATTTGAATTTTTTGCTCTATGCAAAGAATTATCTACTATATTTGCATGGGAGTACAAAGACTTGAATCGATTTGAACCCAAGCTTGCACAACACACCATTGAATTATAAATAAATTTCAAGCTAGTTAGGTAGAAGTAGAGGCCTATCAACCCAAGAGTGGAGGATCTCATGAGAAGAGATATCTATAAATTGATCAAATTTAGGATAATATTTTTGATTAAACATTCCTCTTGGGTGGTAAACCTTGTGCCAATGACAAAAAATAATGAAGAGATTCAGTTATGTGTTAACTTCAGGGACCTCAATAAGGTGTCCCTAAAGGATCATTACCCACTATCTTCCATGGATCAAATTTTGTAAAAATTGGTAGTTTCTCAAAGGTTTTGATTGCTTGATGGCTATTCTAGCTATAATCAAATCATGGTGAAAGAAGAAGATAGGCATAAGACTAACTTCACTACAAAATGGGGTACCTATGCATAGTTTAAAATGACTTTTATACTCTCTAATGCTAGAATCCCCTTCCAAAAAGTAATGGATGTTGTTTTTCATGTTCTTTTGAATGATATGGTTTTAGTTTACCTTGATGATATAATATTTTTCTCAAAGAATCCTAACACATTTGAGAGTTTTGATGTAGACAATTTGGACTTTCTTTAAATCTAAAGAAATGCATTTTTTTGGTGCTCAAGGGAAGACTTTTAATCAATGTTTGAAGCTATTTTATTAATTAATCTATAAAGGATAGAGGAATTCCTTGTTCTATCACTAGCCAAACACAAGAAAGGGTTACAATGCTTCTTAGGCATGATCAACTTCATCAGGAGGTTCATCCCAAGATTTGTAGAGATGGTCAAGCCACACACTCATATAATGAGAAAAGGCAAAGAGTTCACAAGGACAAATGAAGGAAGATCTTTGAGGCCATTAAGGAGGCCATATCTCATGCCCCCACTCTATTAAATCTAGATTTAAATAATGACTTCTATTTGTATGCCCTTTCCACATTAGATGCAATCTTTGCCATGCTCATGCAGTAGAATAATTAAGGTCTAGATTAACCCATTGATTTCTTCAACCAAGCTTTAGAGGGTTATAAAGAAAGATATAGCTTTGTCGAAAAGCATGTGCTTATTTTTATTAGAAGTTTGAAGAAATTTAGGCATCTAGTTTCAAATACTAAGATCATACTAATGGTGGCTCACCCAAGTGTGAAGGATTTTATCCTCAATACAGATTTGAATGAAAAAAGAGATAGATGGGTCACCAAGAGTATGGAATATGACATTGAAGTTAGGGTCATGAAGCTAGTCTAAGGAAAGGGATTATGTTAATATATTGCTAAAGATGTGAGAGAATAAAAAGAGATAATCTTGGTAATCCAAGACACCCAACAAGAAGAAGAGGACACTCTTCCATCCAATTAGACACTTAATATTACAAGATTTCTCCAAATGGGAGAGTGACTAATGGGTTTCAATTCATCATAAAGAAGACACTTTAGGCTACAATTAGTACCATACATTCAAATTGATGGTGTGTTATTCAAAAAGGACATTGGAGGTATGCTCTTAAGATATGTTGAAACTAAGAATTTTGATAAGCTTCTCTAGAAATTCCATATAGTCCTCAAGGAGGCCATTTTGTATCTAAGATCACAAATGCAAAAATCATTAGAGCTGGTTAATTTTAGCCTAATTTATTTAGAGATGCACATGCATGGTTGAGTAAGTGTTTAAAACGTGCCATGTTTACAGCAAAATAGAAGATAGCTACTATGCCACTGAAGCCTATTTAGGTTGAGCATCCTTTCATGCAATGGGGCTTAGACTTCATTAGAATTATTAATCCTCCATCTAGTGTTAGCCATAAGTGGGTCTTGACAGCCATAGCCTACTTCACCAGGTGTGTGGAAGTATTCCCCTTGAAGGAAGCAAAAGAGAACTCTTTTCTTGAGTTTTATGAAAGCCTAGTCACCTATTTTGGAGCACCATCTACCATAATATCAAACAATAATATATCATTTAGAAGCATCAAGAAATGTGAGTGGGATCTTGAGTAGGGTATATATCTAACACCTTCATATAATTATTATCTATAGGGTAATGGATTAGCTAAGTCTACTAATAAGAACCTGATTCAGATCATTAAGAGAATGATGAAAGATAGTCAAAGATCTTGGCACACAAAACTAAAGATTGCCTTATGGGATGATAGGATCACCCCTAAGAAGACCATTGGTAACTCCCCTTATCTCTTAGCCTATGAAATAGAATCAAGGCTGCCCATTTCATAGGAGTTTCTAGTTTTGGAACTTGTGTACTAACTAGAGCTTATAGAAAGTGATGCAATAGAGGTCAAAATGAATGAACTAAGAGAGCTAGAGGAAATAAGGGATGACGTCATGCATGCTATGTGGTCTAACCAACAATAGGTCAAGATGAAATTTGATAAAATATCTTCATCAAAGACATTATAGCAAGGTGATATAGTCCTCAAATAAGATGAGGACCATGCAAAACTAGGAAAACACTCCAAGTTTGATAGTCTTTGGAGTGGACCATATATCATCTTAGGTTGTAGAGAGAGTAATGATTTTGAAATTGCCAAATTAAATGGAGAGATCCTTTCCATACCTTTCAATGGAAGGTATCTCAGGGTCTGATACTAGTTTCATATCTCACTTCTTATACATAAGTAGATAGTTTTGTTTTTTCCTTCAAGTGATTTAGCACATTCTTGTTGTTAGTCATTCTATTCATGGTTTAGTTTGTTACTTTGTCTTTTGTTGATTTATAATTGTTTGACCTCCCCATTACTCCAATAAATGCTTCTCAAAATTAAACAGAGTCTATTTTCAAGTATTTTTTAATTTTTGAACAAGATTCATCACTATTCTGGGTTCTCTAAGCATAGTAGGCATGCTTCCCTATGAGTCGCTAGAATTGTTGGCCATTTTGGCCGACATATCAAACTTCTGCTGAGTTTAAATAGTTGAGTAGCGTCCCAAAAATTAATGAAAGTATCAAGTGGTTTTGAAATAGGCTCAACATTGCAAGTGAAGGGATCTAGGCACATTTTTATGGTACCGAGCAGTTGTAGGAACAAGTCTAACTTTGCATATTTACACTATTTTAGATTTTGCCTAAGTTTATACTTAGGATTTTTTTCACTTTCGACTATGTATGGAATTTGGATTTCCTTCAGAGGAAGTGTGACACACAAACCCCATAATAAATGTATAGGGGTTAATTCTTTTGGGAATTGTTCCACCTCTTTTTTGGCTAAGTGTTATTTCTTTTAGGAAAATTATTTCACAACAATTTTCCTGAAGGCACATTTATTCCATAGGAAAAGTGTTTCATAGTAAAAAGTGATAAATATTAGAATTATATTGGAAGGAATTATTTCAAGAGTTTTGTTTTGGCCTTTTTTTCAAGTATCAAAAATTATTTTGGACACTTTATCTAAAATAATTTCCCTGAAGGGTCATTTTGTCGAAGAGGTCATTTTCATTTTTTTTGAAGGGTAATTTTAGAGCCAAGGTCCAATACATTTTTTCTAAAGGATCATTATACAATAAAGTGGACCTTTTCAAATTCCCAAAGAATATCTTCTATAGGAAAAGTGTCCTATACATTTTTCTCAAAGGATACTTTCTTTTGGAAAATGGTCCACTTTAAGGTTCTGAAGGGCATGTTCTTGGCAAATTGTCCTATGTACTCTCTCTAAAGGATATATTTTCTATAGTGAGGTGGACCAATTTAAAATTCTCAAAGGATATCTTGTAGGAAAGTGGTCCAAAGCATAGTTTTTGAAGGGTAAGTCTTCAATAAAATGGACCAAATAGAATATCTGAAGGGCACTTTTCAAAAGCTCAGAAGGACACTTTTCAAACACACAAGCCTAAATTTGATGGTTTATGGGATGTTAAATATGTCCACGTGGATGCCAAATGATAGTCGTACAAATGTCAAGTTTAATGACAGAGCAAAATAAATCTATTTGAGATTAAGATTGGCAGTCACATGAATGTCAATGGTAGTGTGAATGTCATTTGATGAGAGAAAGGACATCAATTTTAATCTCATGAACTAGATATTGGATTTCAATCATGGGTCTCAATTGATCAAATTCTTCACACTTAATCACTCATCAATATCAGATGGTACAAAATGAGTCAAATAGTCAGGAAGTATACAGGACCAATAAGTTTCATGTTCTTAAAAGCCAAAACCAAAGACCAATATGGGAATGCCAAGTGTCATGATCTCATAGATAGATCTAGTAGTGCATGGAGGTCAAAGGGTTAATGAACTTTAAGGGTGAATAGGTGTGTGATAAATGACACAAGTGCATTTGATTGGTAAAAGATTGATAGATTATGGATATTAATGCACAAGAAGATTAATGGTATGAATCAAAGATTCAGGTCTATTTCTAATGACCAATAAAAAAAAGATATCCCAAGTGACTTAGGTAGAGGTTGAAGAGTTGATTTTTGAATAAGGTAAGAAAAATTGGAGCTGAGCTCAAACATGCTTTATTTTGAGCCAAAAGTAGATATTTTGGGATTAGATTGCACCAATGAGAACCTATAGAGTAAGACACATAAAGCTCAGTGGTTATCACCAAATCCAACCATAGAAAAGTGACCATTCTCCTCACTTGGGCATACATCAACAAACTAGTCATGAGTAGTTTCACATTAGGATAAAATGAAATTGACTTGATCCCATATTTGTAGCTGCCATGGAGCATCATAGAGAAGATATTATACTGATGCAATTGACTGTGGTGACCTAGATCAATAAAATGTTATGAATGAGCATATTTGTAGAGGAAATTATAAAAACTTTTCAAATGGATTTAAATTCATTTGATTCCTTTTTGAGCACCAAAAAACTCCCCCTCTCTTGCTTCCCTTTCACTATAAGTATAGCCTTTGAGCTATTATTTTGCATCCTTTAGGCTGGTATGACTAGACTATGCCAAAATTATATTCAATACCTCTTAAAGTAGTGAATAGAGCATTTTGCAATCATTTTTCTAATCTATCTTTAGTGTTCTATGTTTTTTTAATGTGAAACTATGAATGTTATCTTCTTTTTGTATGTCCAAACTTAACCTAAGTGTTATAAATCTTCTTTTTAGGTCATATAGTGTGTATTAGCATTGATTTCTCAAAGATATAGTAGATAACTAAACTTAAGTGTCTTTAACCAGACCTTACTTTCATTTCTCCCTAAATTTAGTGCATCAAATAGACCTTCATATGAAATACTATTGCATATAAAGCATAGTGAGCATTGTATTATTTTCATATTTCATTATTGTGTTAAAAAATTTAATCCTAAGAGTGGGTCTGTTAAATTCTTGGTGCATCACCACATGTTAGAATAGTTTTAATTTTATGTAATATCTTAACTCTTTTCACCCCAAAAAATTTTAGGTTTCATAAATAAAGGTCCAAATTATAAAATATGAGGAGCTAGCCTCATAAAAACTCCTATAGGTCTAGTCTAGCTATAGGCAACCCATAGCCTTAGACCATTCCCATGTTAGTTTAGGTTTGGAATCAAGAATTGAACTCTCATTTTAGATATGGTGCTACTTGGAGTGATAACAATTATAATGTTATGGTTAATGGTCAACATATTGAAACTAGTTTTGGGTTGGGTTCTAAAACTATGTGTTATAGGGTAGAGGCTAGTTAAAGTATATAACATAAATTATGGGTGGATGATTTTGGTTCCTTACACGTGTTTTTTTTATTGCTATTATTTTTGTTTATGGGTTGAGTTGGGTTATTTTTCATGATGTTTGGCATATTATTTTTGTCTATCACACCATATATAATGGTGTTTCAATTTATGTTTATAACCTTAGGGTTATGATTATTTTAGGTGCTTTGATTTGAATTTTGATAACCCCAATTATTTTGATTTGGGGAAACTAGTCACTTATTGATTTCATAGGTTCTAAAGACACTTTTGATCACCACTTGTTCAATTCTAAGAGAACTTTCAAATGTTTCTTCATAAGACTTGTAAGGGAATTTTTAAACATTATCCCTCATCTCTTTATTAATGAAGCACAAATTCTTTCCACCATCTATATGAAGTGCAAATTCTATAGTTCTCTTTAGTCTATATGTTGGTCACTAGCATATGAGTATAATTCTTTCCACCATCTAATGATGAAATGGACATCATATTCATTATGTTCTTGTTTATTATGAAGGAGTTAATGTGTGACAATATTGATAAGTTTGTTCTTGTCAAATGCCTTGACAAACTCCACCGTGAGTTATTAGAAGGAATGAATGGAGACCTCAGGGAGGTAGTAATACCAATCAAGGGTGATTCCTTCCAAGGTCTTTGGGAAGATTTTGGAAACTACCCCATCCCTAGGTATAAGTTCTCTAACATCAATTTTATACATGTTTTTTTCCATATTGGGATATCCCTCCCCCTTAAACTTGGGGAGATTAGGTAGGGGACGTGGTAAAAGGACTCCTCTTATATTTTTATCAAGAGGCTCTTTAAAATATTTAGCATATCTCCCCATTTCAATAAATTCTACCAAAGTTAAGGTGGGATGAGCCTAAAGAGGAGGGTTAGATAAAATATTGGTGTAAAACCACTAAGAGGAAAAGATAGAGGTTGATAAGATGGAGTATAGTAGATCAAAAAGGTTTTTTTGGTTGGGTGGATTTATAAAACATGTGGTAATAAGATATAATATGTTTATACTAGTAAGTTATATTTTGTCCTTACCAAGGAGGAGTTTACATGGGTGACAATTTGGTTGGCACATAACTTGGAGGAATGAAGGGTGGTGGTGTGTTAGTTCTCACATTGTTAGGAGGGATGTAATAAAATACACCTCCAATAAAAATTTGAGTGGAAGGTTGATATGATGGAGGAATGTTATAAACTACTATGTTGGAGGATCCATGAGTAAGGGTGTCTCCAAGATATTAGTTTGAAGTGTAGTTAGTGGGAGGGCTATTAGATGGGTACTGCATTATTTGATAAATTATCTCTAGGATAGGAATGGAGGAGGAATGCTTTTGGTCTGAAGAGTTAGAGACCATTTATTTATTTAGAGAAGTGTGTTTTCTCTCTAAATCTTGAATGTGACCCATCAAGGTAGAAATGAATTCATTCAGTGAAGAAGTGGTGTTACATTTAAGAATGAACTTCATAGAATATTTAGGGGGAAAAGATTGGTAAATAGTAATAAAATGTTTTGTGTTAGATTACTCAAGATGATATTTAATCATGTAGGATATAAATGTTTTGATTTTTACTAAATGGATGTGAGGATGATTGTAGCTTTCTCAATCTATCTTTATATAAAAACTATTCTTAATATATTTATTGAATATCCCTATGCTCTATATAAATGAGATTTACAAAATAATATTTTTTATAGTTATTGTTTGAGGGAAATACCCTCCTCCAGTAGTGAATGTCATATTGTTAGATTTTTGGTAGTTACTGGTGGTTTTAGAGGGATTCCACACTTCTTGAATTATTTTCTTTGACTTAGTTTGTGATTTTATAGATAAAGGATTTAGAAACTAACTCTCCATATTTTGAGTGGAGTGGTTTTTTCTCTTACTTAATAAGGAGGCTTCAGGATGATCTTGGTATTTCATCCTATATTTCTCTAGGTCAAAATATCTCTCAAATTAATGTTTAGACATGTTTATGGGTAATAAATACCCAAATAATAAATGAATAAGAGGAAAGAAGGTGAAAGAAAGAAAAGAAAATAAGGTAATGCAAAAGGATAATAGTTTTTGTACATGAATAGAGTGACACACTAACCTTCATGCACTCAACTTCCTGAGGTTTGGCTGAGACAATAGATGAAAAGATGTGAGGATGGTAGGTCTATGAGTTTGGTTAATTAGGCTGAGGTACCATGACATGGATTTGGATGATAGGAGGTAAATGATGATTGTTTTAATACCAAAATAACTTACTCATTGCATGTTGGCTATTGAGATAATTGAATTGAGAGGAGATTAAATCCTAAAAACCCTCAATGTGATGAGGATAAGATATCGAAGTGCTTTCTCAATACTATGTATGGAAAATTAGGTGTAATTGGGATAGATAACCCTATGAAATTAGTTGAATCTGTTGATTTGAATATTTTAAATAAACTTCATCCATTAAGTGAATGAAATATGATGAGGCTAGTCCCAAGGAAGAAGAAAAGGAAGAGGGAAAGATTTAGACTTGGAGGTCATTAAACAAATGAACTAGAAAATGAGAGGGTATGACTATTAGGGGTTATTCTACATGGGATTTTTAATCAAGAGCTTAAATTTGACTAACTATAAGGTATGGGATGAAATTATAATTAAATACTTAAATTTTAAGCTCATCAATCATACTGATATGGATGTTACTCATATAAATAAGAGATATAACCCTAGGAAATATGCATGCTTTGTGGAGATCTGGTCACTCTAAAAATGTCATCCAAGGTGAAAATGCAATGTTTTTAAAATAATATATCTACTCTTTATTATTATTTAAAATATTTTAATTTTTGTTTTTAATGATTAAAAGGGAGGTTTAGGATTGTAAGCATTTTGACAAGGCTTTATTTGAATTTCTTTTTGATGTTTTCAGTAATGTTTTACAAAGGAAAGTAAATTATACTACTTTCTAAAAATAAATTATTTAGGATAATGAAATGAATATATTAAATTAAAATAAAATAAATGATTATTTTTGTTATGTTTAGTATTTTCAGGAATGCAAGTGATAAAAATTGAATTCTAGATGAATGATGCAAGGGTTTATTTTGGTTTTTCATAGTGTGATTACAAAGTTTTACCTACATACACTCAATGAAATGTTCATTTTATTTTTTAAATGAAAATAATAGAAATATAATATTCAATTAATTTTTTGAATATATGAATGAACAATTAAAATTTGAAACTAAGGTGTGTTCTATATTATGCAATTTTTAGAAAATATGTTAAGCAATTTCTAGTTTTTCTTGTGATTTAGCCTAGTATGCAAGTTAGAATGCAAAATTTTGAGATTTTTGATGATTTTATTAATATATAATGATTGTATTATTAATTTAATTAATTTCTATAATTTTTATATTTCTAATTTACATAAGTTTCTTTGACATGCAAAAGAGAGAAACTAGATCCAGGATGTAAACTTCAAATTTTCTAGCTTTTAGATGTGTGTATGTGCTTGTTTTATGAATATGTGTTGAGAGAAAACTGAAAATATAATGTATTTTTTTTGTTTTATTTAGTTACAATATTAAACTAATCTACTATATATTTAATGAAATACTACTATTCTTTGAAACTTTTCACATGCAAATACAACTAAAGAATCAAAACTATTTTTTTATGCAAAAGGAAAGAGAGGAGAATGATTTTATTTTATTTTGATATTTTATAAAAATAAATATATTTAATGAATTAAAAAAATATTCTAATATATTTTAATAACAAAACAAAACAAAAAATAAAACCTAACTTGTAACATTTAGATTAAGCCAATGTGAATAAGTAATTGGTGTGAGTATATAATCCTCAAGTAGGTAGATCCTTTGCTGAATATTGACCTTCAAAAATCTAAGAAAAAAATGATGACAAGAGAATATAATAAATAAATCCATAATTTTAAAGAATAAAGTAGGTGGATTGTGGTTGGATTGATTAATGAACTATAAAGAGTTGGTTGCAAATTCAGTGAATTCCCTTCTCGAAACTTGTGTAGAATGACATGAAGATAAATGTAGACCGAGGAAAAGATTTTCCAAAAAAAATGTAGATTATAAATTTTTAAAACTTTAAATATTCAATCTCTAATAAAATTTTAGGATCTAAAACCCTATGAAAAGTGAGATACTTGTAAGGAAGGAGAAGAGGTTGCATGTAGGAGTTAACTGAAGCTTAACTGAGAGATTTTTCGATTTAACTTTAGAGGTATTTGATAAAAATAAGAGTGAGAGTGAGTTAGAAATATTTAAGGAAATCAAAAATTAAAATAAGAAAAAACACAACTAAAATCATGCAAAACATGTGAAAATTGAATTCTCCTATGTTAATTTTAAAAATGTGCCTATTATGATAGAACCATTAGTGTATGCAGGTAGCAAAACTAAAACCACCAAATTATTTATAAAAAATACCACTTTGTATATTGGAACCACTGTGGAAGGTAGAACCACCATAATGGTTATGTTTTTGCCATAGTATTTTTTGGAACTGTTGTAGTGGTTATGTTTTTTACATGGCAATTTTGTTACAAAGTAGATATATTTAAATTTTGGAGTAAAACATATAGAAATGGAGAATTTAAAAATCATGATGTCTATAAATGGGCATATTTTGGTGGAGATCCTTTTATCATCATTGTATTTGTAATAAAATGTTGCACCCTGTAACATTTAGGTGCTTAAAGTGACTAGGGCACATGTGAATATAAGTAGGGGTCTGGAAGAAGCCTTGGTAACATTCAAAATCCAATTAGGAGACTCTATTAGAGTGATCCCATAGAATTAATGGATATATAACTTATAAATAAATGCATATATCCTTGATTAAATGATAGTTTAAGGATGCCATTGTAGATAGGGGTAGATCCAAGTCTAAGAACTAGATTAAGCAAAGTTGAGAGTTTAATGTATAGTTGTGAAGTTTATAATATCATGTAATACCCTTAAATAAGGTCTAATATATTGATCTATTGTGATAAGTTTTTAGGGTTGTGAAGTTAAGGAATCATTTCACTAGGACCCCTGACTTTAATTGCACTAAATTTTCTGTATTGAGTGGTCTATTCTACTAACCAAAATTGTTAACAACCTATTTTACCTAAACAATTCACATATTCAGCATGTAAAACCCATTGATCACATTAAATGTGTTTTTAACTTAGTTTCATAATTTTGTATTGAGTGGTCTATTCTACTAACCAAAATTGTTAACAACCTATTTTACCTTAACAATTCACATATTCAGCATGTAAAACCCATTGATCACATTAAATGTGTTTTTAACTTAGTTTCATAATTCTATATTGAGTGGTCTATTCTACTAACCAAAATTGTTAACAGTTAGGATGTGGAGCTAAAAGCTTCAACTGGTGCAAACAGGGAGGAGGCTGCTGAGTTTCAGGGAGACCAGCATCGGCAAAGTGCAGTGCACATAGAAACCGATGAGGATAGGGTGGACAGGAAGGAAATCGACATCAGCAAGATGTCAGCCGATGATGGTCACCTCTAGGCAGACAGGGACAGATGTCAGTCGCCTGTGGCAGTTCCAGAACTGCTTGTTCCACAGACAGTTAGTTCGTTGAATCGAGTGTTTGCATGCAAAGGCTATTTTTGGTCTTGAGTTGCGTGTCTAATTATTGTAATTAGGTTAGTCTAATTATTGTATGCATGAGATCTATATATGGACTCATAGGCTATAGTGTGAACTAGTAGCTAGTGAGTAAGAGAGCAATAAGCTCCTTCAGAGAGAAGAGAGTAATGGTGCATTCCTCCTAGTGCCACAGTACCAAGGTGGGTACTAGATTGGAGAATCAGAAGGATTCTTCGTGTGTGTATGATCTTGGTCAGCATGTGGGCATGACTTTCTATAGGAGATCTACAATGGTGAGTATGATCTAGTTATTTGCAGGTAGCAGCAAAGAGTAGGGGATCTACTTGGAGTACGGTTGTGTACTTGGTGAACTAGCAGTGTGTTACTGACTGGTTGGAGAGGTGAACATCAATTCTATATTGGAATTGATTGTTGTGACCAAGAGAGAGAGGGAAGAAGGTCTTGAGGAGTGGTGAACCTTTGAGGTGGAGGAAGAAGTGGCATCTTCCTTATTGTATATTCTTCTGAGTGATTATTAATACAATTGTGTATTATCTCTCAATTCCTGTGTTGTTTCATATTTCTAGTTACTTTATATTTCTAGTTAAATTCCGTGATTAGTTGCTAATACAAGAAGTAATCACATGTGCTCTAATTGGTAGAGCAAGATCTTGACTAAATTGGGATCAGAGAATGTTTATTGTTCTGTGGTTTCCCCTGACAAGTGGTATCAGAGCCCTGGTTGTAGGTTCAAGCACTGATACCAACAAGTGGTATCAAAGCTTTTGGTTGGGTTGACTAATAGGTGGTTTCAGATCTGGTAGTGTTTTTTGACTACAGGTCACTCACAGGTGTTTCAGATTGAGTGGGAGTATAGCAACGGTAGAAGAAAGTAAGTTACGAATGGAGAAACTTAATAGCACGAATGGTCTGATTGATGGAAAGAAGGAGTAGGTAAAAAGAGATTGTTTGTCAGTAGAAGATCAGCGTGTGGAAGCATATGTTGCAGTTAATATTGCACATGATGTTTTGGATAAAGTGGAATCTTTGTTTATAGATTCTTTTGCCTCTTTCCATGCAGCCTGAAATAGAGCATCTTTTCATGGGTATGTCTTTGGAGACCTTGGAGAGATTTATTTAAGGGTTGGAGAGCCTTGTCAGATGATTGACGAAGGGGAAGTGAAGCTGAAATTGTAGATGGATGACACACAGTGGTTGAAGGAAGTCATGCAGGCACCAGTCTTGGAGATGAGTCTAATTTCTTCAGGAAATTTGGGTGATGAGAGATGCACTATAACTCTCACAGCAGATACACTTGAATTAGATGGTGGTAAGAAAGTAGGTATCCTTTATCTATCTACTTATATTACTGATTCACCTTCTATTGCAGAGATGTGGCTTTAGAGGCTTAGTCACATATGTAGGAGGAGAATGCAAGTTCTAAAGCAGAAGTCAGAGGTCTTTGACAAGCTAAAGAACTGGAAAGCCTTGGTGTTCATGGAGGAGATGACGGATAGAGATCAGGTGAGGAGACTAAATTATTCTGAGTAGAGCAGGGTTGATTTGATTAGGATTTTGATCCATGGAGAGCTCACAGATAAAAAGTTATCACTCACAGATGAACACAGGTACCGGCATTGGTCAGACAATAACTGACGTCGATAACAGGAAGACCGACGTCGGTCATGAAGGAACCAACGTCGGCAGTAGGGATACCGACGTCAGCCAGGGAAATGACGTCGGCAGTCAGGGTCAGTATAGGGAGCCGACATCGATCGGGAATAGATTGGGAGATGGTCAAGATCGTTCACTGGTACGAATAGTGGGCGGATATCAAGTCTTAAATGCTCATGTCGAGGTCAAAAATGGTAAGTGAACCTCATATTCGTTGTTCACCTTCTTTATATTGTTTTTTTGATAGTCAAGAACCAAGAAGATGGAAGAGGCAATGCAGGTAGAGTCCAGATACAGTGGGAGCTTGGCATGGATGAGGAGTGTGAGTCCTTGGAGAAGAACCAAATAGGTATTTGTTGGTAGATTTGTTAGCTAGAAGTAAGCACTGAGAGACGAAATGGATTGCCAAGTTAAAGAAGAGAGTGGACAAACACAAGAGATAGAAGGCCAAGGCATATGGTCTTGAGGAAGCTACAGGACAGTGGTACAGGTTCGACATGTGGATGACTAAGCATAGCTTCAGTCAATGTCATTGTAACTATTGTGGTTTTGTCTTACCAGGTGGATGATGAGTTGTGACATTATCCAGTTACTGTATGTGGGTAATTTGCTAGCAGGTTTTGTACATACAGGGATTTGCTGAGCTAAGGGTAAGGTTAGTTCAGAGGTGTGTCATGAAGAATTTGGAGCAAAAAAATTCTTTGGCATAAGAGACATGGAGATTTGATCTCCAGTGGGAGCTAATGTGAAGACGGTGTTGGCAGGGTTCATGATGCAGGATACAGAATCAGAAAGCACACTAAGGGCTGGACAGTTCAAGCTTAGCTTCAAACAGGGTTCAAAATCACATGAGGTCTAGTGTAGACCTGAGTTTTCCCAAGCAGTGGGGGTTGTCAGAAAGTATGGAGCCAATTTGAGGAAGAGGTATTGAAGGGCAGTTCAGTGGATTCTTACAGGGATCAGCGGCAGGTCGACATGCTATGCAGGGTCAAGTTATTTTCTACATAAGTTTGTAGATGCAGATTCGGTAGGTTACTTGGATGACAAAGGCAAAAAGGTTAGAGCATCACAGGGTGTGGTGGTTAGTCTTCAGGATTGATCTTGTAGAGGGATACAAGCCAGGGTACAATTAGATAGAGTACAGGTACATGTATAGTTGCAACTATTTATCTCCAAGTGGGAGATTGTTAGGATGTGGAGCTAAAAGCTTCAACTAGTGTAAACAAGGAGGAGGTTGCTGAGTTCTAGGGAGAGTGGCATTAGTAGAGTGCAGTGCACATAGAAACTGATGATGGCAGGGTGGACAAGAAGGAAACTGACATCGACAGGATGTCGGCCGACGA
Source organism: Torreya grandis (assembly GCA_037957365.1). Taxonomy (NCBI): domain Eukaryota; kingdom Viridiplantae; phylum Streptophyta; class Pinopsida; order Cupressales; family Taxaceae; genus Torreya; species Torreya grandis. The sequence continues at coordinate 2,369,645 of JARHVA010001111.1, read as the reverse complement.
CAGTTACCTCCAAGTGGACAGGGACCGACGTCGGTCACCTGTGGCAGTTCTAGAACTGCTTGTTCCACGGATAGTTAGTTTGTTAAACCGAGTGTTTGCATGTAAAGGCTATTTTTGGTCTTGAGTTGCATGTCTAATTATTGTATGCATGAGATCTATATATGGACTCATAGGCTGTAGTGTGAACTAGTAGCTAGTGAGTAAGAGAGCAATAAGCTCCTTCAGAGAGAAGAGAGTAATGGTGTGTTCCTCCTAGTGCCACAGTACCAAGGTGGGTACTAGATTGGAGAATCAAAAGGATTCTTCATGTGTGTATGATCTTGGTCAGCATGTGGGCATGACTTTCTATAAGAGATCTACAATGGTGAGTATGATCTAGTTATTTGTAGGTAGCAGCAGAGAGCAGGGGATCTACTTGGAGTACAGTTGTGTACTTGGTGAACTGGCAGTGTGTTACTGACTGGTTGGAGAGGTGAACATCAATTCTGTATTGGAATTGATTGTTGTGACCAAGAGAGAGAGGGAAGAAGGTCTTGAGGAGTGGTGAACCTTTGAGGTGGAGGAAGAAGTGGCATCTTCCTTATTGTATATTCTTCTGAGTGATTATTAATACAATTGTGTATTGTTTCTCAATTCCTGTGTTGTTTCATATTTCTAGTTACTTTATATTTCTGGTTAAATTTTGTGATTATTTTCTAATACGAGAAGTAATCAAATGTCCTCTAATTGGTAGAGCAAGATCCTGACTAAGTAGGGATCAGAGCATATTTATTGTTCTATGGTTTCCCCTGACATTAACAACCTATTTTACCTTAACAATTCACATATTCAGCATGTAAAACCCATTGATCACATTAAATGTGTTTTTAACTTAGTTTCATAACCTAATTATGTCTCTCATTGAATTTACTAGTGGGAGGAGTCCATTTTTCACATTACCACTTTCCTTGGGGTGTTTGGTAAATAATTAGCTACGTTCAAGAAAAAGGCCAATCCTACATCGATAAGGGGATTCAATTGATTTTATCAAGAACTTGAACAATCACCCCTAAATAAAACTCTATAAAATAAAACTATTTAGTTGAGGGTGAAAAATTAAATTAATATAGTTTCATCAAGATCTTGGTGCTCAAATCAAAGCTCTTATTCACTAGATGAATATTTGGGACATAGTTTCCAAGTATTTTTTCAAAAAACTAAGATCTATCCCTTTTCCATGTAAATAAAGGATATAGATTAATATGGTGACCACTTCACTAGTCTCTTAGACATTCTTCAAGCCTTGGTTAAGCACTATAAACAAGTTTTTCAATTTTAACCCCATTCTAAAAATAGGGATGTTGATTTGTATAAATGCCTTGATGTTGTTCCTTGTAAACTCACTCCAAGCCAAATAATATCATGTGATAGTCCCATTTACATCTAATATATTCATAATTTAATTATTTGTATGGATAATGACAAAGCTCTAAGTATTGATGGCTTTCCATGTGAGTCCTATTAAACCTTGTGGGATGTTTTGAGACCATATTTGTAAAAAGTGTATGTATAAGCTATGTCTATGGACTCTATTGTAAATATAATCAATAAATGAAATATCAAATTTATTAACAAGGTTGGAAACTCAAAGTTAATAACCAATTGGAGGCCCTTAACCCTTTTGCTTTTTTCCTTATAAGACTATTGCCAAATCTCTATCCCTAAGAATTAACTACCTTCTTCCCTTTGTGGTCAAGCTTAAGATAAATAGATTCATTCAAGGTAGATATATATTTGATAACATCATTTATATTTATTATGACATGGAATGGGCTCACACATCTAATAATAAAGATTTGTTTATTATATTAGACTTTGAAAAATCCTATGATAATATTGAATGGCATTTCATTCTTGTAATGTTGCAAGATCTTGGTTTTTTCCTAAGTTTTTTCACTCTATTCAGACTCTTTCAATATGTTTCTACTTATAAAACCATTAATGGCCATATGACTAAGAATTTTTATATTTTCCAATCATTCAGTCAAGGATTTCAATTAGTTCCCTTTTTGTATGTCTTAGTTATGAAAAAGTTTGGCTAGCTATTAAGAGACTATGATTCCAAAGGGTTAGTCAAAGAAATTACCCTCACCCTCAAGACCAACTTATTAATGGTCACTTTACATATGACTCTTTCCTTACTATTTGTCAAGAGGAAACATTAGATAACTTCTTGGCCTTTAGGTCTAGTATCTGGTGGGCTAAGACTTAGTGCTATATAAAATTCTATGATCCCTTGCCAAGATAGATTGAGGCATACCAATGGAAATGGATTTCCCATCGAGAGATGTTTGAATTATTGGGCATCACCTTTTCCTTTAAATCTTCACACATTGAATTATGGAGTTATTTTTCCTTGAGAATACATAAAAATATATCTTACTAGATCATTCAACCCCTTTCTCTCATGGGAAAAATTCAAAATTCTTCTAAATTTTTATTTTCCACTCATGTCTACTTATATTATAGTTGGGATTCCTCTAAAGTTTATTACAAGAATATTGAAAAAAAATTAATAGACTTTATTTTAGTTGATTTAGAAGGAAACATAGGATTTCATATAAGTGCCTTAGAAATTTTATTTAATCCCAAAGAGACTGATAGGATAGGGATTATTGTCATTGCCAAAGATGTAATTTAACTCAATGCTAAATGATTCCCCAAGGCTATCAAATGGAAAGAAACATGGAATTTATTCTCATGCATTGTATCTCCTCAACCACTCTTTATAGATGAGGAGCAAAGAATAAATTTAGATTTCAAAGTTGGCTCATTATTCCTATTCCTATCAAAATTAGAGCCACCTTTGTTGATAAAAAGTTATAGAAGGATTGGGAGACCATTATACCCTAGTTGGTGTTGAATGGGGATGGATTTAGATCTAGCCTATTCATCAATTCACAAGTCTCCATATGGTGATCCATAATTATAACCATCAATGGGAAGTCCCTAGTTGAGATTTATAAAATCAAAGTCTTTTGGCTCTTTCAAAATGACATTGAGGTGATTGGGGATAATTTTGATAAAATAAATAGATCCTAACAAGACTTAAAAACAACGTTAGAGCTTAAAACCTAGACTTTGAATCAATTTTTAGATCAAAATGGTTGTGCTAGATTATACCTTGCACAAAATTGGAATTTAAGGCTCTCCTAAATAGTAAAAAGCTTAGAATTGGAGTGTTTCCACTCCCTTATTTTGATAAAAAAAACCTTGTTTATCAATGGCTAACTCCCAACAATGGGCTATGGGAAATTCTCAACAAATGATGGAATCTTACTAGATATTTCTCTCTTTGGAGTAGAAGATTCTAAACCATAGGGTCTACTATTATAGAGATAAAAAACATCATTTTTCCTTGGTGATTTATTTATCAATGTCTTCTTGTGGATTATATATTGATTCATTTGGGGATCCCATCTCCTAAATTCCCTACTTGTGGTCAATTTGAGTCTCTAAAACATATTTTTGGTTTTTTGAAAAAGCTTAAGATGCCTAGAGGTGGATTTAGTCCTTTTTATGGCCCTTTAGACTAGACTAAGTTGGTTGAATTGAAGGATCAACTCTAAGAATTATTGTCAAAGGGGTTTATCAGGCCTAGTGTGTCACCTTGGAGTGTACTAGATGTCTTTTTGAATAATAAGGATAATATTATTTGAATTTTCATTAATTATAGGATGTTAAACAAGGTAACCATCATAAATAGGTATTTTCCACCTTGTATAGATGATATTTTCAATCAAATGCAAGGGGGAATTTTTTTTTTCAAAGATTGATTTTAGATCGGGATACCATTAATTAAGGATTTGGAATATGAATATTTTGAAGATAACTTTTATAACTAATTTTGGGAATTATGAGTTCATAGTGTTACCCTTTGGGTTGACTAATGCACTTTTAGTATTCATGAATCTCATGAACAGTGTGTTCAGAGATTATCTAGATCACTTTGTTTTGGTCTTTTTGAATGACATTCTTATATATTCTAAGAATAAAGATGAACACCTTCAACAGCTAGAGCTAGTTTTATAATGGTTGTGGAAGTACAAACTATATGGCAATTTTTTTGAGTGTACATTTTTTTAAGAGAGAGTGCAATATATAAGACATATTTTAGTAGATGGTATTTTTGTAGATCTGGCTAAGATAAAAGTCATTATGGTGTGGCTAGTGCCAAGGAATGTGCACAAGGTAAGACATTTCATGGAATTAGTAGGTTTTTATAGGAAGTTTATTACAAATTTTTCCAAGATAGCTAATACAATTACCTCCTTAAAATTGAAGAACCAAAGATTTGTTTGGCCAAAAAGGTATAACGTAACTTTTCAAGAATTGAAAATAAGACTTACTTTAAAACTAGTGTTAAGAGTTCCTGACCCCAATGGTCATTTTTTAGTGATCACAAATGCATTGAGAGAGGGACTACAAGGATTATTTATGTAGGATGGTGTAGTAGTGGCTTATGAATCAAGGAAACTAAAACCTTATGAGCTAAAATATGCCCCTCATGACCTAGAAATTATAGTAATTATGCATGACTTGTAATTCTAGCAACATTATTTGTTGGGAAAACCATTTGAGCTCAAGAATAATAATTTGGGACTTGAGTATATTTTCACTCAACCAAATTTGAATGTTCATTAGAGATGCTAGCTTGAGTTCTTTTCTAATTATGATTTTGATATCAATTACATCAGAGGTAAAGAGAATAAAGTAGTTGATGCCTCGAGTCATAAAACGTACATAGCAGTTATGGACAATATCAAGAGTACTTTTAGGGATCATGTGATTGAGTTCTCACCAAGAGATAAATTATATGATCAAGTTAGAAAAACATTGTTTGAAAATGGTCAAAATCCTTGATATAAAGGATTTAGATTAGAGAGTGATGGTCTTTTATGTTATAAAGGAAGGATGTATGTACCAGATTAAGAGATGTGATAAAGCATAGTGCTAAAGGAATTACACAATGCCCCACATTTAATATATCTAGAAGTAACCATGATCATGATAGATCTTATACCTATGTATTTTTGGAAGGGAATCAATAAAGATGTGCCAAATAATGTGTCATGTTGTCTGGAATGTCAGCAAGTGAAATCTAAGTATGTGCACCCAAATAGATTGTTATATCCACATGATATATCAGAATGGAAGTGGTAGGTGATAAGTATGGACTTTGTCCAAGGTTTATTGACGTCATGAAATAGGCATGATATGATCTTGGTAGTTGTTGACAAACTAACCAAGGTAGCTCATTTTTTTACCAATAAATTTGATAGATGATGCACCTACCCTTGTGAAGAGGTTAGTAAAGGAAGTGTATAGGTTGCATGGATTTCTAGAGAAGATAATTTTAGATCATGATCCAAAGATGACTTATAAGTTTTGAGTAAATCTAAACTCAATTTTGGTTATGCAATTAAACTTCAAAACTGCATGTCACCCAGAGATTGATGGTCAGACTGAGTAAGTTAATCAAATGTTAGAGGATATTCTTCATATGTATTGCATGGATTAATAATACAAATGGGAAGATTATCTTCCATTGGTTGAGTTTAAATATAACAAATCATAATAATAAGATTTGAAGATTGCACCATTTGAGGCTTTGTATGAAAGAAGATGTAGAACATCCATCAATTAGGATAAGTTAGAGGATATGGTGGTCTTTGGGCCTAAGATGCTTTCAGAAATAGAAGAACAAGTCATATTGATCAAATAGAGATTATTTGTGGCCAATGATAGATAAAATATTTATGATGATCTGAAGAGGATACATAGGTATTTTTCTATAGGTGATAAAGTGTTCTTATAGGTTAAGTTCTATAAAATCTTGATTAAATTCATGAAGTCAACAAAATTATCATCAAGATTTATGGGACCCTTCAAGGTTTTAGAAGTGGTCAATTTTGTAGCATATAGGCTTGTATTTCCACTAGTCTTAGCCCTAGTCTATAATATTTTCCATGTATCTTATCTTAAAAAGTATATAGTTAAACCTTCACATGTACTGGATTGGAATGATTTGTAGGTTTTGGATCTTAAGGTAGTCATGGTATAACCAATCAGAGTAATTAACACTCAAAAACTTTGTTTGTATAATAGAGAAGTGTCACAATGAAAGGTCTTGTATGACTAATACTCTAAGGATAGTGCTATTTGGTAGGATTATGATGAGTTCTATAAGTTATTTCCACATTTGTTTGCTTGATTTGACACTATATACTATGTTTTTATTTTGTTAAACTATGTTTGTTATTTAGAACTATTATTTGAGTAAGTGTCATCGAGATGATGACCAATTTTATTGGGAAGGATGCTACATTCTGGTTTCACCCTAAGTATTATAACCTTTGAATCTATATATTATTATGGTTATCATTTGATTATTATTACTGTAATTTGAAATTTATGACATATATTGGTTAGGGTACAATTATATACTGATTAGTACATGATAGATTAATTATGTGATAGATGTACTTTCTTATTATGTATATTATGGATGTATATTTTTTAGTTATGCATCATTGGTTTTTGATATATATGATGACTCAAACTAACTACCTACTTGTCTTGAGGTGGATGTATAATTTATTCTTCCCCCAGAGCATGATGAAGGGAGAGAATAATCAGAGAGGATGGTGTAGATGGGATGATTAGGAGATGATAGAGGAACTGCTAGTAACCCAACACACACCACAATAAAATAACTCATTTAACTCTTTGTTTGACCTAGTTTTTTTTAGTGCTAATATATTTATTTTATGATCATGTTTTGGTTGATGCTTATGATGATCTAATTATGTGATATCATGTATTATTGTGGTGCATATATTTACTTATAAAATGTTATTTTATGATCATGTTTTCGATGCTTACACTAATCTGGTTGTCTAACATATTGACTAGTTTAAATGATATTTGATAAATATCATTGTCTTGATTTGATGTCTTTATGTATGAAATAGTCAAGACATTAATATAAATCTATGATTAGATAATGGAAATACTAGAATTATTATAACATCTCTATGTGTGATGAAATATTATAATTTTCAATATGATTCTCTTTATGGTCAAAAGCTAGTTATTGATTTCTCCATAGTTGCATTGTTATTCAAAACCATAATGTTGTTAACCTTTTTGAGTTAATGTCAATAGCTACATTATTATCCTATGAAATTAACCTTACCTATAGGATTGAAATGTAAGTGGCATTATTCTCATGTTATATATAATTATGAGTTATGGATATCATTATTAATGATAATGTTTATGGACTTTTGAAAAGGTTGATGCATGGGATATAACGTGGATGAATTTTATAAAATTGACATGCATATTTAAATTATTTTATAATGATTATTTATTTTCTATTATGAACCTTTGAGAGGAGTTAAGGTTCTTGTTGGCTTAATTTGAGTGGTAATCTTTTGATAAACCATTTTTGATGAATTTATGGGTTTTCTGTATGGAAGAAATTATAAAGATTGTGAGTTCTATTTTGGGCCATGACAAACATGCATTGACATAGTCATGTTCTTGGCCATAAATTTTAGAAGTTTAGGGGAGAAACTTGGAGTGGTTTAAAAAGAATAAGAAAGGGAATGAAGGTAGAGGAAGACACAACACAACACAACATGGGAAGAAGAGGAAGGAAAGCTGAGAGAAGTTAAAAAAGAAATTCAAACACAAAAAGAATAATTTGGAATCTATTACTACGTTGGTGGCGTAATTCCATTTCATTGTTGCTAGGCTTGGAAATTTTGTGTATGTTTTCTTGTATGGGTTTTTGGTATTTTATTGCTAGATCTATACTTATAATAAGGATTTAGCTCTGTGGATGGCTCAACCATCCATAGAATTAAATCATTATACTTTAAAACCTAAGCCTATGAGAATAGGATTGTGTGATGATATAGTGAATGAGACAAGGTTGGAAACTCTATGTGGTTACTCTAAAAACAATTTAAACCATAGCCATGAAGTATGAAACCTACATTCAGGTTTTTAATAAATATATGACTTGGTTGGGAATGGGTTTTCAAAATGTACCTCTTAAGGTAAATTATGTGTTATTATGTTCCATATAAACTCAAAAATTACATATACAGAGAGGTTTCTTTTATTATGAAAATCCATCACACCCACTTAGGGGTTGGGCTGTGTATATAAGTAATTGATAGTTAGATGAGTTGAGTATAGTATGATCCTGAAAGTTCAACAGAGAGTGTTGAAGTTGTTTTTCCCTTTTTTTTCAAGAGGATTTCAAACATAAATAACTCAAGATCAATTCCCAAAGCCCTATATACACTATATAAGTTTCATATAATCATACGTATACATGGGTATGTATATATGTGTCCCATATATGTGTGTGTGTGTGTATGTATATATACATATGTATATATACACACACATACACACACACACATGTGTGTGTATATATATATATATATATATATTTATATATATATATATATGTATATATATACATATATATATATACATATACATATATATATATATATATACAGATATATATATATATATGTATATATATACATATATATATGTGTGTGTGTGTGTGTGTGTGTGTATATATATGTGTGTGTGTGTGTGTGTGTATACATATATATGTGTGTGTGTGTGTATATATATATATACATATATATGTATGTATATATATATGTATATGTATATGTGTGTGTATATATATGTATATGTATTTATATGTATATGTATGTATATATGTATATATACATATATATATATATGTGTGTGTGTGTGTGTGTATCATTTATATATAGTCATCATGTATACGTATAATTATATGAAACTTATATAATGTAAATAGCACTTTGGGAATATATATATATATATATATATATATATATATATATATATATATGGGACACATATATACATACTTGTGTAAATACACATTTATATACAGTCACCCATCTATACGTATAATTATATGAAAATTATATAATGTATATAGAGGTTTGGGAATTGATCTTGAGTCCTTTATGTTTGAAATTATGAAGCTATGTATTAAATTTTTAAGGCAATTATTATACGATGGCTATATACACACACACAATTATAAAATCGTGTATATGCATAGTTACACACAATTTTTATGTTGTTAATTTGATTAAGGAATTCTTATGTTAACTGAACATGGATTTTTGCATTCAATCATTGTAATAGACTATGCATAGACTTTTGAAAATAATCAATATGTTGGTTGTACATTAGATTTTGTGGTTGTATGATTTTTTTAAACCTAAGTTGATTGTTGACTTGGTTTACATTGTTACTTATGAGATAGGGCATAAATAAAATATTGACATGCTTAGGAAAGAACTGTGTAATAAATTTGAGATTGATAGTTTTCTTTTATGTTGGACTATGTCTTGAAAATTAATATAGACTAAAATAGAATCATGGGTTTTGTAGATAGGAATCTTTATATTTGGCTTAGTTATGCAACTTATTGAGTAGGTAAATGAAATAGTTATATTGATTTTGTTTGAATTATATGAAGTTCATAATGAAAAATAGTAGTTGGAATGTATAACTATTATATACATTATACTCTAAAGTAACTTACGTACGATAGTTGAATACTTAAAGCATAATGGATACATAGTTAGTTATGACAATACAATGTTCTATATACATGAGATGTGTTCATATACACATATATAGTATATATTTGTATGTATAAGAGTTATTCTTATAAATATGGTATAAGTTTATGACTGTAAATTAAGTTATAAAAGCCATGAAGTAGTATAATATGATTATATGCATATAGGTCATTAAATGTACATCAAGTTAATATTAAAGTTATATTATTGTTTAATGTGAGTTAAGGCCTCAAATATAAGGTATTTATCACTTAAAATTAATTATGACTAGCTTTTTATTATTTGAAAAATATGTACAAGGAAATAAATTGTGATAAATGGTGTTTGTCATAGATGGTACTACATTTGAGTTATTGTTTGAGATTGAGTAAATTTTAGTCATTGAGAAAATTTTAGTCTAAAGCATTAAATATACCCAAATGGTATGATATTTTAAGAATTGTTTTACTCTATTTATTATTATTATATATTAAATAATATGATTAGAGATTTATTGAATAACATTTAATATACTAAATGTATATATTTTGATTGTTTCTATACTTAGCATGTTTTATATCTACTAATAGGAAATAATCTAATTAAATATATTTGTTATGTGTTACCTAACCAAATCTTGCATTTATGGCATTAAATAAGCAATGAGTCAGACTTCACTAGCTTAGTTAGTGACATCAGTGTAAGATGAAGGTAATCTGATCAAGTGGTGTGTATGAAATTGACTAATCCTTGAGATCAATAGTTATTTGAAAAAATTAGCCAAAGTAATGTTAGATATACATTATTGTTTCATATTTTTTATTTACGTGTTGTTTGATATCATGTTAGAATGTATTTTCTTTATGGTACACATTATTTAATAAAAATCTTATAACATACATGTACTAAAATGTCTCTTTGGATTCCTTCACTATCACTATCTACCCATCCATAAATGAGGGCCATTACCTAATGGGGGATTGTGTGGGGGATCGATGATCTATCGTTGGTATGTAAAATTACTCAGATGATGCTCTCCTTCCTCATTGTAGTACTTACTTAATGACTACACTTGAGATTATCAGAGATACATGAGTTAGTTTGACTTGAGCTCCATGAAGCATAATATCTATTTATTGTGTTAAGGAAAAATGCCTAATGGAAATGTAATTTTACTATTTGTTATACTTCAACACTAGTAGATATATTATTATACCAACTATGGTTGGATTTTCAAGTGATTAGTTTCCTTGAAATTATGTTATGTTATATAAAATGTTAGTGATTGGAACTATTATTTTTATAAGTTTGTGAAAGTATAATATGCTTTGATAGTATGTTAAAAATCACGAATTAGATTCTTATGGTGTAATCTAATGAAAAAATAAATGTTGAGTAAATAGTTTTTTAAAAAAAAATACTGCATTATTCTAGATAATCCTTGAGGGGTTGTTATACACACTTAATAATCTAGTTCAACTGTATGCATAACTAAATGTGTGAGTATATATATTTATATGTAGACAATAATTAAAATTTCATTCACTTACATTTGCATAAGTATTAAAAACAAATATAGACTTTTCCCTTGTCAAAGTATGAAGATTTTTAGGTTATAAAAGGAAAATTGTGAGTTTGATTCATTGTGATTTAATGAGGTTGACTATCCATAGTTTATATGAGTTTGAAGAGAAAACTTATGTGTCTTATATATATATATATATATATATATATATATATATATATATATATATATATATATATATATATATATTGGAAATAAACCTTAATCATATGTGAACAATAGAGCAAATCTAGTTATAAAGTATGATCATGCTAAAACCTTATATAAATGAGCTTTTCCCATACAATAACACATGATGAAATAAATATGGGTATGATGTATTAAGGAAATTTATAGACTTAATTTTGTTATAAGTTATTTTGAGATTCATAGGTTTTAAAGTTGACTAAGTGGTGTTATCATCATCATCTTCATCATCATCATCATCATCATCATCATCATCATCATCATATATATATATATATATATATATATATATATATATATATGAATTGTGTTTGAATCTATAGGAGAGTAGAACAAGAAATCATTTATTCTCCTTTTTCAAACATTGTTCAAACACAATTCATATATATATATATATATATATATATATATATATATATATATATATATATATATGAATTGTGTTTGAACAATGTTTGAAAAAGGAGAATAAATGATTTCTTGTTCTACTCTCCTATAGATATCTAGTTTTGAGTACAATTCATTGATAAACCTATGCAATTAATGTTGGGGTCATGTGAAAGGAAACAATGATGTTCATGATTTATGATTGCTTGCATCATATAATGATGTTTGGTTTGATTATATGCTATAGTATATATTGTTCTACTTTGAATCTTTTGTGAAAATTAATAGACTATATTATTAGATAACAAGTGATATTTATATGAGGATACCAACATGCAAATCATATAACTATCCCCTGATATCATCTAATAGTCATAATTCAGTAGTAGATAATTTTGTGTGAGTGTAATTGACTTATAATTTTAGATTTGATTTTTATAATGAAATTTTTTGCTAGAGTAATGTTATAATTGAGACATTGTCATTCTACTATACCTTCTAGTTTACATGTGTATGTTGATGTCATTTAAATAGAGGATTAGAATTCATGGTCTATGTAATTTATACATGTATTAGTGATTGTACAAACATATGTTCCAATTGATTTATTGATATTTTCATTTTTCTTATCTTTCCCTTCATGAAGGGTAGGGATGCTCTTAGTGGGGAGGTGTGGATTAGACCGTTGGCCTATGGTTAGAGGTAAAGCCCTCAATGATGTTCTCCCTCTGTCAATTATTTCAACTATTAGGGATTATACTTAGGTTATATATATTAATAAGTAATCCATAGAGGGGATATTAGTATATAATTAGTCAAAAAAATCAAATAAAAACAAACACATTGAACACTAACACTTCTAGCTTAGACACTAGGGAGAGCATATGTAATAAGCATACAATGGAAACACAACTAAAAAACAAAAAATAATATTCCTTTTACCTTCCTTATAGTTCCAAAACACTTGTTGAGTTGGCTTACTTGTTTATGTGCTCAATAAATCTTTGTCAATGAAGCTCCATTACTCCACCTCTCCTTGGCACCTTCGTAATGTTGGTTGTCTTATCTTGGATTGGCTTATGAAATTGGCATGGTAACACTACAATGAATATTTTTGGAGGTATGTTGGCATAATAACATTACACTAGAAAATATTAAATATCAATAGGTGAGGCCTTCTATTTATAGCCTCCAAAGTTAACTCTCACCCAAGTTGAGTTAGGCTAAGATTAGGCATGGTTGTGTTCAAACGAACCCTAAGTGAGTTGAGGATATTTATAGTTGAGTTAAGGAGGTGAAATTTAATTATTATTTTTAGTTAATAGTAATGGATCATAAATTTATATATTTGTTAGATATTTTGTGAGAGCTTGACAACTCTTAAAAGTAATGATGAAGAAGCTTGATATTTTGAATTTTTGCATTTCTATTTTTAGATATTCATTAATTACAAATGGATTATTTAAATAAGAATTTAATATAGTTTAATTAGTTTATTCATTTTGATTAGAATTTTATCTCTTTTATGAATTGTTCAAGTGCCCTGCTTAATGTATCCAAAGGCCAAACTACCAATTGCTAGGTTCTAAGGTGACTAGGGATGAATCCGTGAGAGGTTATTATTGAGTACAGTATACTACCCCAATTAGGGATGCCTCAACATGATTTTGAGAACTAAAATTTGATGTGAGAATAAAATTGAGACATTTAGAGAGTTTTAGGCTTAATTTTCATTATTTGGTATTAATCAATCTGAATCCTAGTTAGAAGCCAATTATGGACAAAATCGGGTGTTTATAGTTTACACCTATTTGGGAAGGCATTTCAAGTTATAGGCATAGTAATGTATTCTCAAAGAACTAAAAGTTTTTTAATGCCCCAATAAGCAATGGTGGAGCGCTACATACCCCGTTAAAAGAGCGGGTAGTAAATAAGGTTAGTGACTGTCCCCTCAAAAATAAGGAAATAATGGGACCTAAAGGTAAAGGGAATGGAAAGACTAATTTTCACAAAGGTAGTTATGATTAGTGGCTTAGTGAAATGCCCCGGTCGGGAAGATAAAAAGGATGATTTTCCCCTAGACAATTATAATCATTGATATAACAAGGTGAAAATAATTATTTTTCCAAAGGTAGTTATAACCATTAGTTTAATGAAAAATGCCCTAGTTGGGAAAATAGAGATAATGATTTACCCAAAGGTGATTATAATCATTATCATAATTAAAATATGTCTTGATAGGGTAGGAGAATGATAATTATTTTCTCAAAGGTAGTTATAATCATTAACATCCAAGTAGATTGAAACATAATGATTTGCCCAAAGGTAGTTATAATCATCGGCACTACGGTTGGGGATAATATGACAAATCAGAAATGGGGATTATGTATTGAATCTATACTCATGGTGTTATGAACCCATGCTATCCCTTCTCTTTACTTTGTTAGTATATTAGTTTCTATGGATGCATATGCTTTGTAAGTCATCATGTGAGAATTTTGTTTTATTCCACATTTATAGGAAGTATTAGTTTCTTAGATTAGACTTAGTATATAAGTAAGCATTGAGGCCATTGAAGGCATCAATGAATTTATTGTATTGAGCTTTCTCAAAGGAGGTTACCCCCCTCAAAATGGCCTATGATGAATATAACCCTTTCGATGTTTTTGTTAATTATATAAATATGTTATTTCATACATTTTATTTAAATAAATCTATTATTTCATGCATTTTTATTAATTTATTTCAAGAGGATTCTCTCTTCTAGTATCAAAGTAATTTCTAAGGCCTTTTTTCTTAGAATTGTTTTTTCTATTCTACTACATAATTTATTTAAGTATTTTTATAAATCACAATAATCTATTTCAAATTAGGGGAAATACCTATTTGCATAAATGTGGGAAGTGCTTGCACATAAGCCCTAAAAATCAATTTGAGGAGTACCATAGGAACCCCAAAGTAGTTGGCCCATTGAGAGGACCTGCTAGTGAAAAGTGTAATAACCCCATCCTGATTGACTAGTTACTACCCATGAGAAAAACCAAGAGCTATCATTTAGGAGTAAATATGTGGCCAACATTTTTTAGAGTGGTACTCTCTTAGACAACATTGGTGGCCAAAGAGATATATTTAAAACTTTGGGCAGCCATGGAAACTTGGGGCCCATTTCTATTAGTTTCAAAATATTACTAGTGGAGTATCAAAAAACTTGCCATATCAAATCTTTTCATGTTAATAACAAAGTATCAGTACACTTGTCATACTAATTTTAGCATATTACCACTAAAGTATCAAAAAATTTCCATATCAGATCTTCATATATTACTAGCAGAGTATTAGAAGACTTTCCATATAGTTTCAACATATTACTAGTAGAGTATCAAAAAATTACCATATCAAGTCTGTGCATATTACTAGTAAAGTATCATAAGACTGGTTATATCAGTTTTGGAATATTTATAACATACTATCAAAAAATTAAAAAAATAAGAAAACTTGTATCCCCATTGATCCTCAAAATTTATCTGTATACTTGAAATTCCATTCTCCATGTTTTCTTCCTTGAGGTCCCATATCTCGATTCCACACCTGATTCTCACAAATATCAATTTTTCCTTTTTCTGAGTTTTTTCATAACTTTTGTCTTATTTTCTTACCTCAAAAAATTTCCATAGTATTCATGTCATTTTTTTGATCCTTTGTCCCTCTTTGATAATTTTTTTTATTTTTTTCACTTTCACTTTTGAAATTGCCCTTGCCTTCATCAATCATACTCCCACTGTGCCAAAAAATTAGAAAATGTACCTTTACCCCTTCTAACTTCTCCCAAATTAAAAAATTTCCTTACTAAATGTGTCTTAACTCTATTTTTCTAACCCATTGCAAACAAAATCTCTTATTTTGGTCATGGTAGTAACCTAAACAAGAGCCAAAAACATGGAAGATGAAATTACCACCCTCAAGACCCAAATCAAATATTTTGATGAAAACATTATTGGCCTTAATCTTCAACATACCACCTTGAATAATAGATGGAATCAAGAGTCCTCTTCAGACACTAGGTTTTTTTTTTCAAGAAGTTTTCATGGGTCAAAGCTTGATTTTCCTCGATTTAATGGTGTAGATCTAACTGGATGGATCTTTTAGGGATAATAATATTTTAGTCTACATAATACTTTTGATTCCAACAAAGTCCCACTTGCATCCTTTCACTTGGAACATGAAGCCCTTCAATGGTATCATTGGTATATCAAGGCTCATGATGAGCCAATATTGACCAATTTTTGCAACTTCATTTTATAATAGTTTGTCCCTAGTGCTTTTGATGACTTCACTAGAGCACTCACTAAACTTTGCCAAACAAAAACTATGAGAGAATATCAAATAAAATTTAAAAAATTCACCAATCAAATAGAAGGATTATCTGATGAATTCTTCAGGAGTTACTTTATTAGTTTATTGAAGGATGTAATTTGATCTGAGGTCAAAATGTTCTAGCCTAACATGATGATGGAAGCCCTAGGGTTGGCTAAGTTAGCAGAGGACAAGATCACAATTCAATAGTGATTCAAATCTAGTTTTGCTCCATTCAAAAATACAACTCTATAATGATCTCAAATAATGTCAACCTCTAAAACCACTCCTATCAAGCATTTGACTAAAGCAGAGATGCAAAAACATAGAGAAAAAGGACTATGTTATAATTATGATAAAAATTTCACTTAGGTACATTGATGTGTTGAGAAAAAGTTCTACCTACTCGATGTGGACTCTTTGCCCAAAATTAAAGTTTGGGAAGATGCTCAAGATATAATAGATGATTTGGAAGAAGCTCAACTAACTATGGAACCTACTTCTTAAGAAGACCAACTAGAGATCTCTCTCTAGGCCTTAGTAGGAGTCACCACCCCAAAAACCATGTGGGTCAAGGGTTATTTTAAGATCCCTTTCATAATACTCACTAATTCTGGTAGCACTCATAACTTCATTGACCCTCATATCACTAAATAAGTTGATTATTTTATTTATCCTTGCTCCAAGTTTGAAGTCATGATTGCCAATGGAGGCACATTAGTTTGCAAAGGGAAATGTCATAATATGCATATCTCTATTGGAGATTATAACTTATGCTATGGCATGTTTGCCTTACCCTTAGGTAGATGTGATGTTATTCTGGGGGCCCAATGGTTATGCACACTTGGACCCATCTTATGGGATTTTATTAAACTTTAGATGTAGTTTTTAGATAATGTGAAAAAATGCACATTGAAAGGACTACACCTCAGATCTCTCAACATCATAAATTCACATCACATGGAAAAACTTCTTAAGAATAATTCACATGGTGTCATTACCTAGTTCTATTCCATTCAACTACAACCATAAATGGTCTCCACTACTCCTTATGATCTACAAATCATTCTACATAGGTATACATGTGTCTTTATTGAATTAATGGGATTGTCACCTTCATGGATAGAGGACCACCATATTCATCTCCTTCCTAGAACCATTCCTTCTAAAATTAGGTCTTACTGATATTCATTTCAGCAAAAGACCAAGATCAAGATGCTCATTCAAGACTTACTAAAAAAAGGCATAATTCACCCTAGTACTACCCATATTCTTCCCTAATTCTCCTTATCCAAAAAAAAATGGGTCATGGCACCTCTACATTGAATTTTGAGAATTTAATCACATCAAAATCAAGGATAAGTTTTTGATCCCTATTATTTATGAGCTTATTTATGACCTTCATGGCACTCATTTTTCTCCAAGTTGGATCTTCGATTTAGATATCACTAGATCTGACTTCATGAGGATGATATCCCTAAGACAACTTTTTCCATGAATGATGGCCATTATGAGTTTCTAGTCATGCCCTTTGGCCTCACTAAATTTCCTTAAACATTCAAGACATTTATGAATAAAATATTCTAGCCCTACCTATGAAAATTCATTTGGGTCTTCTTCGATGATATCCTCATCTATAGTAAAACATGGTATGAGCATTTCCAACATCTGGATCTCACACTACAACTTCTCTTTGATCATTATATCTATGCAAAATATTCCAAATGTGCTTTTGGATAGGATGAAGTGGAGTATTTTGGGCATATTATTTCAGCCCAATGGGTTCATGTGGATCTCAAAAAATTAGTTGCCATGACAAATTGGCCTCATCTTTAGACACTCAAGAGCCTCTATGCTTTTTTGAGGCCAACTAGATACTATCACAAGTTTGTAAAGGATTACAAAAAGGTTGCAGCTCTACTGATAGCTATGTTTAAAAAGGATGATTTTATATAGACACAAACTATTGAGTGTGCATTTTAAAAATTAAAATAAGTTATGTACTAAACCTATTCTAGCTCTATTAGATTTTGCCAAGACCTTCACTATCAAGAGAGATGCTTGCAAAAATGGACGTGTGTTATTATCCTTTAAAAATAATGCCCTATTGAATTCACCATCAGATCCCTTTCTAGAAATAATTTAGTACTCTCTACTTATGAGAAGGAAATGATGGCCATTTTGCATGCAATACAAAATTGGTGGCCATACCTACTAGGAAATCATTTTTGCATCAAAACTGATCACCAGAGTCTAAAATTATTGAGTTTAGAGCCCTTTAGGGCTATCACTTGACCATGGTGGCATGTTTTTAGGGCTTAAAGAGTTTGAAGGGTGTGGGGATCACAATTCTCATTTACTCCACATGTGAGTGGAATAGTATTTAATATTTATTTAATAAATTCCACGTGATTTCTTCATTTATTAGAAGTGGGATTAATTTCCTTATTGTTTAGGGAATTAATCATTTTATCTAATTTCCATGTTTTCATGTTTACATGTTTTATGGAGTTAGTTATTAGATGCCTTTTCCCATGTTGACTTCCTTGTTTTGAGGGAGCTAGTTGTTTTTTCAAAAAAAGAATACCTTCCTTATTTCAAGGAGTTGGTTGTGATCACATGATGTTGGAAAATGTGCCCTTGAAAGGTAGAGACCTTTAATATGGTGTGTTCCTTCATGGGAGAGATTTTGGATGAGTTTGATGAGGTGAAAGTGAGTTGTATTGAGTGGATGATGCTTATCTTGGATAAGCATGACACATTTACTCTTAATTTCATGGATTTTCCTTCATATTCTATAAATACAGGGTGTGGTGTGGCCTTTAGAGGTTGATGGTTTATATGTAGGGTGTGGCTTTGAGAATCAGAGTCAATGTGCAAGTGTTTTTCAAAGTGAAAGTGTTCATTATAGGGTGTGTTTTAGCAACTTGTGAGATACAACATTATGCAAGTGTAGGTGAAAGTGCAACTTGTTTTGCAACACTTTCTACAAGAGATTTTTTCTATCTCTGTGAGATTTTATTATAATCTTGTTTTAGATTATTGATTTATTTGAGAGCTTTCATTGGTGGATGTAGCCCAAATTGGGTGAATGATGCTAGATCTGTGCTATCTATGTTATTATCTTATTCTCTCATTTATGCTTTCATGATAATGGTGAATTAAGGAATGTTTCTATGATGCGTATTATTACATAGCTTCAGATCTATTTTATGGTAATAATAAATCTAGTTTAAGTGTTTGTATTCCTAACAACTAGTATCAGAACCATTGGTTTATGTGTTTTTTTGAAGTGGTAAATCACAAGAACGCTATTAGCTTGAGTGGGAGCCATGGGAGTAGAGATCAGATTTAGAGTAGAGAATTTTGATGGTAAGCATTTTGGTCTTTGAAAAATGCAAATGGAGGATTACCTATATCAAGAGAAGCTACATCTCCCCTTAGAGGGGAAATTAAAATAACCTATATGTATGAGTGATGCAAATTGGTCATTACTTGATAGGAATTCATTGAGATCCATTCAATTTTGCCTTGCATCCTATGTTACATTTAATATTTTTGATGAGAAAACCATAAAATCTCTCATGGATAAACTTGGAAAGTTGTATGAGAAACCTTCAGCTTCTAATAAAAAATTTCTTATGAAAAGATTATTTAACATGAAAATGTTTGAGAATGGTTCAATAGATAATCATCTAAATGATTTTAATATGGTTGTATGTATGATAACTTTAGTTGGAATTAAGTTTGATGATGAAGTTAGAGCTTTGCTAATATTATGTTCTTTGCCTAATAGTTGGGATAGTTTGGTTATGGCTGTAAATAATGCAGTCCTAGCCAAGGGAAGCTTGAATGTTGAGGGTATTGTAGGTGTGATCCTTAGCAAGGAGATGTAAAGGAAAAGCACTGGTGAATCATTTTTAGGTAATGCTTTATCCATTGATACTAAAGGAAGGAAAAAGAACAAGAGAAAAGGCAATCGTGGAAAGTTAAAAGATAGATCTAAGTCTAGATCTAGATCCAAGATGATATGCTAGCATTATGGGAAGAGTAGACACTCAAAGAAGGATTGTTTGTCACTTCAAGATAAGAATACCAACAAGGAGGAAAAAAATGAGGTAAATGTGACATCAGGTAAATCATGTCAGGATGCCTTAATTCTTTCTATGAATAGTTTTTCTATGTCTTGAGTATTAGATTCAGGGGCTTCTTTTCATGCCACCCCACATAGGCATTATTTTACTAATTATGTTCAAGATAATCTAGGACATGTTTATATTGGTGATGATTAACCATGTGAGATAGTAGGGAAAGGTTGTGTTCAGGTTAAGATGTAGAATGGGAACAAATGGATCCTTAAGGATGTTAGACATGTGCCTATGTTGAGATGGAATCTGGTTTCAATGGGGCAATTGGGTAGTGAGGGATGTTCAATATTGTTCATTGTAGATTCTTATAAATTTACCAAAGGTGCTCTTTTGATTTCAAGAGGTAAGAAAGTTAGTACTTTATATTTGACTAGTAGTGTTGATTTTATTGATTTAGTTATTGCAAATGGAGATGTAATTATGTGGCACTACAAGTTCAATCATATGAGCCATAAGGGAATGCATATCTTAAAAGATAAGTTGTTTGGTTTGAAATATCTAGATTTAGACTTCTATGAGAATTATGTTTATGAGAAACCATTTTATCATACACATAATTTTCATTAGTATTAGCAAGCATTGAAATGGATTCTTTGGTATTTGAGAGGAACCATTGATGTTGTATTATGTTATGGTGGATCAGATACCACTTTGCATGGTTATTTGGACTCAAATATGGTAGGGGATATTGATAGTAGGAGAATGGTAGGTTATATATTTCATGTTGGAGATACAATGGTTAGTTGGATTTATAGGATACAAAAGGTTATGGCTTTGTCAACCACTGAGGTAGAGTATATTGTTACCATAGAGACTAGTAAGGATATGATTTGGTTATAGGAGTTATTTTGAGAGTTGGGGCATGAGAAGGAAGTTGGGAGACTACACAGTGATATTTAGAGTGCTATTCATTTGGCAAAGAACTTCACTTTCTACTCTAGGATGAAAGACATTCAGTACATTATCACTTCATCAAGACAACTTCAGAGGAGAACTTGGTGAATTTGGAGAAGATTCATACTAACCAAAATCCTATAGATATGATGACCAATGTGATAATAGTGGAGAAGTTGATACTATTTTTAGATTTGGTTGGCCTTAGTGGTCATGGATCAGTGATAGAATATGTTTAAGATAAATGGTCTCTAAGTGGGATATTGTTGAGTGTAGAGCCCTTTAGGTCTATCAGATGACCATGGTAGCACATTTTTGGGCTTAGAGAGCTCAAAGGGTGTGGGGAACACATTTTTCATGTAATTTACATGTGAGTGGAATATTATTAAATGTTTATTTAATAAATTCCATGTAACTTCCTCATTTATTGGTTATGGGATTAATTTCCTTTTTTTTAGGGAATTAATTGTTTTATCTAATTTCCATGTTTCCATGTTTTATGGAGTTGGTTTTTAGATGCCTTTTCCCATGTTGACTTCTTTATTTTGAGGGAGCTAGTTATTTTTTCAAAAAGGGAATACCTTCTTTGTTGCAAGGAGTTGGTTGTGATCACATGATGTTGGAAAATGTTCACTTGAAAGGTGGAGACCCTTAGTATGGTATGTTCCTTCATGGGAAAGCTTTTGGATGAGCTCAATGAGGTCTAAGTGAGTTTTATTAAGTAGATGATTCTTGTCTTAGATAATCATGACACATTTTCTCCTCATTTCATGGATTTTCCTTCATATTATAAATACAAGGTGTGGTGTGGCCTTTAGAGGTTGATCGTTTATTTACAAGGTGTGGATTTAAGGATTAGAGTCAAAGTGCAGGTGATTTTCAAAGGTAGGTGTTCATTGTAGGGTGTAGTTTAGTAAATTGTGAGATATATAATTATGCAGGTGTAGGTGAAAGTGCATCTTTTTGTGCAGCACTTTCTATAGGAGATTTTTTCTATCTTATGAGAGTTCATTGTAATCTTGTTTTAGATTATTGATTTATTTGAAAACTTTAATTGGTGGATGTAGTCCACATTGGATGAACCATGTTATATCTATGTTATTATATTGTTCTCTCATTTATGCTTTCATGATAATGGTAAATTAAGTAATGTTTTTGTGATGCATGTTGTTGCATAGCTTTAGATCTAGTTTATGGTAATAATAAATCTGGTTTAAGTGTTTTTATTCTTAACAAAAATATCTTTTTGTAACAATGGGTATCCAACCCATCACAATAGAAATGGGTTAGAAAACTCATGGGTTATGACTATGAGATCACATACAAGAAGGGTAAGGATAATATTATGGTTTATGCTCTATCTTACACATTTACAAACCAAGCTTCCTTTTCATCTATTTCCATGCTTATTCTTAATTCGTTAGATGTTGTACATTAGAGGTATGTCAATGGCTCCTCATTATCTCAAATAATTCAATACTTGACCATTAACCCCTCTATCATATTGCATCATTTTTGGGATGGTGTTTCTCTATGATATAAAAGTTGTTTGGTGCTTTCCTAGAGCACAAATCTTTAACAAATTGTATTCTATAAACTCCATGATTCTCCATCCGTAGGGCACTTAGGGTTTCTCAAAACTTATGAGTGGGAAAAATGAAACTTATTTTGGAAGGGAATGAAAAATTAAAGTCAATAGATGGTGGTTGAATGTGATACCTTCCAACACAATAAGGGTAAAACAACACTCATTCTTGGGTTTCTCAAACCCTTGCCCATCCCTAACAAGATTTGGATATATATTTATATAGATTTCATTGAGGGGATCCCTAAATCTAGAGGGAAAATAGTGATCTTGGTTGTGGTTGATCACCTCTTCAAATATAGTCATTTTGTGCCCTCAACCATCTTTATAACACCTTCACAATTACACAAATTTTATTAGACTAGATTTCCATCTTTATGGCATTCTTTCTTCCATGTCTTAGATCATGATCCAACTTTCACTAACCATTTTTGGATAGAACTATTTTGATGCACTGACATCCAATTGAAGATGAGTTATAGGTATCATCCATAAATGGATGACCAAACTAAAATTGTCAACAAATGCTTGAAAATTTTCCTTCATTACTTCACCTCAAAATAATAACATTAGTGGGCAAAGTGGCTCCCTCTCACCGAATGGTGGTAAAATACCTCCTACCACACTTTAACTAAAATGACTCCTTATGAAGTAGTTTATGGTCAAGTACCACTAGTGCTCCTTCTATACACACCTAGTAGTTCATCAGTTCAAGTGGTCAACATGATTCTTTGAACTTGGGATAAGATCCTTAGCACCCTATGGGACAATCTTCATATGGAATAAAATAGAATGAAATAATACGATGATCAACATCATTTTGAGCACACTTTTCAAGTAGATGATATGATTTTTCTTCACCTACAGCCATACAAGCAATCCTACCTAAAACTCAAAGGGCATCATAAGCTAGCTCCCAATTTCTATGGGTCATATAACATTCTCTAGAAGATTGGGTTAGTTGCTTATAAGTTGGAGCTCCCACCTTCTTCCTGAGTTCACCTAGTATTTCTATCTTTTGTCTAAATAACTTTCTTGGTATAAACATTAGAGTGAAAACTACTTGACCAAAACTTGATAATGAAGTATCCATCATTCTTGAGTTAGAGTCAATCCTAGACAGGTGCACATGCTAAATTCACTCCCATTTCATCATAGAGGTATTAATTTAGTGGCATAGAATGTAACCAGAGGATTCAACATGGGAACCACTATTTTAGATTTATCACTAATTCCCACATCTCAAGCTTTGAAGACAAAACTTTTTATAAGAGAGAGGGGATGTTAGGAAATTGTGCTACCCCTTATCTTTACTTTGTTAGTATATTAGTTATTATGGATGCATATGCCTTGTAAGTCACCTTGTGAGCATTTTTTTTTATTCCACATTCATGGAAAGTAGTAGTTGTTTATATTAGACTTAGTATTTAAGTAATTATTGAGGCCAATGAAAGCATCCCTAAATTTATTGTATTGAGCTTGCTCAAAGGAGGTTACCCCATTGAGGTAGACTTTGATCAATATAATCCCTTTGGTATTTATGATAATTATATAAATCTATTATTTCATGGTTTTTTATTAAATAAATCTATTATTTCATGCATTTTCATTAATTTATTGTAGGAGGATCCTCTCATATGGAGTAAGAGGAAATCAGTATAGAGGAAAAATATGAATTTGGGATACCTGCTAGTATGGAGATGCACATCCTAACTACTAAGTATTTAAATTCATTTATAATTTAATTACTCTATATTTGGATAACATTTGGATAGATCAAGAATTTGTTAGGTGACCAAGAAGATGTATTGTAGAACCATTACTTGTAAAATCTACTAAATTAATTTTTACTATAGCACATGATGGTATGCATCATGATATGAAACATCATGATAACTGAGCCATAATATACATAAATACTAAAACGTGATCTAAAAAACTAGTGAAAATAGTGAATCAATGATAAAAACCATGTTAATAATGATGATGTATGATTATGGATGGACTTAAGTATAATGTGAAAGGAATCACCCAATGAATACATACATATTAATTCAATGCACACCAATGAAAACAAACAAGCAAAACACCAATAAATATAAACACAATAAAAAATCAATAAAAATAAAAAAATGAACAACAAAACACCAAGAAACAAATATAAAGACACAACAAAACACCAAGAAATAAAAAAAGAACAAAACAACCCAAAACAAAATAAAACAAACACAAATAATGGCTAATCATAATGTTAGCACAAACAAAAAACAAATTTTTCATATATGTGTAATAGAGGTCTTACTCTTAGCAATAGGGTAACCCCTAAGTTAGACAACAATGATGCAAGTATAATAACATAATAATAATTGGCACAAAGTTGACCCTAAGCTATAAGGAAATAATGACACACAAGATGACAAACATTACCCCTAGGCTATAGGAGACAATGAAACAAACAAACAAAATGGGGAGGAATAGAAAAAAAGGAAGGGGTAGCTAAGATGAATCTAGATGCACTAGGCAAGTGGACATTTCCTACATAGTTTCATTGATGTAAGATCCACTTAGAAACTCAGGCCAAATGTAGTTCTCCTTGGATATGGGATAGAAGAAAATTGATGATAAGAAAATATGATTGATGTGTAGAGTAATATGTGAATGGTCTTGAAAAATGATGAAAGCATAAGAAAAGGCCAAGGGTGAAGTAAGGCATTTAATTCAAATGAAAAATGCACACAATGGTGACTCATAAAATGATGAGATCATTAGAAAAGGGATGACTAAGCTGACCTCAACATAAATCAAGTGTTGCCTACATAGTCCCAAAATGAGACCACAAGTCACTGCAGTTATGACTTACAACAAAAAATTTGATTAGGTAGAATCAAGTTCATGAATGAGGCAAATGGCACAATATAACATATCAATGTCAAGGTGATGCAAAAAGTCATGGTAAAGGTGTTGTTTCTAATTTTCCCATAGGTAGTTATAATTAGGTAACAATGGCATGAGACATTGATTTTCCCAAACGTAGTTATAATCAGTAGTACTTATGATGAAACAAAATAATAAATGAAGGATGTAACTACCAAACGACTATCAAACTAGTCTAAGTTATTGCCTCTATCTAGAATACTAAATAAACTATTGAAACTAATCATTAAGGTATTCAAAGAACCAAGGGATTAGAACCAAGGTTAAAAGGGTGGGTAAATAGGGTATAAAAAAATTTGGTCATTAGTGAAGGCATGGTAGAATGATATATGGTGTGGTATAAGGATTATGTTAGTATGGTACAATGTAAATGAGCCTCATAGAAAATACGTCAAGTCTATCAAGTGAAATAATGCTTGAGGTGTATAATTTTCATGGGCTCATCAATTTCATCTCCATCTGGTATAATGAGTCTATATCATCTAGATCCATAATTCACCACAATGACATGGGGGACTATCTAATTAGGCTTGAACTTGCCTTTATTATTCTTCTCGGCCATAGTCTTCTTTTGGTTTTCTTTGAGAATAAGATCCCTAAGCTTGAACTCTCTATGTTTAACCCATTGGTTATATTGGCCACGGAGTCTATTTTGGTATGCTTTAAGGCTATTAACAATGGCAATGCATTTTTCATCAAGTAAATATAGCTCTTGCAAGTGAGCTACTCTATAATATTCATCATCTAGGGTATGTTTCAACAAGATATGTAGATAAGGTAACTCAAATTCAATGGGAAGAATGGACTCAATTCCATTGATTAGGGAATATGAAGTGCTTCCAGTTGGAGTTTGGTAATTATTATGATATGCCCAAAGGGCATGAAATAATTAGAGGTGTCAATCATGGCCAACATCATTGAAAATATTTTTAAAGATGTTGATAATGGTTTTATTAGATGCCTCTGCTTGCCATTACCTTGTGGGTAATATGCAATAGAAAAATGTTGAGTGATGTTATACTCAACACATAGTGCTTTAACATCCTTATTTTTAAATGATTTTTCATTATTAGATATAATGTCAGATGTGATACCATAATGATATATGATATTCTTGAAGATGAACATGGAAAAATATTTTCTAGTCACATAAGTGAGGGGTATAGCTTCAACCCACCTACTGAAATATTTGATGGTGGTAAAGATGTGTTTATGGCCATCAAACAAGGTAGGGTTAATATTCCTAATGATATTGAGTCCCCACATTACAAAAAACCATGGTGTAAGCATAGGTTTTAATGTTTTAGATAGGGTATGAATCATATTGACATGCCTTTAACATTTATTATGCCTTTTGACATAACTACATCTACTTCTATAATTAGCCAATAGTAACTAGTACATAGGAGTTTTTTGGTAAGGATGGCCCTACTGGTGTGGGCACCACATAATCCTTCATGAATTTATCATAATGTTAATGTGGATTCTATTTAATTTAAACAAATAAGTAAAGTTCCATCAAAGCTTTTATAGTAAAGGGTTGGGCCAAGTAAGGAATAACAATAGGACTAGTGTGTAAATGCCTTTTATTATTTATGTGATAGGCCTGGTGGCATGATATGGTCATGAAGGTTGTTATAAAGTTCTGTGTACTAAATAGATCTATGACCAACAATATCATAGATCATTATGATGATCGAAGGTTTGTGAGTAGGAACTAGAATATTTTCAATGAGGAATTGATATTATTTTGCCTTGTCAATGTTGTGGATCAAAGAACCAATAGTGGTCATGGCATTTGTTGTATTGTTACTAACTCAAGGTACATGTTCAAACTATATGTTGGCAATATGCTATTTGAGAGTGTCCACCATGGCCTTGTAGGGCACTAGCTTGTCATCTTTGGTTTAAAAGTGATCTATAACTTGATTTATGATTAACTAAGAATCATCATAAACTATGAGATGTTGAACATTCCATTGTATTTCTTCACAAGGCCCTATAATGAGTAATTCATATTCTACCATGTTATTAGTACAAGTAAAGCTCATACAAAATTATTTGGGAATAAGATCCCCCTATGTCATAATAAATATCAAGCCTACCATTAATCCATGTAATGTGAATGATCCATCAAAATATAGATCCCATTACTACTCCTTAGGAGGTGTCTCTATGATAGTCATGATGGACTCATCTTATAATTCAAAAGTGAGTGGTTTGGTATCTACAAGGGGAGATTTAGCAAACTAATCTGCAAGTACTTTTCCCTTTATAGATTTTTAGTTGACATCGTCAATCTTAAAATCACTCAAAATCATGATCCATTTAGCCATGTGGCTTATAAATGTCTTGGTTAGTAGATACTTGATTAGATCTATTTTGGAAATAAATATGGTCTTGTTTTTAAGCATGTAATGTCACAACTTCTAGGTAAAAATACCATAGTTAAACAATATTTTTTTATGGGTGTATGGTTGTGTTCATATGCGACCAATGTATGACTTAAATAGTATACTACATGTTCTTTTCCATTCTTATCATGCTAAGCTAGAAGTGCCCTCAAAGCTTTATCTATGGTAGATAGATATAGTAGAAATGGCCTCCTTTGCATTGGTGGTAATAAAATAGGTGGATTGGCAAGATGATCCTTTAGGTGTTAAATATTTTTCTAGAAGCCTTCATCCTAAATAAATGTAACACCTTTATTCAGTAAGTGAGTGAAGGGGTGGAATTTTTCAGCCAACTATAATATAAATCATCTAATAGACTAGATTTTTTCCCACAAAATATAAAGCTACTTCAAATTATAAGGTGTTGGCATATTAGTAATGGATTATACTTTGGCATGATCAACTTCAATGCCTCAATGAGAGATGACGAAGCCTAAAAATTTTATTGAAGTGACACCAAAGACATATTTCTTAAGATTAAGTTTGACCTTGTATTTATGAAGCATCTCAAATATTATTCATAGTGCAATTGGATGAACAACATGGCTCTTTTATTTACCTAATATGTTGTAAACATAATATTCAACAATGTCATATATAATATCATGAAACATGATTGTCATGGATCTTTGGTATGTGGACCCATAATTTTTGAGGTCGAATGGCATAACCTAATAGTAAAACATTCCTAAAGGAGTGGTGAACATTATCTTGTGTTAGTCTTCTAGTGTAATCATGATCTGGTTATATCCTAAAAATCTATCCATAAGTGAAAGCATTTTATACCTAGTTGTGGATTCAATTATCATGTCGATATTTGATAGAAGAAATTTGTCTTTAGGTAAAGCCTTGTTGATGTCTCTAAAATCAATGTAGATTTTGATTCCTTCTAGATTTTTACTAACAGGCACAACATTTAAGATCCACTCTAAATAGTTGATCAATCAGATGCATCTCACTTTCAAAAGTTATTCCAACTCTTTCTTTACTAACAAAATAATATGAGGATGCATATTTCATAGTTTTTAGTTCACAAGTTTGGAATCAAGATGCATAATAAGATGATGTACAACCAAGGTGGGGTTTGAATTTGGCATGTTTGAATAGGCCCATGTAAAAATGTCAACTAATTCCCTCAAAAGGGTTGTAAAGATTTCACACTCCCATTTAGTGAGGGATGTACTTAATTTGATCCAATTTGGATCATCTAGAGTCTTAATGTTCACTTTCTTAGTATCTTCTACTAGGAGAGTCAAGCCATACTCCAAAATGGTTGGCAAGGATATGAATCTCTCCTAAATAAGATAAATTTAAATCTCCAATGGTAATGATGGACATGTCAAAAATAATGTAAGAAATTATTTAGTAATTTGATCAAAGGTATGTTGTTCTACTAAATTAAACTTGGATCTAAAAGTAATTTTATCATTGGTGGTTTCTTGAGCTTCATTTGAGGAAAGGTGAACACCCCTATCTAATGGTGCCTAAAATAGGTTTTCACCAAAAGACTAGCCTTTCTCTTTACTTTTATTCTAGTCCAAAAGTGCCTAAAAGATTTTTTTTAACTTTGATACCTCAATTTTTTTTTATTTTTTTTTTAGATAAGGGTGTTCACCCATTCTCCAAAATAGGTTGTAAGATCTATTTTTATAAAAAAAACCTTGTCTATGGTCTCCCAATAGAACATTATCTCTTAGGCCTAGAAAATCAAAAAAGGAGTCATCATTCTCAAACTCATCAATAAGCACTGTGGATTCTTGTTGGTCTCAATCTATTAGTTTAGGGTGATAAAAAGGAAGTAGGTTATATCAAATTACTAAGGTAATAGTATAAATGATATGGGTTTTAAATATGTTGGTATTGGCAAAGTCTTATTAAATACTATGATCAGACTCTAATTCATTATCAAAAATCATCATCACTAAATGTTGACATTGGAACATGAATAATATGCATGGGGTCACCCCAAGGTGGTTTACATTTGAGTCCATAAGTTCCTTTATACCTAGTCATAGATATTAGCTCAAGAACACCCTGTTGATTTAACTTGAGGCCTCCACCTTCATAAGATAGTTTGTCCATGACCCTATTAGGAATAAGATATTTAGAATTTTTGTATCAATCAACCAAATTATCACTGTACAACTAGGATTCATCATTATCAAGTGGACCTCTTCTTGGTCAATGATAAGTGTGAAAATAACAGGTGCAAGACTATGAAGTTTGCCTTGTCCTTTTTGTTACCATTCTATTCAAGATGACCAAGTTGTAGGCATTCCATAAGACTTGGGGTTCTATGAAAGCTTGGAAATATGGAATGTGTCATGGGTCAAATACTCTCTTGGGTTATTGGCTGAGATGGTAAAATGATTATACATTATAAAAGGAGGAGTATGTGATGATGATTTAAAGCTATCAAGGTCTATACAATTGGCCTCTGGCAATTCAACAAGTGACTTTCATGCTTGAGTGTGAGAACTTGAGACACTGGTGTAATGTCGAAGGGATTGGATGAATTTCATGTATCCAAGATCTACCCAAAAGTAAATTATAAGATAAGTTGAGGTCCAACACATGGAAGAGTGTATCATAGGTTAAAGTTCCAATGATAATTGATAATCTTATGGTGCCTTATGATTCCCATTCTTTATTATCATATGATTTGATAGTAATAGTTTCTAGTTGTAGATCAGTTGATGTATATCATAGATGATTGATAAGCTTCAAAGATAATATTTAGAACCAATCCATTGTCTATGAGGACACATTTGAATTTGTGCCATGTTATGACAACTTTAATGTACATGGGATTTTTATAGAGAGGGTCAAGGGATGACATATCACTTTGGTCAAAGGTCAACTATTGGCCTAGACCTAAATGTCCAAATAAATCTTGGAATTTGTTTAGGGTTATGTTCTTAGAAACTTAGGATTGGCCTAAAAGTTCTATTAGGATATTCTTGTGGATAATAGATGTATGTAATAAATCTAGAATGGAGATTTATATAGGTGTCTTCTAAATTTATTCCAAAATGTCATATGGATTTTCCTTAATAGAGGTATATGGGCTATTATTAGCCATCATAGTGGGTTGGATACGGTCATTGGTAGGAAATTATTGACCTAAAATGGTAATCTTAGACTGTCAAGTTGTGATTACATAATTAGGATTGGATATAGGACCGTTACAACTCAAAAATGATAGAGATGGGTCAAATAAGATAAGTCTTGATTGATGGTGCACTTGGTTATGGTCATGAGGCTTTGATGAGTTAGCTGTATAAGGACCTAAAATAGTAATCCCTAATTATTATTGTATTTGGTTTTAGCCTAGGTCTAGGAAGGATTATTGTCATAGGTAGGTTGTGTTGTCCCCCAAAAATATCACTCATTTTTAGGACAACATTTGAACTATTTTGGTCCTACAGACCAAAATTGTCTCTTCCCTTTTCGAAATTTGTCTTGGGCATTCAAATTCCTCATTTTTCAAGCTTCTCAGGTATCTATGGACTCTATAGGCTTGAATCTATGGACTCTACAAGAAGAGAAATCTAAGGACTCTACAGGCCAAGTTCAATGGGCTTTATAGGTTGATTTCTACAGACTTGGTTTCTACAGACTCTGCAGGCAAGTTCATTTCTATACATTCAAAAGCTTTTGTAGGTGGGTTCAATCAAAAGAATCAGTTTCCAACACTTAGTCATTTTCAAGATTGGTTCAGTGCCTTGGTTTAATAAAAAATGTCCATCAACAAGCATTTAATCAAGGATCCAACCATCGAACCATTGAACCATTGAACCTTGAACCATTTTGGTTCATTGGGTTCAACAAGCTCAAAGGTTTAACATCATCAACAAGAGTTAAGCACTTCATCAAGGTTCAAAATTCAACCGCTTCAAGGTTCAATGGCTTCAAAACACTTATCAAAGAGAAGAAGGCTTGAACCATTCAACCGTTGAACCATTGAACCACTTTGGTTCAAAGGTTCAATGGGTTCAAGGTTTAACAGGTTCAATACATTTGGTTCAACGAAGATCAAAAGGACTCAACCAAATCAAAAAGAATGAACCGATTGAACCATTGAACCAAAGCTTGGTTTTAATGGTTAGTTCAATGCTGTGGTTCAATCAAATGGTTCATCTGCTTGGTTCAAAGCTTCATTCATCGGCTTAGTTTAAAGCTTGGTTCATCAGCTTGGTTCAATCAAAGGGATCATTAGCTTGGTTCAAAGCTTGGTTCAAAGCATGGTTCAATGGTTGGTTCAAAGGAGTGGTTCAAATAAAAAGTTCAAAAGAGCCTCTCGAAGGATAAATGCCCTTGTGGAGGGCACTTGGTTGACAAAAGCACCCTTTGGAAGGGTTATTTTCAAGGAAGTCACAAAGGTAAATTCTTTTAGATTTTTGTTTAAGGAAGTCAAAAAAGACTAAGGCATAATTCCTTCAGACTTTGTATCTGAAGGAATTCAGGAAAGAAGCTATGGAAGGAAAGCCCAAAGGAATTTCCAAAGGCAAAGACAAATCAATCAGAATAATTCTATAGACTTTTTGTCCACAGGAAATTGTCTGCGGACTTTTTGTCCATGGGAAATTGTCCACAAAAAAAGCTCAGGGAAAATTCCCATGGAGAAAGCCTAGGGAAAAAGTATGTGGGAATGTCCGTGAGATACTCCAAATAAAAGGCCACCAAAGGACCCCGAAGGGCAGGTGCCCTTGCAGGGGACTCTCGATGGCCAACATAAAGGACACTCCCCCAAAATCAAAGGGTCACTTTCCCTTTGGGAGGATGCAAAATAGGAAAATTGAAGAAGGACCAAGGGTTGACATGCCTAAAGATGTCAAATTCAAGAACAATAAACTAGCTGTTAAAAATGTAGTGACGTGCCTGTGGACATCAAAGTTGTGACAATGAAATAGTTGTTGATCCTTGTAAAGTGTGGACCTGAATGCATTAAAAATATTTAAGGCCAAGATCAAAAAGAAGAAACTAAGGAATAGAGCATCAAATCAAATCAAGGACTTGATTCAATTGACCAAAAAAGGAGGAACAATGAGGAAGGATTAGATCGCCAGGTGGACATTGAAAGATGCAAAGTTTCAATAGCATAACTCATTTCTCTGCATTGAGAAAAGAAAATGGGTAAATGCCCCTAAATTCTAGCATGTCTTAACAAATTTTAATGCAACATGATGTGTTACTATTCCTGAGTCCTTCTTGAAGAGGCTATATAAGGGACTCTCTTTTATTGTAAATATATCTCTTTTTGACAATCAGAAACAAAACTCTGCCCAAATTGAAAGGCATTATTGAGACTTTAAGCTCAGATTGTTGATCATATTTTATTATTGGAATAATAAAGCAAGTGACTTTTCAAACTTTGTGTTGTGATATGTTTGTTGTTGGGGAAACTATTCTTATGTCTTTTTCCTTAATATATTTTCTATTCCTTTAATTTAACATAGTTAGGAAGGTGTCCTGAGGTTAACTATGGAGAGACTTTATGCCCCCATAATTGCCTTTAGTGTGTTTTCTTTTTGTTTCTATGTAAAGGACCTTGGGATAACTCTGTGCCCTCATTGTCCTTCGTATCTCACTCTTGAGCAATTTAGGTGGAGACTTTGTGCTACATCTCAATTTACTAGTTACTACGTCCTTGGTTACACTTTGCAATTATTACCAGGAGTATTCTTGTGGTTTGATGAATAGTACTTCTAAAATAAGAGGACTGCTTTATGTCATTTCCCTTGAGTTTTTTCTTTGATTTACACACATCATCTCTGAAGAAAGAGAGATGGATGGTTTGTCCTACCCTTGAGTATTATTTTCTATATATATATATATATATATATATATATATATATATATATATATATATATATATATATATATATATAAGGAACCTCCCCTTGATGAGAGGAGAGATTAGTCCCCTTTTGATGTGGTAAACCTACACATTTAGATGACCAATCTTCCTACTTTGGTTGATCAGACCTATTTTTTTTATCAGTACACTGATCGACAAAATATTCAACCAACAGTTTTTGGTGACTTCACTAGGGATATACATAATTTCATGCAATTTGGAACCTCAAGTTTTAGATTGAAACATCACCTATGTCTTACACATTATCATTATAACCCTTATCCATTATAGACTCTAATGACTCCATTTCATGTCTTACCCATTATCCATTTATAGCCTTACCATCTTCCTCCACCTCTATTATTTTATCTGGTCTGCAAAACCAAAGCTGCTTAGAAAAAGTGCACAGTTTGAAGCCTCAAGCCTCAAGCTGAAGCTGAGCTAGTCCTTTTCCATTTTTGTTCTATAATCTAGCCACTCCATCCAGATTGGTTATATCTATTTTTTTTAATCCTATAATGGAAATTCAAGGCCCCTAGGGTAATTCTTTTGGTCCTCTCAATCTTACTCCACCTCTACATGAGCTTCCATGCAGTTCAAGGAATAATCTCCCCAAATTCTATGGTGATGGGAAAGTTCATCTTGATAAACACATTACAGCCTTCAGCATGGCCTGTGGCATAATTGGAGTAGAATATGAAGATGTAGTAGTCAGGCTTTTTATAGAAACATTACAAGGTGCTACTACAGATTGGTTTTATCATCTATAGGCTCAGTCAGTAACTAATTGGAATACCCTCAAAGATAAGTTTGAAGCTAGATTAAAACTTGAAGAAGATGCACATGCACTTCTAGCTCAACTTACACAGATGAAGAAAGAGCCTCATGAACCAATGAGAGACTTCATAGCCAAATTTGACAAACTGAGGAAAAAATTCTTGTAATTGCTCGACCTACAACTGAGAATCTCAAATGCTTCTTCATTAATTCTCAGTTACCTGAAGTGAGTTTTCTTTTAAGACGTGTTGGTCAAATAGATCTTGCTATAGCTCAACTTTTGGCCACTAAGGTAGAAGATGATCTCATCTTAGTAAGGAAGATAAGAAGAGATCTAAACAAAAATAGATCCTCATCATCTTCTAAATATTCATCTATAGGCACCACTGATCTAATGGTGCAGAAGTTGGCAAATGAGTTACTTGCTCTCAAAAAGCAAATGGTGCAAGGAATGTCTTCTACTCCTTCATACAGAGATATACCAAGAAGGACATTTCCAAACAAATCATATCAAGGCAATGCTACTAAGAATCAAGGGCAACAAAATCATCTTCCTCCCCCACAAGGGAAACTTGCCCTGGAAGCTCCTCCAACCAACTCAATAGTTAGACATTTAGAAATAAAACATTCTTTCTCTTTCCAACCAAGTTTGAACAAGAAAATGATGTTGATTTCTTCATGGAGGATCAAGAAGAATCAGATAACAACTCCCACATTGGTTTCCTAAACTACCAGGATGAACCCAAAAGCAAAAGAGAAGCTATTGATAGATCATATGCAGTGTTTAACAAGTCCAAAAACCAATCAATCTAGCAAGCTGATAAAGGGAAGACAGAGGAGCAACCTCAACCAGTAGTTATGATTGTTAAACGTGCAACCACTCTATCTTTTTAGTCAAAGGATTTGGTGATCACCCAAAATATAAGTACATCAATTTCACCTTCACCTTCTACTTCAATTTTACAAACTAGCCCTCCACCCATCCCTTCTAAAACCCAAAAGGTTGAAATGCTTTCCTTTGTTCCTAGTCCAATTCAGCCATTTGACATAATTGATCATGTCAAGAAGACCAAAATTTAAATATCTAAATTTGAATATTTGTAGTCCAATCTTGATCAATTGGATAGGTTGGTCCAATGTGTCAAGAACCAAACCATCCCTGCAAGATAAGAGGTTAATAAAATAATTCTTGATTCCCCAAAGAACATGCCCATTCCAAATAATCTTGTCATTACTCCTCCAGCTGCCCCTGGGAAAATAGAACCTTTCTATGTTTCATTATTGATAAATGGTTATCAACTCAACAATTGCATCATTGATTATAGGGCATCTAAAAATGTCATGCCTGCTAAAGTAGCTGAGTCTCTAGGTCTCACACTAACCAAAACCTTTGTAAGATGTTTCTCCATGGAGAACAAGTAAGTACCACCACTGGGGCAAATCAAAGATGCCCAATTTGCATTTGCAGCCTTTCCAGACAAGAGAATAAAGATGACTGTCTTGGTGGCTGATGTCCCAGCATCTTATGGCATTTTGCTTGGATGAAATTTTTTCAAGGACATGGGAGGATAACTAAGCATGGACTTGTCTGAGGTAAGGATCCCTATCAAAGGTGTAATGAAGATATTGCTCCCTGAAAAGGAGGCAAAATATGTGGTCACCCAAACATCAACCCCTACAAGACAAATTCTATTTGAGTCTTCAGGTAGGGGTAATTATTTCTTGACCATAGAGGATGTTCATGTTTCTATAGATGAAAGTGTTGTAGCTAACAATCTAGGAATTGATCCAAACAAGACTTCAAGAGAATTGGTAGGGTGCAGTACAAATAAGGAAAGAGCTGTCATCTCTAATGAAGAGAAATCTAATAAGAGATCAGCTTTTGATGATGCTTCAATCCTAAAATCCAATGGTAGCAATTCTTCCACCAATGATGGAGTTGGGACTGTGTTGATATCTCCTCAAGGAGATATTCTTTCTTCATGCAATTTGCAAGTCAGAAACACCAACAACATAGCTAGATGTGAATCTCTATTGCTTGGATTGAAGATTGTTCAAGATGAAAAGATCAAACTCCTTCACATCAAAGGAGATGCTAAGCTGATAGTTTATCAAGAGTTTGATGTGGACAATCCAATCATGTGCTAGACTGAACTAAAAGAACAATTAATTACGATAATGGACCATGATCCTACAAATCAAAATCATGTAAAGGAACCCTTTGCCAAGAAAGCAAGGAGTTATGGCTTTCAAATTGAAGACCACATCCTACCATAGGACAAGAAGAAGAAAAAGACAAGAGGAAGACATAAAAAATTAGTTTCCTAGTGGAGAGCTCCATTCACCCGTCATCATTTCTAGAGGCAAAATGGTTTCTTGCTGGTTTACCAGGATAAATCACTATTTTCATTATCTCTCAAGAAGTAACATATGAAACATGACAACTCTTGAAGTATCAAATCATTGCATCTATATATATATGTATATTTGTATAGTTTTTAATTATGTTTTATTTTGTTTGTTTCTTTTTTTGGAGCCTTTCTTTTTGGGTAGCATGACTAGATAGCCCAATGGCATACTTCAAGGCACTGGAGATTCTGGATTCTACTCCCTTCAATTTTTTTTTACAATTGATAGAAGTTCCCCAACTAGAGCCAGCTATTGTCCCCTAAAATATCACTCATTTTTAGGACAACATTTGAACTATTTTGGTCCTACAAACCAAAATTGTCTCTTCCCTTTTTGAAATTTGTCCTAGGCATTCAAATTCCTCATTTTTCAAGCTTCTCAGGAATCTACAGACTCTACAGGCTTGAATCTATAGACTCTGTAGGAAGAGAAATCTATGGACTCTGTAGGCCAATTTCAATGGGCTTTATAGGTTGATTTCTATGGACCTAGTTTCTACAAACTCTGTAGGCAAGTTCATTTCTATAGGTAGCAAGGATCCAACCATTGAACCATTGAACCGTTGAACCTTGAACCATTTTGGTTCAATGGGTTCAACAAGTTCAAAGGTTCAATGTCATCAGCAAGAGTTAAGCGCTTCATCAAGGTTCAAAGTTCAACTGCTTCAAGGTTTAATAGCTTTAAAACACTTATCAAAGAGAAGAAGGCTTAAACCATTGAACCATTTAACCACTTTGGTTCAAAGGTTCAATAGGTTTAATGCATTTGGTTCAATGAAGATCAAAAGGACTCAACCAAATCAAAAAGAATGAACCGATTGAACCATTGAACTAAAGATTGGTTCAATGGTTGGTTCAATACTTTGGTTTAATCAAATAGTTCACTCAGTTGATTCATCAAATCATTCATCTGCTTGGTTCAAAGCTTGGTTTGTCGGCTTAGTTCAAAGCTTGGTTCATCAACTTGGTTCAATTAAAGGGATCATCAGCTTGGTTCAAAGTGTGGTTCAAAGCTTGGTTAAATGGTTGGTTCAAAGGAGCGGTTCAAAGCAAAAGTTTAAAAGAGCCTCCCAAAGGACAAGT
The DNA here is from genome assembly GCA_037957365.1 of Torreya grandis. Taxonomy (NCBI): domain Eukaryota; kingdom Viridiplantae; phylum Streptophyta; class Pinopsida; order Cupressales; family Taxaceae; genus Torreya; species Torreya grandis. The sequence continues at coordinate 2,331,309 of JARHVA010001111.1, read as the reverse complement.
GCCCTTGTAGAGGGCACTTGGTCGACAAAATCACCCTTCAAAATGGTCATTTTCAAGGAAGTCACAAAGGTAAATTCTTTCAAATTTTTGTTTAAGGTAGTTGAAAAAGACTAAGGCATAATTCCTTCAGACTTTTTGTCTGAAGGAGTTCAAGAAAGAAGCTACGGGAGGAAAGCCTGAAGGAATTTCCAAAGGCAAAGACAAATCAATCAAAATAATTTTGTGGACTTTTTGTCTGTGGGAAATTGTCTGCAAACTTTTTGTCCATAGGAAATTGTCTGCAAATTTTTTTTGGGAAAATGCATGCGGAGAAAGCTTGGGGAAAAATTTTGTAGGAATGCCCGTGAGAGACTCCAAATAAAAGGCCACCGAAGGACCTCGAAGGGTAGGTTCCCTTGTGGGGGACTCTCGACAGCCAACTTAAAGGACACTCCCCCAAAGTCAAAGGGTCACCTTACCTTCAGGAGGATGAAAAATAGGAAAATTGAAGAAGGACCAAGGGGTGATGCACTCGAAGACGTCAAATTCAAGAACAACAAACTAGCCATTGAAAACATAATGACGTGCCCACGGATGTCAAAGTTGTGACAATGAAATAGCTGTTGATCCTTGTAAAGCATGGACCTGAATGCATTCAAAAGCTTTAAGGCCAAGATCAATAGGAAGTGACTAAGGAACAAAGCATCAAATCAAACCAAGGACCCGATTTAATTAACCAAAAAAGGAGGAATGATGAGGAAGGATCAGATTGCTAGGTGGACATTGAAAGATGCAAACTTTCAATAGCGTAACTCATTTCTTTACATTGAGAAAAGTAAATGGGTAAATGCCCCTAAATTCTAGCATGTCTTCTTAACAGATTTCAATGCAACATGATGTGTTATTGTTCTCGAGTCCTTGAAGAGGCTATATAAGGGATTCTCTTTTATTGTAAATATATCTCTTTTTGACAATCAAAAATGAAACTCTGCCCAAATTGCAAGGCATTACTGAGACTTTGAGCTCAGATTGTTGATCATATTTTGTTATTGGAATAAGAAAGCAAGTGACTTTTTAGACTTTGTGCTGTGATATCTTTGTTGTTGGGGAAACTATTCTTATGTCTTTTTCTTTAATATATTTTTTGTTCCTATAATTCAACAAGCAAAATTAGTGAAAGTAGCCAAGGTGTCCTGAAGTCAACTATGGAGAGATTTTGTGCCCCCATAATTGCCTTTAGTGTGTTTTCTTTTTGTATCTATGTAAAGGACCTTGGGATGACTTTGTGCCCTCATTGTCCTTCGTATCTCACTCTTGAGCAATTTAGGTGGAGACTTTGTGCTACATCTCAATTTTCTGGTTACTACGTCTTTGGTTACATTTTGAAATTATTACCAGGAGTATTCTTGTGGTTTGTTGAATAGAACTTCTGAAAGAAGAGGAGTGCTTTCTATCATTTCCCTTAAGTTTTTCCTTTGATTTTCCCACATCATCTCTGAAGAAAGAGAGATGGATGGTTTATCCTACCCTTGAGTATTATTTTCTATTTATATATATAGAATATCCATAGGGAACCTCCCCTTGATGAGAGGAGAGATTAATCCCCTTTTGATGTGGTAAACCTACACATTTGGATGACCAATCTTCCTACTTTGGCTGATCAGACCTATTTTGTTTATTAGTACGCTGATCAACAAAATATTCAACCAGCAGGTTGATTGGTATTATTTGGAAATGATTTTCATATATTGGCACTTGGTCTAGGATTAATGGTAATAATATAAATACAACCTTCTACAATATGAACTACAACTTTATTATAGTCATGTGTAACTACATGGCATGTTTGTTGGTTGTTAGGGTCATTTTAGCCTTGGTTCCTACCATTTGGTTGACGTTGTTATTGTTGTTACCGATATAACTATTTTTATCATGGTGATTATTGACACTATTGTTGTTTTTCTAGTCTTTTTTGATGATGTTGTTGATTATTATTGTTATGTTATGGAAAATGGTTTTAGTACATACCCAAGTTTTGATTGGACATAGATGCTCTATTATCCAATGTAATTTCCCCATTTTCTATCATATTTTCTATGAGGTGCTTCAACTACACACAATGGCATATAGAATATTTGATGGGTATCATTAATTCCCTTCATATAATATTATCAATCCAGGGTTAGTGTCTAAAGTATCTATGTAATAGGAAAAAGAGACCTTTGGCAAGTGGTTCTTTCTATCACACTCCACACCTTATAGGAATTGAAAATCACACTTAAAAAAATTGAAAATCACACATGTATAAATCAAAACTCCCCAAAGCTCTGACACAACTTGTTAGATTTAAGAGCACACATGATTACCTTTGTATAAGCAATTAAACATGCATAATTACACAAAAGTACAAGTAACTATCAATGAGAAAACACACAGAATATGAGAGGCAACACACAATTGTATTCAACTCATTACAAAGGAAATTACAATAAAGAGATCACATTCTTCTTCCACCTCTGTGAGGCTTCCTCCTCAAGGGCTCCAAGTAATCTTCCCACCTGAGTAATCTTCTCTCATAGGTCACAACTAACAACTAACACAAGCTGTTGTTCACCTTATTATACATCCAGTACAACTGAGTACAAACTGGTACTCCAAGTAGATCTCACCATGATCCTGCACCTGATGTATTGTTGTCACCTTGATCTTGCTCCCCCACCGATCCTCTTCTAACCCTCACATACACACATCCATGTAGACCAACCTGATCTTACTTATCACATGTAGATCTCCTCCATGATCCTGTAACACCCTACATATCAAACCTGATCTTACATACATGGGGAATCCTACTTGATTCCACCATGGGAAGAACTCTCCAAGTTCTACACTTGGGTTCTACAATTTCAACACTTAAAAATACAACCCATGAATCTATTATATAGATATCATGCATACACTAATATAGACAAGCAGCTCAAAGACTTGAACTATTCTTTATCATGCAAACTCCGCATTCACTTAACTGATTTTTTGTCAACAACAATTCTGACTGCCACAGGTGACCGACGTCAATCCCTGCCTGACTGGAGGAGACCGACATTGTCTGATCCCTGTCGATGCTAGTTTCCTTTTGCTCTTCCCTTGATCAATGTCGGTTGTGGCCTATCAATGCCGGTGACTGTCATGCTCTGAAAAACCTCCTGTTTGCCTTAAGGTGAAGCTTTTAGCTCCACACCCTAACAATCTCCCACTTGGAGATAAATAGTTGCACCTGTACCTAAACCAATACTCTATCTAATCTGCATCCTAGCTTGTATTCCTCTTCAAGCTCCCACTTGAAGACAACCCACCACACTCCTTGTGCTGTTAATCCTGTGCCTAAATTTTTTCATTCTTAGCTTACCTTCTTCTGCCATTGCTGTACTCCCACTCAAACAACAGCCCCTGTGAGTAACCTGTAATCAATAAACCACTAACCAAATCTAGCCATCTATTAGTCAAACTCGCATTGAGAATGTCTAACCTTGCTCTGATACCATTTGATAGGTATCAGACTCTTGAACCTACAACCAGGCTCTGATACCATTTGATAGGACTGAAACTCCCCAAAGCTCTGACACAACTTGTCAGATTTAAGAGCACACATGATTACCTTTGTATAAGCAATTAAACATGTGGAATTACATAGATGTACAAGTAACTATCAATGAGAAAACATACAAAATATGAGAGGCAACGCACAATTGTATTTAACTCATTACAAAGGAAATTACAATAAAGAGATCACAATCTTCTTCCACCTTTGTGAGGCTTCCTCCTCGAGGGCTCCAAGTAATCTTCCCACCTGAGTAATCTTCTCTCATAGGTCACAACTAACAACTAACACAAGCTATTGTTCACCTCATTGTACATCTAGTACAATCGAGTATGAACTAGTACTCCAAGTAGATCTCACCATGATCCTGCACCTGATGTATTGCTATCACCTTGATCTTGCTCCCCCACCAATCCTCTTCTGACCCTCGCATACACACATCCCTGCAGACCAACCTAATCTTAATTATCACATGTATATCTCCTCCATGATCCTGCAACACCCTACATATCAAACCTGATCTTACATACATGGGGAATCCTACTTGATTCCACCATGGGAAGAACTCTCCAAGTTCTACACTTGGGTTCTACAAGTTCAACACTTAACAATACAGCCCATGAGTCTATTATATAGATCTCATGCATACACTAATTTAGACAAGCGGCTCAAAGACTCGAACTAGTCTTTATCATGCAAACTCCGCATTCACTTAACTGACTATTCGTCAATAGTAGTTCTGACTGAAACATGTGACTGACGTCGGTCCCTGCCTGATTGGAGGTGATTGACGCCAGCCAATCCCTGCTGATGTCAATTTCCTTCTACGCTTCCCCTAACTGACGTCAGTTGTTGCCTGCCGATGCCAATAACTGTCATGCTCCAAAAAACCTCTTATTTGCCTTAAAGTGAAGCTCTTATCTCCACACCCTAACAATCTCCCACTTAGAGATAAATAGTTGCACCTGTACCTAAACCAGTACTCTATCTAATCTGCATCCTGGCTTGTATTTCTCTTCAAGCTCCCACTTAGAGATAACCCATCACACTCCTTGTGGTGTTAATCCTATGCCTGAATTTCTTCATTCTCAGCTTACCTTCTTCTGCCATTGCTATACTCCCACTCAAATAGCAACCCTTGTGAGTAACCTGTAATCAACAAACCACTAACCAGATTTGGCCATTTGTTAGTCAAACTTGCTCTGAGAATGTCCACCCTCACTCTGATACCATTTGATAGGTATCAGACTCTTGAACCTATAACTAGGCTCTGATACCATTTGATAGGACCGAAACTCCCCAAAGCTCTGACACAACTTGTCAGATTTAAGAGCACACATGATTACCTTTGTATAAGCAATTAAACATGCAGAATTACATAGAAGTACAAGTAACTATCAATGAGAAAACACATAGAATATGAGAGGCAACACACAATTGTATTCAACTCATTACAAAGGAGATTACAATAAAGAGATCACACTCTTATTCCACCTCTATGAGGCTTCCTCCTCAAGGGCTCCAAGTAATCTTCCCACCTAAGTAATCTTCTCTCATAGGTCACAACTAACAACTAACACAAGTTATTGTTCACCTCATTGTACATCCAGTACAATCGAGTACGAACCGATACTCTAAGTAGATCTCACCATGATCCTACACCTGATGTATTGTTGTCACCTTGATCTTACTCCCTCACCAATCCTCTTTTGACCCTCACATACACACATCCCTATAGACCAACCTGATCTTACTTATCACATGTAGATGTCCTCCATGGTCCTGCAACACCCTGCATATCAAACCTGATCTTACATACATGGGGAGTCCTACTTGATTCCACCATGGGAAGAACTCTCTAAGTTCTACACTTGGGTTCTACAAGTTCAACACTTAACAATATAGCCCATGAGTCTATTATATAGATCTCATGCATACACTAATTTAGACAAGTGGCTCAAAGACTCGAACTAGTCTTTATCATGTAAACTCCGTGTTCACTTAACTGACTATTCGTCAATAGTAGTTCTGACTGAAACATGTGACTAACGTCGGTCCCTACCTAATTGGAGGTGATTGACGCCAGCCAATCCCTGCTGATGTCAATTTCCTTCTACGCTTCCCCTAACTGACGTCAGTTGTTGCCTACCGATGCCAATAACTGTCATGCTCCAAAAAACCTCTTATTTGCCTTAAAGTGAAGCTCTTATCTCCACACCCTAACAATCTCCCACTTGGAGATAAATAGCTGCACCTATACCTAAACCAGTACTCTATCTAATCTGCATCCTGGCTTATATTCCTCTTCAAGCTCCCATTTGAAGATAACCCACCACACTCCTTGTGGTGTTAATCCTGTGCCTGAATTTCTTCATTCTCAGCTTACCTTCTTTTACCATTTCTATACTCCCACTCAAATAGCAACCCCTGTGAGTAACCTGTAATCAACAAACCACTAACCAGATCTGGCCATCTGTTAGTCAAACTCACTCTGAGAACGTCTAACCTCGCTTTGATACCATTTGATAGGTATCAGACTCTTGAACCTACAACCAAGCTCTGATACCATTTGATAGGACCAAAACTCCCTAAAGCTCTGACACAACTTGTCAGATTTAAGAGCACACATGATTACCTTTGTATAAGTAATTAAACATGTGGAATTACATAGAAGTACAAGTAACTATCAATGAGAAAACACACAGAATATGAGAGGCAACACATAATTGTATTCAACTCATTACAAAGGAAATCACAATAAAGAGATCACACTCTTCTTCCACCTCTGTGAGGCTTCCTCCTCAAGGGCTCCAAGTAATCTTCCCACCTGAGTAATCTTCTCTCATAGGTCACAACTAACAACTAACACAAGCTATTGTTCACCTCATTGTACATCTAGTACAATCGAGTATGAACTGGTACTCCAAGTAGATCTCACCATGATCTTGCACCTGATGTATTGTTGTCACCTTGATCTTGCTCCCTCGCCGATCCTCTTCTGACCCTCGCATACACACATCCCTGCAAACCAACCTAATCTTACTTATCACATGTAGATCTCCTCCATGATCCTGCAACACCCTGCATATCAAACCTGATCTTACATACATGGGGAATCCTATTTGATTCCACCATGGGAAGAACTCTCTAAGTTCTACACTTGGGTTCTACAAGTTCAACACTTAACAATACAGCCCATGAGTCTATTATATAGATCTCATGCATACACTAATTTAGACAAGCAGTTCAAAGACTCGAACTAGTCTTTATCATGCAAACTTTGTGTTCACTTAACTGATTATTCGTCAATAGGAGTTTTGACTGCCACAGGTGACTGACGTCAGTCCCTACCTGATTGGAGGTGATCGATGCCAACCGATCCCTATCGATGCCGATTTCTTTTTGTGCTTCTCTTGACTGACGTCAGTTGTGGCTTGCCGACACTGATAACTATCATGCTCCAAAAAACCTCTTGTTTGCCTTAAGGTGAACCTTTTAGCTCCACACCCTAACAATCTCCCACTTGGAGATAAATAGCTACACCTGTACCTAAACCAGTACTCTGTCTAATTTGCATCCTAGCTTGTATTCCTCTTCAAGCTCCCACTTGAAGACAACGCACCACACTCCTTGTGGTGTTAATCTTGTGCCTGAATTTCTTCATTCTCAGCTTACCTTCTTCTGCCATTGCTATACTCCCACTCAAATAGCAACCCCTATGAGTAACCTATAATCAACAAACCACTAACCAGATCTGGCCATCTGTTAGTCAAACTCTCTCTGAGAACGTCCAACCTTGCTCTAATACGATTTGATAGGTATCAGACTCTTGAACCTACAACGAGGCTCTGATACCATTTGATAGGACCGAAACTCCCCAAAGCTCTGACACAACTTGTCAAATTTAAGAGCACACATGATTACCTTTGTATAAGCAATTAAACATGCAGAATTACACAGAAGTACAAGTAATTATCAATGAGAAAACACACAGAATATGAGAGGTAACACACAATTATATTCAACTCATTACAAAGAAAATTACAATAAAGAGATCACACTCTTCTTCCACCTCTATGAGGCTTCCTCCTCAAGGGCTCCAAGTAATCTTCTCACCTGAGTAATCTTCTCTCATAGGTCACAACTAACAACTAACACAAGCTATTGTTCACCTCATTGTACATCCAGTACAATCGAGTATGTACCAATACTCCAAGTAGATCTCACCATGATCCTGCACCTAATGTATTGTTGTCACCTTGATCTTGCTCCCCCATCGATCCTCTTCTGACACTCGCATACACACATCCCTGCAGACCAACCTGATCTTACTTATCACATGTAGATCTCCTCCATGATCTTGCAACACCCTCCATATCAAACTTGATCTTACATACATGGGGAATCCTACTTGATTCCACCATGGGAAGAACTCTCCAAGTTCTACACTTGGGTTCTACAAGTTCAACACTTAACAATACAGCCCATGAGTCTATTATATAGATCTCAAGCATACACTAATTTAGACAAGCAACTCAAAGACTCAAACTAGTCTTTATCATGCAAACTCTACATTCACTTAACTGACTATTCATCAACAGCAGTTTTGATCACCACAGGCGACCGACGTCGGTCCCTGCCTAACTGGAGGTGATCGACGTCGATCGATCCCTGCCGATGCCAGTTTCTTTTTGCACTTCCCCTGACTGACGTCGGTTGTGGCCTGCCAACGCCAGTGATTGTCATGCTCCAAAAAACCTCCTATTTGCCTTAAAGTGAAGCTTTTAGCTCCACACCCTAACAGGTATCATTAATACCCTTCATTTAATATTATCAATCCAGGGTTAGTGTCTAAAGTATATATGCAATAGGAAAAAGAGACCTTTGGCAAGTGGTTCTTTCTATCACACTCCACACCTTATAGGAATTGAAAATCACACTTACAGAAATTGAAAATCACACATGTATAAATCAAAGCACACTTGCATAAAATTAAATCACACTTACATGAAATTAAAACACACTTGCAAAAAGTAAATTACTAAATTAAAAATAAATGATAAACACATAAAATACTTTTAGGTCTACAACAAGCTATACAAAGGAAATGTTAACATCAACAACGAAATAAAATAATAATTTATTAAAAAAAATACACAATAAGGAAATAAAATAAAAATTCATTCATCCATCTTCCTTAGAATGAGCAGCCAACTCATCACTCAGAAGAGGATTTTAATTACAATATAGGTTTCAAAATAAGTTGCTCAGAATAATGAAAATAAAAGTTTATTGATTGATTTATTATTTCATTTAGGCATGAAAGGTTGTATTTATAATTCATGCTTCCAACCAACACCTTATTTGGAAGTAACAACTGAGATACTCTATCATATCTCAATCTTCATAAAATATGGAGAGAGATATTTATTCTAATAAATAAATCTATTACTACCTAATCTTGATCTCCATAAATATGAAAAGAGATAATTATTTGAAGTAAAATTACATAAACATATATTCAAATACAATCTATAATGGAAAGTCTATACATATAAATCTATATATAGAAAGAATCCAAATAAAAAATATTCTTCATGATAGATGAAACATTAGAATACTCTTAAAAATACTTTTTAAATAATTTTGTAGTAGTTTTGATGAATTTTATAGAAATTATATTTAAATCTATATCAACCTATTGAAATCTATAGTCAGCTTACTAAAATCCATAACTGGTATGAATGTAATTTGTAGCTAGTCCTTAGCAAGCCCGTTGTAATCTATAGATGGTCCGTAAAAAGCCTATTGTAATTTGTAGCTACTATAACAAGCTTATTATAATCTACAGTTTTTATAACAAACATGTTGTAATTTGTAACTACTGTGAGAGTCGACAATAAACCTATAAGAGTTCATAACTTGACCAAAATATTGGATCTTTTTATAGAAGATTCTGACATTACTTCAACATTATTTTTGAATGGTTACTCTTCATACTTTGAATCATTCTTAGCTTAGTATGAACTTTATATGCACTCATTGACATCTTTCTACCAATAATCATTAGTAATAGCTAATAAATAGATAATAATGAATTATAAAGACATAACCATGATATATACTTGTTATTTTATTCTAAATAAACCATAAGTTTAAAAACTACATTTAGATCCACTTTATATGTATAAAAAAGATATTATTTTATGTAGATAATAAGCCATTTTATGTGCTCATTATCTCCTCCACACCTAATCTCATGCATGTCCTCATGCATGCCTCTATTTTAAACATCATGGTATATATGCACAGGTTAGATTTATATTCATACTTAAAATGGGATTCCCAAATTGATTTCATTTGTACAAGTATAATGAAATTTATCTTTTAAAATCTTAGACAAATGTGACTAATGAAAATGGACATTTAAGGATAGATTCTTGTGTGAAAGTTTTTCCTGTTATCCTTAGATGCTTTTGACACATGTTCTTGTGTGGAAGTCTCATATTTCTCTCTTCATCTTATCTTCTGTATTTCATTCTTTTCTTATCTTGTTCATTTTTTTAAAATTGAGATGAGAGTAGGTTCTTGTATTGAGAATTTTTGGTTGTGTCTACACATAACTATTTTGACCACAAAGTAGCTCGTGACATTAAAAAAATCTTGTTCCTTTCAAAACTATGAACCATGATCAAGATCAAACTATATTTGCATTAACTTGCTTATTTGGATAATCTCAATTCTTATATATTCAAATATATTTTCCTCCCCCACACCTAATCTCATGCATACCAAATGAATGAAGTGGGATGAGATTACATAGATCAGATGAAATATTATCTCTTTCCTCATAACAAAGTTGTTTGCAAGAGTGGATCTTCATATAATAAAAAAACTTATAATTAAATTTAAATGTAAAATAATAAATTAAAATACCATGACATACCTTCAGTATTTATTGTTGATTCTATGATAGCCAAAGATAAATATGTTGAGAAAAAGTATTGATAAAAGTACATTATTGTCATACTGAGAAACAAGAGAACAAAAGTAAGCATCTAACTAAAAGTTGCATCAACTATTCCATTTGATAAATTATGTTCTTTGTATTCTTTTTTTTGACCTTGACTAGCCAGTAAATTGGTTTTCTAATCAAGGCTCTTTATTCTAGCACTTGATCCACTAGCAAGTTGCTTTTCAAATGAAGGCTACCAACAACACTCAATTTTTTCATTGTTAATTTTTTTTTTTTAATAATTTTTTTAGTTTTTTTTTTTAAGTTTTTGAAATTAATGACATGGAAAAGGCTAGACATAGACTATATGCATCTTCATACTAGTTGAAAATGTGGCATGGAACTTGATGTATGTTGACATTTTAACATTGGTTTGGTGATAGACACTTGCTGATTCTACTGCATTTTTATATTCAAAGGTAACTCAAGAGAATTTTCCAACTACTTGTTGAAGTCATGGGTAAAAATTTTAATCTCTAGAATGATTACTTGTAATGAAGTATCTTATAAAAATCAAAAACAAACAAAACCTTTCCAAACAAGCATAATATTAGCAATGTTAAAGAAATATAAATACTAACAATAGATCATTACAATTAACATTTGAATATATATGGAAGAATGCATTATAACCTATGTAGGAATGATTGATGGTCAAGAATTAGCATTATTTATAATGGAATTTTATTGTGGAGAATAAGAACTTCTTTAGACAAGTTTTATTATTATACTAGTGGATACGAGTTTAGTTAATTTCTAAAGATGGATGGAAATAAGTGAAATAAAATATCATCAATTATTTTATTATGAAATATGCAAAAAATAAAAATTGTTATTTTATACAAAGAATATAAAATTGCATTAATAAATTATTTGATGGAAATTAGAAACTAAAAAATATACCTAGATAACTGAATTTTGGAGGTCTTTAGCTTCCTTGTTACAAATATATTTTACATGCCTCTTCTTGTTACTGTAAAATTTTGTGTTCTTCATCTACAACCTAGCCTAGATTTGCATCATGCTAAGAAAGATTATCACTATCTTCTTCTTTGGCTAAAAAATCAAAAATAGGGGTATGGGGGTAGTAGCCCCTAATGGGTTTAAGGGAAAGCACCACTTGTACACTTCTTGTCATGACACAGGGTAGGGTCGAGGGGTAGATCCCCTTGAAGCTAGGTCTAATTTACCATTTTTGTAACCACATCTTTGTTTAATGTTGAAATTTTTTTTAATGATTTCATGATATTTGAGATAACTTACTAAAAACATGTAATTCTTACCAATTTATAACATCTACAACACTCAAAAATTATTAAACATTTAGTCTCATGTAACTATATGTAAATTCAAGATCTTGGGTTGCATGATAGTTTGGAGTAGAAGGGAAGTCTGATTATTATTTTTATACAATCATCATTTTTTTTAATAATTAAAAACTTTCTCATCCATGTAGATTTAATAGGAAACATAGAAAATAAAATAAACATTTAGTACTGAAATCAAAGTAATTAAATATCCTACGTATTTCAATTGATATTTTCTATCAAACATTATCACTATATTTTAGAAAGAATCTTAAAAACAAAAATTTAGTATAAACTTAGTGATTCTAAATGAAAATAGAAATTGAAATGGTTAGATCACCCAATTTAAGAGCAAAAAATTATAGATGCTAAAAATTTATAAAAATCAACGATTATGTAAGACTCCCAAATTTTGGAATATGGTTATTGACTCACACAAAATCTAGAGCTAAATATTTATGACACCAGAGTGGTTGCATGATACAAACTAATTATGTAAAATTTGTTGCATGACCCTTATCCTTTTCTATCATGATCTACTTTACATGCAAATTTTATTTTTAACTTGTGAAATTTGTTTGACCCACATGGCTCATCCAAAATAACTTCCACGATGATCATTCAAAAGAAATTTTATGCATGGTAATTTATTTGCATGCAATATTTTGGGAGGTGATAATTATCTAATATCAACATAAGTTTTACCTAATCATGAAATAAATAGGAAAAACAAACCTATTGAAATCATTATTATGTGGAATAAATTCAATCACCCATCCCAAATTAGAATGAAATCTATACGTATCATTTTACTAGATAAAATCACTAAGATTTTGGTTGGAATGATAGTTTATTTTCAACATATCATACAACATTTTTTTTTCAATTTCTTGAACAATTATTTATGGAAATAAATTGTGCTTACTTGGGAGATCAAATACCCCACATATTTTTGGCTCAGGAGTTTTTCTTCATCAAGTACATAGATTTGATTGTAGACCATTTTATTTCAATAGATATCATCATCATAATTCTATTTACCTACAATGCCATCTCTTTTTATATTTCAGTCATCCTTTCATAAATTTTAACCATTTCTAAATTTTATTCACTATCAAAATCTGATATGCAATCTTATTTTGTTGAGAACTATTTATGTTTTTCAACCAAACAAAAAATAACAAAATATTGTTATTATAAGCATGTAGGTATGACATGATTTAAATAGTCAAAGACTAGTTTAGCAGTGATGTTCACCTATTTCTTAGAAAAAATGTAACTTTTTTAGAATCATCCAAAAAGATAGGTGATCTATTATAGGCAGTTCTAGAAAAGGTGCACCTATATTTGTATAGGTTTCACATAACCACATATAGTTGATCTAACTAATTCAAAATGTAGATCATTTCCTAAATATGCACATTAGATACACAAGTATCTATTATAAATTTATTTGTTGTGAACAACTACAAAAATTTATGTATCAAAATATTTTCTCCACCTTGTTGGCTATCCCAGAATTTCATTTCCAACTTATATCAATAATTATATTTTCTTTCATGATGTTAGCAGTTATTATTTCCTACATAAAAATGTTGGTATTGGGGTTTTTTTTTTTTTTTTAATTTAAAAATTCTAATTGCAAAAAATTAAATTTTAATCTATGTTACAAAAAATAAATCTTAAAGAAACCATAAACTATCTCCTATCACAAAATTTACAAATATATATTCCCTCTCACTAGGAATCTCCTTAAAATATCTTGAATCTCTTAATAACATCGTGGTTCCCTGGAAATGATGCAAAAAATAATGGGTGTCATTAATACCCTTTAGTTAATATTGTCAATCTAGGGATGGTGTCCAAAGGTTGTATGCAATAGGAGAAAGAGATCTTTGGAAAATGGTTTCTTTTATCACACTCCACACTTTACAAGAATTGAAAATCACACTTGCAAAAATCAAAACACACTACATAAAATTAAAGCACACTTGCATTAAATTAAAGCATACTTATAGAAATTAAATTGTTGAATTGAAAATAAATGACAAACACATAAAATACATACAGGTTTACAACAAGTTATATAAAGAAAATGTTTACAGTAACAAAGAATAAAATAAGAATTTACAACAAAAAGAATAAGTATAGAATAAAGAAATAAAATAAAAATACATTGATCCATCTTCCTTGGAATGAGTGACCAACTCATTCCTCGGAAGAGGATATCACTTAGAATATAGGTTTTAGAATAGGTTGCTCAGAATAATGGAAATAAAAGTGTATTGATTAATTGATTGATTATTTCATTCGGGTGTGGAAGGTTACATTTATAATTCATTCTTCCAACCAACACCTTATTTGGGAGTAACAATTGAGATACTCTATCTTATCTCAATCTCCACAAAATATGGAGAGAGATATTTATCCTAATAAAGAAATCTATTACTACCTAATCTCGATCTCCATCAACTATGGAGAGAGATAATTATTTGGACTAAAATTACATAAACATATATTCAAAGACAATATATAATGGAATGCCTATATATATATATATATATATATATATATATATATATATATATATATATATATATATATATCCAAATGGAAAACATTATTCATGATATCTTGAACATTGAAAAACTCTTAGAAATACTCTCTAAATAGTTTTTTAGTAGTATTGTTGAAGTCCGTAGGAGTTATATTGAAATCTATAGCAACCTATTAAAATCCATAGCAAGCTTGCTAAAATCCATAGCTGATCTGATGTAATCCATGACTAGTCTAAAGCAAGCCTATTATAATCTATAACTAGTCCGTCACAAGCCTGTTGTAATCTATAGCTATTGTAACAAGTATATTGTAATATTTAGCTACTATAACAAGCATGTTGTAATTTTTAGCTACTATGGGAATCTAAAATAAACCTGTAGGAGTCCATAACTTGACTAGAATATTGGATCTTTTTATAAAAGATTATGACATTACTGCAACATTAATCTTGAATGGTTATTCTTCATATTTTGAATCATTCTTAGCTTAGTATGGACTGTATATGCATTTATTGACCATTTTTTTCCCAATAATCATTAGTAATAGCTAAAAAATAGATAAAAATAAATTCTAAAGACATAACCATGATATATACTTGCTATTTTATTCTAAATAAACCATAAATTCTAACACTACATTTAGATCCACTTCATATACAAAAAAAGATGTTATTTTATGGATATAATGAGCCATTTTATGGGCTCATCAATGTCCATAAACATGATGGTATTCATATAACTCATGCTCTTTATACTCATTTGGATATGGAATACATTCTGGATAGTGCTCTTTGAAATCGTGTTAGCCATAGCTAGATTGTGAAGCATTAATTCAACAAGTTCACCAAGATCACTGAAGACTCGAGGAGTGGGTCTTCTTATTGGATGAGGGGTTTAAAAAGGCGGTGGTTACTATATTTATGGAGCTAATCTAGGTTTTTGTTTAGGCTATGCTTATTAAATAGGCTACTGATGAGGAGTAAGTTAGATTTATAGCGTAGGTTGATTAGACAGTGTTTGCACCATTTGTACATGTTGTGACTTAATTTCTCTATTTCTAATAAATTTTTTATTATAATTGTATTGCTTGGATTTCTCATAGTTACAATCCAAAGATGGTGCATATGCTTACAGTTCTACTTGGTTAGGGTTAAAACTTGGGCATGTGACTTGGTTTCAGTTTTGGTTTTAATTTTGATTTTGAATTGAGGAGGATACTTGATATTCTCTTTGTTAATGAGGTCCTTTTAAATATATAATACTTTCTATATAATCTCTTTGAATTTATGTGCACACTAAATCTATAGATGATAAGATATCTCATTATGAAATTTTTTAGTAAACATAATGGCTAATTGTATGTCTAGTAAGTTGTGGGTGAATCGACTAACAAGCGCTCTCCATCTTTGTAGGTAACTTCTACAGCTCTCACTAGATTTATGTTTGGCCTAATTCAAATCTATTAATGAAATATCATGATCAATATTAGAGAAGAAGTGCTGAATAAATTTGTTTGAGAGGTTGTCAAAATCAAATATGAATTCTTTGACAATTTGAGGAACCAATCTAAAGCCTATCCTGCTAGACTTTGAGGAAATAAAAGGAGTAGGTAAATGTCACTATAAGCCATAAGTTTTCAAGTGAAAAATAACTCTATTAAATGGTCCTTAAGGTCTCCTTTACCCTTGTATTTATCAAATCTCAATGGTTTATAACCTAGAGGAAATAAGTTATGAAGATACTCCATGTTGAATGTGTATGAAAACATGACATCTAATTAAATTTGTTGGTATGCTTCCCTGATTGAATGATGGTAGTCACATCTTCCATTTATTTAATTTATTGTATCAAGAAACTATATGGTACATTTAGATAAGTTTGGGTGGTCAAAGGTGGATTACCTTAACCTAGGTATAATGGAGGTATGGTTTGCTATGGAATGTTGGTTTGATGGGTGAACCAACTAGAAATATGCATTCATGGATTAGGATGCAATTTTTGAAATTGCATGCATTATTGAGATATATTATGGTTTGGATTCAATATGTGGCTTTGGTTTTGAGTGAATTATGTTTGGGAT
Organism: Torreya grandis; assembly: GCA_037957365.1. Taxonomy (NCBI): domain Eukaryota; kingdom Viridiplantae; phylum Streptophyta; class Pinopsida; order Cupressales; family Taxaceae; genus Torreya; species Torreya grandis. The sequence goes on along the minus strand of JARHVA010001111.1, from coordinate 2,314,772 downwards.
GGATTATATGGCTCTGGGAACTATATTGTGCCTACTGAGGTTGAGTAATGACTTACTGTTGACTAGTCAAACCTGGTTGAATAAAGGGAACTTGTTGTAGACCAAGGTCCTATCTTTAGAACTATGGTACATGCTAAGTAAGAGGTAATTATTTTTTAATTGGTACTTTTAGATGATATCATCTAACTATTGTGAAATAGATTCTTGTTGGGTGTTCCACATTTGTCTTTGACTAATAGGCACACATTTTTTATTAGATAACCTTCATGATTGTAAAGGTACATTGGTTTATGACTATAGAGGTACATTTTTACTACCTATTGAGGTGGAATATTTTTTTCCCCCTAATGAGGTGGAATAATATTATACCTATGTTGTGGTGGTAGATTAGACTGTGCCTATTATTTGGGAATGTTTGTCACCACCTATTGAGGTGGCATAAGATTCAGTACTTATTATTGAGTCAAAGTATATCTGATATTTATTAATTAATCTATTTGTTGTATGATTAATGAAGAAATTGGTTGAGTATTATAAGTAACTTATTTTGGTTTGAATGTAAGAATTCCTACCCCTTACTATTGTCAACCACTCATGTTTTTAACTAAAGGAACTTGTTATTGTATATTATTTGTTGGTGTATTTAAACCACTTTGGCTTGGATTAGAAGACACTTGCATGTTATCCACCATGTTTGGCACATTATTTTACATATAATTTGTTAAAATCATAATTACTAAGAGGGTGGTGGTGAATCAGTGTTTTAAAAAAAAATCAATTATACTTTAACATTCATGAACCATGAAAACAACTTAGTGATCTAACAATGCATAAAGAACCATTCACATGAGCATGAAACAATAGAACACATATATGAATGGGAAACCATAAAGGGTAATAAAACCCACTATGATATATGGAAATGTACTACTATCCTATGAAACAAAATACCAAATTTAGTTGAGCACCAACCCCAATAAAGTCAACCACCCACTTGAGTAGGCTTTAGTAAGCATCTACTTGTAAGGAAGCACCAACTCCCAAAGTGACTCAACACAAACTCATCAACCTTATAATTTTTATCACATTCCATACCTTTAATATTTTTTATGGTCTATAACTCATTTAAATATCTCCTTCTTCTCAACCATGCATCATTTTATTCACTCATTTTTCACACAGATAAATAGGCATAAACTGCATTGTATATATACTAGTCTCATGGTCACACACCACTTGGTCAACCAAACACATTAAAACTATTAGGTTAGACAAAAAATAGGTCTTAGTACATATTATGAACATGGTTCAATCACAATTTTAACCCCTTTTGGTCTATCATTACTCAATTACGCCTTACTCCTCTTTTAGGTCTCATGGAGACCTAATTGAATTAGGTTTGCCCTCTTAATGCTAAAAATTGATCTTTTTGGTCCCAAATAGCCTTATTAAAAAATAAAAAATAAATTAAACCACTTATATAATGAACTCTTATAACATCCTCCATGATTTATTAGACCTACATCCTTCATTCATACCATGAAAGCTCATTGAGGATAAACTACCCTATTAGGCATGTGTACCTCAAAAAATTATCTTATAATAATGAAGCTTAAACACCCTTAAGCCAATAAACCATGAAAAATTAAACATGAACTTAGGGTCATCACCAGATTCTTGTAACACTTTTAAATAGGAAATAAGGGTTCAAGAACATCTTTGTAACTCGCCTACTTAGAACGACCAAATCACCTCAATAATTAATCATGAAGAATTAGGCCTCCAATGCCTATGTAGATACTTTTCATGAATAAAATGCATAAAAATGGTTATATTATATCAATATAACATCCTCAAATAGAAAATTTGTATGTTCTAATAGAAAATATTAGTCTTACAAACTAATTTCTTGACCTTATGTCAGATAGTCCTATCTAAACTAGACAAGCCATTTTGTGAGCAACATTTTCACCACATATACTAACCTCCAAAGATTTTAAAAAGAGTGATCATGACTTAAAATTCATAAATAAATTATTCATGAAATTTTTTGCATTAATATATCATGAATAGACCCTCAAATCTATCTCTTCATTTTTGCTTGGGTTTTATATTATCTTCACTATTAGGTCTATCTATGACTAGCTTTCTTGGATGACAAATTTAGAGCACTTAAAGGCTAGAACCTATTGAGAAAACATAAAATACATTTAAAATGAGTCTCTATATTCTTATTTCATCCATTTACTCTTCTTGACCAATTTAAATTTTGAGATCTATAGTAATTTCTTGAAAAATAAGCCTGAACATGTACATTTTCTCTCTCATATGACTAACCACAACCACCTAGAGATTCCTAGGAGATTTTAATACATGTTCCAATAGATTATCTATAAATTTTAATCATCCTAAGATAATTTTAAAAAAATATTTCACATCAAGACCTTATAAGGGATTTAGGGAGGTTTAACACATATTTTAGTGTTAATGATTATTCATAAAGGATTGCCACTTTAATCCAAAACTAATGCATGGAGATATTAGCTAGGACCCTTAACCATCTCTCTTGAATAGATTAGAATCCCATGTAGAGGTTACACTTACCAATGAATGTTATAGACACTATAAAACTACACACATGGTCCTAGTCATCACAATACCTTTGGTTTCTTTGAAACCTCTGTTGACTACACCTATAAGTTCAAATAACCTACATAGCCTAGCCTAATTACCTAATCCAGAGTCAAGTTAGTCAATTTTAAAGATTAACTCACATTTTCACCCATTTTAACCTATCTTTTTTTTAGGTCCTCAACCAGTGATGATCAAGGTGACTAGTGATGGTCATCATAACTAGTGACGTTCAAATTAGATAGCCTGGACTCAACATGCAACCTACATGCAAACCACCACCTTAATTTTTTAAATATGGTAATATAAATCTAGTTACAATCCCTTTTCATGGATGACTTATATTTAGAATCCTTATTTGAGTCCATTTTAGATGACCACTTTCACTTCTTCCTTGTGCCTATAAGAGAGAGAGAGAGGCATGGGAGGCCAAACCATATGTAATTAATATCAAGAGATCTTTTTATTCATAATCTCTTTTTATAGGTCAATCATATCAATCTGCATTATCAAGTGCTATCAACCATCACATAGGGAGCTTACTTATCATTGACCCTCTACTAAGCTCCCAAGTACTATTACATTATCGAAATCAACCCAAATTCCAATAATAGGAAAATCTACATCCACCACCCACTAACTAGTTTATGGTAAGACAAGTATTCATTTTTTTACCAAGTTTTCATTCTAAGCTTAAGCTATCTCCTAGAATCCACTTCCTAGATCCCATCAATCAACAAACCCAAACACTAGTTTCACTTCCAAATTTACTGATAGGTCATTGATGATAGTTACATTACCAATGATGGTTACCTTACTAATGATAGCTACCATTAACCAGTGATGGTCACCTGGATGGTGATGGTTACCATTGATCGGTGATAGTTACATGACTGGTGATGATCACCTGTGGCACCAAAAATTAGCAAGCTAATTTGACCTTCTTACACTCAACCAAATTCATTTTTTTGTGTTCTTGCCTATTCATAATCCCCTTTATAATTTTTTGAGCCATACCTCAACCCCTTATCACTATTACTAATTACTTTATCACTAATTAGATCATTTATAGTCTCTTTTCTGAACAAGCTTTTCTTGTATTTGATTTTAGTAATATTCTATTATTGATTCAAGTATCTTCTTTCTAATTTTATCAACTTAATTATTTAAAATAGGTGGATTGACAACCCTTAAAGAAGCTCTCACTTCTAGGATCTAACTCCCACTAGGCAATCCACCCAACTATTTTTCTAACAAATAAGTTTGATTTAGTGTTTTCTTATCTGTAGGTCATCTTCCCCAGCCAAAGAGGATCTCACAATCTTTTGATTCAATATGCACATAAATAAATAGGTATTCCTACGACAACCTGTATTGAGTTTATTTTCTCTCTTTCTTTAGAACTTAAGTGAAAATTTACATGAAATATTCTAGCATGCCCAGTGGGACCGAGAGTTTTTACTCATATTTTGTTTGCATTTGTATGCTTTTTTCTCTATCTATGCTCATAATTGAAACAAAAATTTCTTTTGGAATTAAAATCAAATGCATCTATTGCTTTCTTTTAACATTAGTTCACTTTGAATTAAAGCATCATAATCTTATCATAGCACCACTTTTGTTTCACACACTATCCAAACCACTTTCATCAATCAAACATCAAAATAATTTGAGACAAGGTTTGACTAGGATTTGATCACCTAGCAATCACCTTACCCACTCTCGACAATCCTAATTAGAGGTCATTACCAAGGGGAGAACCAACTGAACTCTCTAGTTGAGTATAAACTTTAGATATCAATATATATTAGCTAAGCACATTATACTCTTATCATTATAGGATCATGAAGTTAGGGGGTAGGCCCCAATACCAAGTCATGTATTAATTCCAATACAAATTCTTTTAAGCACCTAAACAATCTAAAACCAACCATAGACTGCTTCCATAGTACCTGATCTACAAGCCAACTTCTATCACACATTCTCTTAAACTAAGACATAAGCCAAAAGTGAGAATAAAACTAACCTCTAGGCTTAATGTACTTTCTAGTGTGTGTCTTGATTGCCTTGATCATTTTCTTGTCTTCTTCTTATTTGAGTAGTGAGATTGTTCTTGTTTTCTCTCCCCTTTTCCTTATATGGTTCTCACTCATTAGCAATGAAGAAACTTGGTAGAACAAAACCCATCACTTAAATCAACCTCTTTTGCCTCCTCATCTATAGAATACATCTTCAAGGTAGAAGATTCACCTCATCCATTAGGAATCCCTACTTTCCTTTAGGTATTTCCATAAGGAGACATGGATTTTACCACCTTTTTAGATAACAATCTGATCACCCTTCAACACTACCTTAACACCTTCCCTCACCATATCCCAATATCAACTCCACCTCAATATCCTCCTTATGAAATGTCATCCCACCTTATGAAGGGCATCCCTATTTTCATAGTCACCACCCAACCTTTGACCACCTAGGCATCTTCATCTACTAAGCCTTTTGATGCTATGGTTGAGAACCAACCTATCTAGCCAGCTATTACCCTTACACCTTCTACCCCTACTAATGACTCCTCTACCTTGGGGACAACCTAACCATTGACCCATCATACCCCACTTATAGTTGGATCACCCACCACCAATGTTACCAACCTCCCCTCTATCAAAACTAACCCATTGATTAATACCCCTTTACCAAGCTTAGGGGTATCTATCCCTTCTACCTCAACACCCATTAGCACAAAGGTCACTACCTCCCATCTTGTCCACAACCCTTCCACCACCCATACCCAATACATAGGTACTTCTTGGTAGTTACCCACTACACCCAATCTAGGATACATCCCTAACCCACAAGGGTATGTACCAACTTCCCAACCACCATCATCCACCTACCCTACCTAGCCTCTAGCATACACATTCCAATATGTGGTAGCCTCACAACTACCAAGAAATTACCAATATGTTTCCCAACCTCAACCACAATATCAACCTTATAACCCTTTTGGTGTACCACCTCAAACTAACCTAATGAAAATTCTCATGGATAAGATGACCAACCTTGAATCATCCATTTTAGGAGTTCATAACATCCTATCCTATGATCAGATTTGTAAAAAACCTATTCATCCTTTTTTCCCCATCATACCTTACCTTCCTCAATGGGAGCTTCCAAAATTTACCCAATTTCAAATCAAGGGGAACCCCCAATAACACCTTAGGGATTTTAGGCATGCATGCTACATGATTGCTTATGATGATGCCATTCTCCTCTAAACATTCCCTATGACTTTATCCAATTTAGCACTTGACTAGGATAGTACCCTTACCAAGAATTCCATCTTTTCTTTCACCCAACTAGCAAAAGTCTTCTTGGATCACTTTTCCATTAATTTTTCTAAGAAGGTCTCTATCACATACTTATATTTTATCATCCAATTCGATGATGAGTCCATTGTTGATTTTGTCACTCATTGGAGAAGCCTGATTAATCAGCTTTCATTTTCCCTACCTCAACTTGAACTTAAATAAATTTTCAATCAAGCTTGCACCAAACATATATCTTCTACATTGCATGTCTATAACTTCAAAACATTTCATGAGGCTTATACCATGGCATGCAAGCTATAAAATTGGGCCATAGATGAGGGTAAATTGAAGTTATGAAACAATAACTCTACCTTCAAGATCAATGAAACCTCTTCTTCCAAACTAGGCAACTAAGCCAATAACAAAACCAAGACTAGGGGAACCATGAATGCCATCATCCTTAAAACTATCCTTCCACCCAATGTCAAATAAAAAAAATTCTCCCATTACCTCCAATCCAAATGTAAGGAACCCAAACCAAAACAACCAAAAATAATTCACTCAGAGAATCTTACACCTCAATTCTAAAGAAGCTACTAAAAGATAACCTTATAAAACTTCCACCTATCAAACCTCCCTAGCAATTTGATTCTTCTCATCTAGAACCTTCTTGGTACAATGAAAATGACCTCTATGTTTTTCATCAGGTAATTGGATACAATGTCAACTAATGTCATACTTTTAATAATATTTTTCAGAGTCTTATCGATAAATGGGAGCTCATGTTGGATAATACTAAGGCCCCTAAAAATCAATCCCTTTAAATCTTCAAGAAACCTTTTCCTAACCATGCCCTTATCAAAACTGAGGACACATAGGTTGAATGATCTCATAATGCCCACACAGTCAACATGGTTCACGATATACCTATCCATGAGGACTCGATCAATCAATCTACCCATTCCTCCCCCACCTCACTTACCAAGGTAATGGAGTCACCTTACCCTCTTTTAGATAGCCAAACCATAAAGGTTCCTTTCTCCCTGGCTACCCTCATATAATTCTTAGAATCATCACATGCTACCTTAACTAACACATCTAGATAAATCAACATTATTGATTCACCATCTCCACTAACTATCAAAAAAACTACCACACCTATAGACATGATTCCTAGAGGAGAATTAATTCCACCAACACCTCTAATGGAGGAGATATATGTCCCAACTTTGCTTCCCTTACCTCAAGATATCAACCAACCTACCAAGCACCCTACCCAACCTACAAGTCTATTTATTGAATCCACTACCCATAGATCAAGACTAGTACACAAACCTGTTTTCACATTAGTAAAAAAATTAGAATTTGCCTTAAAACTAGACATGGATCGAGCCACTTTCTAGAAATAGTTAGGACTTCCCTCCATCAACAAACCTAAACCTTCTAGTACACCTCTAACTAGCCAATCCATCATCTTTCCACTACTTCTTTAACCAATCTAAACCTCCAATAACCCCTCAAATTTTTAGTCAACCAAAAATGCCACCACCTCACCAACCAAACCTTTTAAAACTCTTGGTGCCTTCCCTACTCAGAGTTTGGTTCACCCATCCTTGAAAGTAGACTTAACATCACCCAAGCCTATACCTAGGTCTCAACCTACACTAACCAAAAGGATGAAAGCATTGAAAGGACACATGAATAATCCTCTACCTCCCTCTACCTTTAACTCTATCTTAGGGCCTCAACCTTCCACTTTAATTTAAAATTAAACCCCTTTCAACATATATCACCCACTACCATTGATCACATCAATACATTTATTAGCTGATATGCTAGTCCTTCCTAAAACACAACTAGTTACGCCACCAAATTTCGCCACCTCAACTACCAACATACCTAGGCCAATAACATATATCCAAACCACCTTACCCAAGCCATATCTCACCTATCCTATTACCACCCACACACCCATCTTACTAACCAAAACCATGAGCCCAAAACCTTCCTTACCTCTAGTAAAATCCTATACAACCATTCTTTAGACGTTAGTATGGACCTCCTACCTCACATTACCTCCCATTAGAAATTTCAATCCTTTTGGTTGAAAACCAACTTGGTATAATGACCATCAGATCTACTCCTATCATAAGACATCTAGGCATGAGACAAATAATTTTAAAGCTCTTCAAGCCATTATCCACTAACTCTATGATGAGGATGATCTCTTGGTAGATGACCTTCCATCCATTCATCCACCATTACAACCATAAAATATCCACCAACACATTCTTAATCCCCCACTCTCACCTTAGAGTGATAGATAATCTACCTAACCCCCCATCACACCTCCCCCTCCATCTATACCATTAATAAAGTCACATGTTCACAACATAAGGATAAAGGAAAGGCCAAAGTGTCTATTCCATAGATATACCAACCAAATCACCCTATACCAAAATAGACCCAAACCTCCATGCTTATGTCTAAGCCCAAAGTTAATATCTTAGGCACATTAGAGGCTAACCCCTCTAAATCTATTAGGAGGGTCATCCTTAAACAACTCCACCAAACCCCTTATAAAATGAGCTTTATGAGCTCATTTCCACCTCACCTCACCATCCTCAAGCCATGATTGATGATATGTAGGCCATTGAAGTTTTACTAAGGTATTCCCAACCCATAAAGGCCTTCATTGGTGCTATCCAAATCTCCACCCTTGTTACCTTCAAGGACTTAGATATAACTTCTATCCACCCCAAAGACCTGGATCCCCCTCTTTTTATTACAAACCAAATTAACCAAACCTACATCAAATGGGTTATGATCAATGGGGGAGCTAGTATCAATATCATCCCTTCCCATGCCTATGAGTAACTAAAGCTACCAAACAATGTCATGTCCAAAAATTTATCCATCCTTAGATCTTTTAATGACACTATGACCACTACCTTAGGAACCATCATCCTTCATATTTGGTTAGGACCTTGCATGCTCCCTAAACTCTTTTATGTAGTTGAAGGTAAATTCTAGTATGATGTTTTGCTAGGGAGACCTTAGATCTAAGCCATGGGATATATACCTTCCACCCTCCATCATTATATCAAGTTTGAGCATGAAGGTCAAGTTTTTACCATACAAGCTGACCCTAGCCCTATTTTAGAATTCAATATGACCTACCAACCTAATGGCACTCTTATGCCTTCATCTAAAGTGCTACAAATAACCACCATCAAGCCCTCACCCATGGAATCCAAAGCCATTACTTCCTCCTCTTCCACTAAGGCATTCACTAGCTCTTCTATCCCCATGGACTAGATACTCATCACTGATCCTTTGGAACCTACCTTCCAACACATTATCCTTGGAGAATGCCATCTCCTCACCTTTATGCCCTCTTACTCCCCAAGAATATGGGAAACTAAACCACTAACTAGGTGAGGACCCTAACATTAGAGCCATTACCCCTTTGGCACCTTTGAGCTATCAAACCCACTTTTTCTATGGGGGAATTGACAAGCCACTTAATTTTATCATCACTCCCTCTCCACCTCAACCATTCACCTCCACCTTCTCTTATTTGGACAAACCAAACTATACCTTCATAGATGTGCTTGGAATGGATTTGGTTTGGGATGATATGATCATGACCCACACACATTGACCTTGATTGAGACCCAAAAACCTCATAAGAAGCATGGCCTTGGATTCATCTACCCAATAAGAATAAATCCAAATAATTTACCCCTATCATTATCAAATAAAAAATCCTTTCCTCACCAATATCCCTTCCACTTGTGGATGAGGATGAGGACATCATCCCACCCAACATTTTTTTCATCAACATGATTACTTTTAGCCCCCTAACTTATCAAAATGAAGGGTCATCCATATCCATCCCTTTGACCCATCCTAAACTCATGGGAGAAGACTCTCCTATCATTAACACTATTTAGTGTCAAGATGATGATGTTATTCTCACCTACCTTGGTGCACCAGATTCCTCCATCCACAAATATTTACTATCAGGGATGCGAAACACCGGAAGCATACAATTGATTACCAAATACCAAGCAACTATAATATGCGGAAATAACCAGATTCACCAAGTAACTAGAATTCAGAATAACACAGCATATGAGAGACAATACACCAATTGTATTAATACTTTATACAAAAAAGAATACAATAAAGAAGATGCCACTTCTTCTCCACCACCTCTTCAGAGGCTCGCTACACCTCAAGTAAACAGTAATTCTTCTCCCCAAAGCTCTCCCTCTCACAGGTCCCAACACCCAACTCAAATACAGAGTTGGTGTTCACCTCCCGTGCTCCACACACAACACAAGTGCTCCACGCACTCCACAAGCACTCCACGTGATCCACAAGTACTCAAGGTACTTCAAGTAGATCTCCCATGAACATGCAACAACCTGCAATTCAACAGACCATACTTATGGAAGGAACTCCCTTGCCTTCCTCTTAGCTCTATCCGAGTACACACCTGTACTCCAAGTAGATCCTGCCTGATACTGCTCCCTGTTGTGTTGCTATCTATATGATCTTGCACACCTACAAATCAAACAATGGTTCTGCTCACCTGTGAACCTCGACCTTGCACACACATACACCTGTAGATCAACGATCTTACCATGTAGATCTCCTATATAGGCCATGCAACTATGACCAAGATCCTACACTCCTGAAGAGTCCAATTGACTCTCTAAACTAGCACCAACACACCTGGTACTGCTGTGGAACTAGGAGGAACACCCTTGCTCACCTCACACACAGAAGGAGCAAACTTTGCTCAACTCAAACTAGCCCCCTTTTCCAATACAACCATGAGTCTATTATATAGATCTCATCCAAACAATAATTAGACATCTAATTACAATAATTAGATCCGTAGCTCTCAGTCTAAAAATAGATCTCTTCATGCAAACACTTGGTTCGTTAGCTAACTGCCCGTAATAAATGCAGTCCAAACCACACAGGCGACCGACGCCGGTCCCTGTCCGACTGGGGGTCACCAACGCCGGCCGATCTCTAACCGACATCGGTTGCCTTCCTGCCCTATCCTGCTGACGTCGATTGGCCTGACCGATGCCAGTGTCTCTAACACTCAGCAACTCTCCTGCAACCTCCTCCGTGTCTGCATCAATGAAGCTTTTAGCTCCACAACCTAACAATCTCCCACTTAGAGATAAATAGATGCACTGTACCTATACCTATACTCCATCTAATCTATTTCCTGGTTTGTATCCCTCTTCAAGCTCCCACCTGAAGACAACCCACCACACATCCCCTGGTGTACCACCTGTCATCTGAGTACCCTGCCACATCCAAACCTACAACACCTGTAGTGAAGTCCTGACCCTGCATAGCAACACCTGCTGCCGGTCCCTCTCAAAAAAACTTGAGAACCCACTTCCCCGAATTGGCTCCTAACTTTGACAGCTCCCACTGCATGGGAATACTCAGGTATATACCAGACCTCATGTGATTTCAGACACTGTACCTGTCCAGCCCTTAGTGTGCTCTAGCTCTGCATCCCAAACCTTGCCAACACCTGATTCACATTAGCTCCCACTCGAGACAAAATCAACCTGTGATCTCCATGCCTCCCATGTCAAAGAATTTCGCTACTCCAAACTCCTCATGACATGCCACTGAACTAATCTTACCCTTAGCTCAGCAAAACCTTGTATGTACTAACCCTGCTAGCAAATATACCATCCACATACAGCAACAGAATGATGTCACGACTCATCATCCACCTGGTAAGACAAACCACAGTAGTTACACTGACATTGACTGAAGCCATGCTTCATCCTCCACCTGTCAAATCTTGTACCACTGTCCTGTAGCTTCCTCAAGACCATATGCCTGGTCTTTCGTCTCACGTATTTGTTCTCTCTATTCTTCTACTAAGGAATCCATTCATCTCTGTGTTTTCATCCAGCTGGCAAACCTACCAAAACACCCATCTGGTTCTGCATCATATCCCTGCCTAGCTCCCACCTGTTTCCTGGATCCTTCCTGCTCTACAATCAGCAACAAGTATGAAGAAGAGGAACACGAATTTGAGGGCCTACTTACGCCTTCAGTCCTCCATATGGGTGTTTGAGACTCCTTGACAGCATGCTGTCCACCCAAAATTCATTACAGTGACCGACCTCGATTACTCCATAGTCTGCATCCGACTGACGTCAGTTCCATGTGTCTGTCCCTGACTACCGACCCTGCGGTGTCCCTGCTGCCGATGTTGGTCCTCCTGACCGACATCAGTCTTACATACTGCCAACATCGGTCCCATGACCGACGTCAGTCTTACCCTGCCCGACATCGCTGGCTTCGGTCTGCACATGACTGACATCGGCACCTATCTGTTCGACGCCGGTTCCTCCTGACCGATGCCAGTACCTGTGTTCGCCTGTGAGTGATGACTTTTTACCCGCGAGCTCCTTTGGATCAAAACCCATGTCCAAACTGCTCTGCTCAGAAGTATCCAGCACCATCCACTGGGTTCTGTCCACCATCTCCTCCAAGAACACCAAGGCTTTCTAGTTCTTAAGCCTGTCAAATATATCTATCTTCCGCTTAAGAACATGCATCTCCTTCCTGCTCATGTGACCAAGCCTACGAAGCTACGTCTCTACAACAGAAGAAGAATCAGTAATATAAACAAGTAGATAAAGTATACCTATTTTCTTACCACCAGCTAATTCAAGTGCTACCGCTGTGAGAGTTCTTGTGCATCTCTCATCACCCAATCTTTCTGAATAAATTAGCCATATCTCCAGACCTGGGACCTGCATGACCTTCATCAACACCTGTGTGTTGGTCGCCTGCAATTTCAGCTTCACTTCCCCTTTGCCAATTCTTTGGCAAGGCTTACCAGCTCCTCTACCTAGGGCTACATGGAAAGAGGCAACCGAATCTTTTATCCAAAATTCAACTTTATCCAAGAAACCTGCAAACACATCCTATGCAACAACACCTGCTACATCTGTATCTTCAGTTTCTTCATGTGGATTTGCTACCAACCAACAATCTTCTTTTACCTGCTCTTTCTTTCCATCGGATCGTGAGTGACCATCTGTGCTTTTCAACTCCTCCATTCTTAGCTTACTTTGATCTAGCGTTGCTCTACTCCCACTCAATCAGAAACCACTGAGAGTGCCCTGTAACCAAAACACAACCCTACTTCCTGCAACCTTAGCTCTGATACCACTAGTTGGTATCAAGCTCAAGAACCTACAACCAAGGCTCTGATACCACTTGTCAGGGATGCAAAACACCAGAAGCATATAATTGATTACCAAATACCAAGCAACTATAATATGCAGAAATAACCAGATTCACCACGTAACTAGAATTCAGAATAACACAGCATATGAGAGACAATACACCAATTGTATTAATACTTTATACAGAAAAGAATACAATAAAGAAGATGCCACTTCTTCTCCACCACCTCTTCAGAGGCTCGCTACACCTCAAGTGAACAGTAATTCTTCTCCCCAAAGCTCTCCCTCTCACAGGTCCCAACACCCAACTCAAATACAAAGTTGGTGTTCACCTCCCGTGCTCCACGCACAACACAAGTGCTCCACGCACTCCACAAGCACTCCACATGCTCCACAAGTACTCAAGGTACTTCAAGTAGATCTCCCATGAACCTGCAACAACCTGCAATTCAATAGACCATACTTATGAAAGGAACTCCCTTGCCTTCCTCTTAGCTCTATCCGAGTACTCCAAGTAGATCCTGCCTGATACTACTCCCTGTTGTGTTACTGTCTATATGATCTTGCACACCTGCAAATCAAACAACGGTTCTGCTCACCTGTGAACCTCGACCTTGCACACACATACACCTGCAGATCAATGATCTTACTTACCATGTAGATATCCTATATAGGCCATGCAACTGTGACCAAGATCCTACACTCCTGAAGAGTCCAGCTGACTCTCCAAACTAGCACCAACACGCCTGGTATTGCTATGGAACTAGGAGGAACACCCTTGCTCACCTCACACACAGAAGGAGCAAACTTTGCTCAACTCAAACTAGCCCCCTTTTCCAATACAACCATGAGTCTATTATATAGATCTCATCCAAACAATAATTAGACATCTAATTACAATAATTAGACATCTAATTACAATAATTAGATCCGCAGCTCTCAGTCTAAAACTAGATCTCTTCATGCAAACACTTGGTTCATTAGCTAACTGCCCGTAATAAATGCAGTTCAAACCACACAGGCGACCAACGCCGGTCCCTGTCTGACTGGGGGTCGCCGACGCTGACCGATCTCTGACCGACGTCGGTTGCCTTCCTGCCCTATCCTGCCGACGTCGGTTGGCCTGACCGATGCCGGTGTCTCTGACACTTAGCAACTCTCCTGCAACCTCCTCCGTGTCTGCATCAGTGAAGCTTTTAGCTCCACAACCTAACATTTACCTCTAGAAACCTCAACCATGTTGAATGAATCTATCATGGATATTGACATAGGTACTCTAGATAACACCCATATCATCAAACTTGGCCAAAATCTCACCTCAAGGGAACTATATGACTTATCTACCTTCTTCTAAGACCACAATATTGCATTTGCCTAGTCATATACTGACATGCCTGATATTGACCTAGCCATTACCACCCACAACATTGTAACCAATCATGATGCCACACCTATCAAATAAAAACTTTTCCAAATGTATCCTCACATAGATCTCTTTGTCAAAGAAGAGATTTAACACCTCCTTTCCATCAAATTTATTCAACCCATTGATTATCCCTAATGGGTTTCAAACATCATGCCCGTCACTAAAGCCACAAGGTGACTATGTATTTATGTGCAATTTCATGACCTCAATCTTGCCTATCCAAAGGATGACTTTCTTCTACCTATTATTGACTAACTTATTAATCTTACAATAAGCCATGAGATGTTGTCACTCATAGACAGATTCTCAGGTTATAATCAAATTTTGATTTCCCTTAAAGATCAACACAAGACTACCTTTATCACCCCATGGAGGACTTTCTATTATAGAGTGATACCCTTCAACCTTAAGAACACTAACACAACCTACCAACATGCCATGACTTATATTTTCTATGACCTTATCCATACAAAAATTAAAGATTATGTGGACAACCTTTTTAGGAAGTCCAAGCTTTGCAAAGACCATTTAGTCATTCTCAAGATTATCTTTGAGTGAATTATCCATTATCACATCTGCCTCAATCCCAAGAAATGTATTTTTGGGGTCTGCTTAGGGAAACATCTTGGCTTCATCATTTCTCTTCAAAGAATTGAAGTTTATCCAGCCAAAATCAAAGCCATCCTTAAGATGCTACATCCAACCAACCTTAAACAACTTTATAGCTTTCAAGGGAAACTTCAATCCATTCATCACTTTATCTCTTAGCTCATTTATTGGAATCATCCCTTTTACCACCTCTTAAAAAAGGAAGTCTCTTTCAAGTGGAATTTCAATTTTCAAAATGCCTTTGATGCAATCAAAGAGTACTTGTTATCTCTACATATCCTTACACCTCCTAAGGATAGCCAACCTTTCTACCTCTATATCTCTACCAAAGACCACTCCCTAGGGGCAATGCTTACCCATCATGATGAAAAACACAAGGAGCAATTTGTCTATTGCATTATCCACACACTTATTGAATATGAGACTTGATACACACATATTGAGAAACTATGTTTGGACCTAATCTTTATGGCCACCAAACTTCACCACTAAATTCTTCACCACAAAATCTTTGTCATAACTAATATCAACCCCCTCAAGCACATGTACTCCAAACCATACCAAAACCATCTTATGGTGAAGCATCTCATGATTTTATCTAAGTTTAACCTCAAGTTCCTTTAGCAAAAATCAATTAAAGGATAAGTATTCTCTGACCAATTAGCCAAGGCACCCTTAGCAAACAATCAACCTCCCCCTTGGAGTTCCCAAATGAGTCTATTGCAAGCCTATCTCAATAAAATTTCACCAATTAGGTAATCATGCTTTTCAATGGTTCCAAATGTCAGCATGGTGGGGGGTTGGTATCATCCTTATCCCACTTATTAGTGAACCACTTCCTTGTCCTTTAAACTTGACGTTGAATGCACAAACCATGTGATCAAGTATGAAGCCCTAGTAATAGGTTTCTAGACTACCTTAGCCTTAGAAGTTAGAATAATCATAATCTTTGGAGACTCCTAACTTGTGGTCAACCAGGTCAATGACATTTACTAGTGTAAGAATGAAATTATGCAACTGTATATATAACTCATCATAAAACTCTTACCATCATTTGAGCACTACAATATCCAACCAACCCCTTGATCTACCAATAAGTTTGTTGATACCAAGGCTTCTCTTGTCTCTCAAATCCTATTACCACCCTCAAACTCCAAACTATCAGTCATTGTCCATCACTTCACTAAACCTTCCTACACTAAATTAGAAATTCCAACCATCTTTAGTATGGAGTAAATTCTACATGACCTTTGGTCTCAACAAACCTTTGACTACCTACACCTTGGCATAGTCCTTTTGGGCCTCTCTAGGAATGTCCATTGATCATTTGTTCAAATCACCTCTCATGATACCATTATGGGAGGAATCCTCTATAAATACATCTTGGGTGGCCTCCTATTCTGTTACCTCCATGGTCTAGAAGCCTCTCATGCCATCAAAGAGACACATGATGATATATGTGGGGGTCACTTTAGTGTCCTCATTGTGGCCAAGTGTATCCTTCACCTAGGCTATTACTGGCCTACCCTTAACCAAAATTATTGTGATTATGTGAAAAAAAGTGTCAAATGTCAAGAACATGCTAATTTACATCACTCATCTAATAATAGTCTTCATGTTTTTTGTATACTTTTGGCCCTTTTCATAATGGGGTCTAGACTTTATCAATGAAATCAACCCCTACTCTTTATAACGACGTCATTATATCATTATTGAAATCAAATAATTCACCAAGTGGGTGGATTTTATTCCCCTTATCTTAACAAAATATAAAAATATTGTCGAATTCATCACCCACCATATCATCTACCATTTTGGTGTTCCCCATATGATCATCACTAATAATTGTAAATCTTTAAAAAAAATAAGTCTAGGGCCTTTGTGACGTATTTGGTATTAATCTTAGATTTTCAACACCTTATCAGCCACAAGAAAATGGATAATCCAAAGCCTATAATAAAACCCTCAACAACATGCTTGCCAAAATGGTCAATGCCTTAGGTTGAGATTGGCACTTACACATCCCCTTCACCCTATGGTCATATCATACTAGCATCTAAACCCCTACTGGTGCTACATCCTTTTCTCTCATCTTTGGAGCCAAGGTTATCTTTCCTCTTGAAATCTAAACACCTTCTCCTCACATATCTTTATGTGACTTCATTTGAAAAGATGATTACCATCAAGAAAGTTTTACCCAACTTGAGCTACTTAATTAGCATTGTTTGGTTTCTCTTTCCCATCTTTGTGTCTATCAAGAGAAAATTAAGTGAGCCTATATCAAACACCTGAAAGTCTAAGAATTCAACATTAGAGATCTTGTTTTCAAATAAAACCAACATGTCACTAATATGGAGAAAAGTGAAAGGGACAAATTTGCTTTCAATTAGCTTGGACCTTACATTGTTACCCATAAGTATGGAACATGAGCTTATCATTTGTCCTCTCTCAAAGGCAAACCAAAACCTAAGCCTCTCAATGATTCAAATATACATCCTTTTTATTATTATATAGGGATCATAATCATCATTTGTCTAACTTGAGCTCATCCCTTGCAACTCCTCAAAATTAGGTACAACCTCTTGTGGTTAGGCTATGAGTAACAAAAACCCTGCCTTCTCTGTCTTATACCTAGGGAAATCATGTGGGATCCCTTAAACAAGCCTAAACTATCTCCACACATAATCAAATGAGAGAAGCTCATCCTCACTCTCCCTATGGCCTTATATCCATTATCATTTTTATAAACCTAAGGTGTGATATTAGAGCCCTACCCACTATGGCCACCTAATGTAGGGCCTCCATATTATGTCCCCAACTAGTAGGCCATTTAATTCCCCTCAAAACCACTCAATGTCTTTAGCTCCTCCACCTACCCTTATCATAGCTCCACCTCTCCTCCATCGTAAGAAGCCCACTATATAATCCATCAAGAGATAACCCTCTACCAGAAATCCCAAGGGTTTTAGTACTCAAATGTGCTCAAAGGCCTAGTAGTGAAGAAAAAAGATGACACTAATCCTGTACCACCTATGGTGTCTAAAACCCCAAAGCTTCTGGTATATCTATACTAATAGGATTGGGGCCTAGCCAAATATAATCTTCCCTAATAACATCTCAACTAACACACCTAATAATACTATAAGAAACTACCCTCAAGTAAGTTAGGTAGCACAAAGGTCATTAACACCATCATCATCATCGTGACCAGGCATATGTCTATTGGAGCCATCTGGTATAATGGGCCATAGCCAAACTTGCTTACATGGCACCATGCCTAAGTATAGTCATCACCATATATCATCTCCATAAAATCATCTACCTCCTCACCCTCTATCTAATATACTACCTATCCTTGAATTGGTAGATGTGTGATCCTATGCATATCCTCTAGTAGGATGGTGATCTCTCCAGTCAGTAGCCAAAATATGTTCATAATAGGGTCCCATCTCTTAATGAGCATGATGATCATCATAGGGTCTCATGGTAGATGTTGATAATGTTTCATTACACCTAATCCCACATCCTCCATGTGTTGTCACCCTCTATAGTCATGGCATCTCAAGCCTCAACAAAGAATACTGATACCCAGTCTCTCCACCTAATCTACTCTCTAGCCTAAAAATATAGCATACACCATTATATTTTAGTGTTTCACCTAACATTATGTACTAAATTTTGGCCTACCCTTACCCTACCCCATTTTCATCTTACCCCATCCCCTTAGCCTAAATACCTACCTACCTTAGCTAAACAAACCTATAACACTCACCTACCAATCTAACCCATTCCCCAAAAACACACATGTTTACATCTCTAGATAAACAACATAATACAAAGACTAACTTCTAAATTCTAGCATTTAAAAGGCCTAAACCCATACCCTTAACCATCATCAATCACTATCTCCACCCTAGCAATGGAGACTCAAACCCTATACCTCCTACTAAAACCTAATCTAAACATCTAAACATTCTAAATAAACCTAATACACACTAATCCATGTTCCCACAAGCCACCCCCAACCCCATTTACTAATCAAAAACTTCCCTGAACTTGATTTGATTGAATTTAATTCTTAAACAAAATCCACCCAAAAACCCACCTATGGCTTCCATAATAAGCTTAAAATAGCACAATCCCTAAACAATCTTAAAAACTACTCTAACTCAATTTAATCACATCCCCTACCTCATTCTAGGAGTGTTACCATGGCTAAAAGCCTCATCCAACCTCTTAACCACATCTTTGACCTACCTCCATCCTCTCAATCCTTGCTCATCAAGTACACCACTATCTTGCTTCCACCCCAACAACCCTCAACCCACCACATGTAAAAATCACTATAATTCACTAGAGTAAAAGCACAAAAGTCTAAATGAGTGAAAATGACACTCACTTTTTACTTTTACCCTAGTAGCTTTTATGGTTTTACCCTAACCATCACCGATAAGGTTGACTAGTACTAGTCGACCCTTGGGGCATTCCCCTAACCATCTCTAGTCAGGGTCCCCACCTCACTTTTTTAGCACCTGCTAATAACCAACCTAGTTGCTTAGCCATATCTTTCCCACATGGGATGAACTACATTTGGCCTAAAGTTTTGTTGGATATGGCATCCATGTAACTATGTAGGTAGTTTTCACATGCCTTGTGCACATGGAGTCAGCTCAACCATGACCACCAACCTGACAACCTCATCATTGGTCTACTTTGGTATATTTTGGCCTATCTATTGTGTAAGTTTGTGACACTTTTTTACCTAGTCCCTTGACCATAGTGATAACATTGCCATGTTGACCTTTTGTATTTTACACCACCTCATGCACATCAACCCATTTGTGTTTCAATAGGAGCACATTATACTTTAGATACCCATGACACTTGACCCATTTACGTTTACCCTAAGAGCACTTCCTACATTATATACCCATTAGGAACATAGAATCACTTAGGAGACTTACATTTATGATTTTTCCTAGTTGCCACACCTTTAGGTGGTCATGTGGTTAACTTATCACTTATTATCCTTAGTACTGACCCTTATTTTTTGCCAATGTTATCAATTTTAATCTTTTGCATGATCTCAACTATTGTACCATTTTGTCATATTTTGTGCATAATTTTGCATCACACATGCCCAACCCTTATTTTTGCTACCTACCTCATGAACTACCATTTACCTATTATCAAAACCATACCCACCTATGTTTTACCTCACCATATCTCGATTTGAGGTAGAACATGTCCTCCTACTCTCGAGGTAAATAGATCTAGAACTAGTCTCTATTTTTATTTTTCTAATCATTCATGCAAACCACATAACAAAAAGGGAAAAATATAGACACTAGAAAACTACACGTACAATTTTAGTCATCACAATACCTTTGGTTTATCTTGAACCTCTATTTACTACACATATAAGTTAAAAAAACCTACCAACCAAGCCTACTTACCTAATCTGGAGTCAAGTTAGTCACTTATTTGGATTAACTCACTTTTTCACCCATTTTAACCTATCTTTTTCCTAAGTCCTCAACCAGTGATGGTTAGGGTCACTGGTGATGGTCACCCTAGCCAATGACGATCAGGTTGGACAACCTAGATTCATCATGTAACCTACATATAAAACATTGCCTTATTTTTCTAAATATAGTATTCTAAATCTGGTTATGAGCCTTTTACATGGATGACTTATATTTAGAAGCCTTCTTCAAGTCTAGTTTGGACAACCCCTTGCTCCTCTTGCTTTTGTCTATAAGAGAGAGGCCTGGGAGGTAAAACCATCTACAATTGTTATCAAGATCTCTTTGCCTCTAGAATCTCCTTTCGCAAGTCAATCAAGTCAATCTGCATTATCAATTACTATTAGCCATCACATAGGGAGCCTACTTGTCATTAACCCTCCGCTAAGTTCCCAAGTACCGTTATGCTATTAAAATCAACCTAGATTATACCAATAGGCAAATTTACATCAACCTTCCACCAACTAATTTTTTTTAAGATAAGTATTCATTTGATTATATTCTTTTACCAAGTTTTCATTCCAAGCCTAAGCTATCTCCCAGAATCCACTTCTTAGATCCCATTAATTACCAAACCTAAACCCTAATTTCACTTCCAAATTCACTAATAGGTAATTAATGATGGTTACCTTACCAATGATGGTTACCCTTAACCAACAATGGTCACCTAACTAGTGATGGTTAACATTGATCGATGATGGTTGCATGATCAATGATGGTCACCTATGGCACCAAAAACTAGAAAGATAATTTGACCCTCTTACACTCAACTAAATTCACTTTTTGTGTTCTTGCTTGTTCACAAGCCCCTTTCTAATTTTATGAGCTATACCCTGACCTGTTAGCACTAGTACTAATCAATTTATCACTACTTAGATCATTTCTAGTCTCTTTTTTAAATAAGATTATCTTGTATTTAATTTTAGTAATCTTTTTTATTAATGAAAGTATCTTATTTCCAATTTTATCAACTTAATTATTTAAAATGGGTGAATTGATAGCCCCTGAGGAAGATCTTGCTTCTAGGATCTAGCACCCACTAGTAAATCCACTGAACTATCTATCCAACAAACAATTATTCTTTAGTGCTTTCTTATTTGTAGGTCATCCTCCCAAGCCAAAGATGAGCTCTCATAATATTCTAATTCAACATGTGCACAAAAAAATAGGTATTCCTACCATAACCCATATTGAGTTTCTTTTCTCTCTTTCTTTAGAACTTAAGTGAAAATTTACATGAAAAAATGCCTAAAAATGCTTCTCAAATTTGAGTACCTTATTCTATAAGCTCGAGAAGGCCTAAAATAGTTATTTATGTAATTTTACTTTGAATATTGACCTCAAAATTTGTGATCATACCTAAAAAAACTTCTCTCACCTATGTTCATTATCTCATATGTATACTTACCTTGAAATCTATACTTCATACCTCACTAGGCTAGGTAGGGTCTAGGAGTGGTTTGGGTATAGACTTAGACTGAAGGTCCTACTCATATAATATCACCTTAAAACTCTCATGAATGTTTATATACCTCACTCACATGCTCAAATAATTATATACAACCTTCACATGCCTGCGTTCATTTATTTCACCATGCACATACCTCTTCATATCATGACTATGTTTCCTATTCACTTGACATCAATGACCTATACCTTCCATTATAACATTAATAATATAGACATAAGACATTAGTTGTATTCAAATTATCTCTTTCTCTTTATCTCATGACAATACTCTTCTATACACCTTGTCACATCACACACTTTCAACTATCCTTAATGACCTTTGATATCAACCTTCACAAGATGCACCTTTGACATCAATGACAATACTCAATAGAAGTTGCAATCACATATTCAATAGATAGGACCTTTTATATGTCACCAACTAAAGTGATTTTTGAAAATGGGTCTATATTCAAATTTTCTTGACCTATCAACTCAATTAGCACTCTTATTGAAGGAGTTATCTCTATGAGTGGAGTATTTGACATGGCCATGGCATTAAAATTACGCACTAGATTCAAATAGGTTTGATACGATTATTGAATTTGTATAATTGATCCTTCATGAGGTCATTTCCTTTTATAATTATATTTAGGTCTTGATATGACATTGGTATGAGCACTTGAGGATAGCTAGTAGAAGCATGTTTAATGGTTTGGGTACAAGGCATGTTTAGAGGTATTCTAACTAAACTAGGTAAGTTTTCATGGGGAAGTATGCTATAAAATTTACCCCTCCCTCCATGGATCTAACTAAAACCTTGTCCTTATTTTAAAGAAAGTGATGATCAAATAAATAAGGATCATATGTTGATGACATAGTAATGTAATATGGTTATTTTTGAATTTGTTATATAATTGATGGTACGCTGGTGATATATTACATGCTTTGCTCCTTATCTTACTTTTAATATGGAGGTGTGCTAACCAAATAATGGGCTGATGGATCTTGAATTTATTCCCTAGATTGAGCAGTGTAAGAAGGATATGGAGCTATCTCACAAACTACATCATCACCGTAGGGGTCTTGAGCAAAGTTATCATTCATGTCTATGTTATCATAACCTAGATTATACATGGATCCACTATGAGTGTAATGAGATATATCCAAATCAACAACTAACATTCCACAAAGAAGAGGTCTAGAGTTATAAAAACTCTAAAAATCAATTGAAAATAATTCAAAAGGTCCAAACTTGGTACAACTAGGAACTTGGTTTTAAAACTTGGTCTAGGAATGGAGCTATTTCTCTCAAATAGGCAATGATAAACTCATTATAAAATTTCCTCAAGGTCTAATGTCAAATGTCTCACACAAATGGTCAAGTGAAAATATAAATCTGAATGCCAAACTTAGTAAAAGTGTTTCAAAAAACTCTAATCTAGGTCTAAAAATGGAAAACATTGCTAGGTCTTTGGGAATAAGGCACAACGCTAGGATTAAAATAACCAAGTTTGGAAAAAAAAAGGTAAATTATTATGTATTTTATAAATATGACACAAAATCTATACTTGGAACAACACTAGGTATAAAATAAAATGGAATTTCTAGGTATTTTATAAACATGACACAAAAGATAGAGTGGGCATAAACTAGATTAAAAGGGAAGATAATTAATATAACAAATTTAAAACACTTGAAATCAAACTAGGCATTTGGATTCAAACAAAAACTTGACCTTTGGTGAAATACATTAGACTTTAGGCACACAAAAGATACACCACTTTCCAAATTTAGGCACAAAGATCACTAAAGCAAACAGGAAATTAGTCTAAGTTGCACAATCCATAAATGAGAGGTAAATTTATAAGCCAAAACTATGTGAGGCATAAACAGAAACCAATCAATGTTTGAATCTGAAATCATCAAGACTAATTTTTAACTTATTTTAAAAGGCTTGGTTCCTCAAATGAATAACAAACTAGCCCAAAATAGACGGTGTAAGAATATTAGGCATAGATCAAGAAGTCACACATGGTTTTGAAATTGTAATTAAATACAAAGAAACGAGTCTTTGAAATAATGTAAGTAGTGTAATGATGTTATCTTGATCTAAATTTATGAAAAATGGTTTGTTTCAAAACCTTTAAACCACAATACTTGAAATGAAATGGGTAACATAATGATGACCCTTTCAAAAAAGTGAGACACATATACAAATGTTTAAAAAAATGACCTATGTAAATATGTGGTATCAAACAGATGACATAAAACCTCTTTAGTCAAAAGAGTGATGTGTAAACATGACTTTCTTTTAATGTGGTATGACAACAAATAATTTTAATTTAATAAGAAAGCACGTAAAAAGGAAAAATAACAAAAATACCTATGTGTATCATCTTAATCCTAAAAAATGATAAGGAGGATTCATACTATTAAATTCAATCTATATACTTTCCCTTGAGAGTAAATAATGTTGTTAATCATAAAATTTAAATATGCATGAAAATTATGGTTTTTAAGCCCCCTCTTCTCTTAAGAGTTCATATGGTGACATGGAACTTTGGGCTACTCATTCTACATTGATAATATATCCATGGCAAGTGAGGTTTGTCTAAAGACTATAATTTTTGCACTTTTAAATGGTCTCATATTCTTTATTAAAACTAAGGCACAACACATAATTTAGATCCACATTAAAACTAGATTTTTATGAAAATTTCTTGTCCTTTTCACAACCACTACATCCATTAATTTTTTAGTGTAGTGTGATGTTTTAGTTAAATCTACACTTTGAGGTAGTCTCTTAGTAACAGAGCTTATTTAACTGCTCAAATAAACATCTTATTAATTTGACCTTAATTTATATACCCCTACTATGGATTTGGGTTAAAGTGATGATTGAAGATGAATTCTTCAGTCAACACTTCTCAAGAGAACTCGTGGGGAGGCTATGAAATCCTACCCACAACCCAATATACAAGAAATAAAAAATTTAAAAGGACTTGAGGGTTTTTTTGTGGATCACCCAAATCACTCAAATTTTGGGGAGTGCCTTGGTGATTTTCCTTCCATGCTTTAGACAAAGTGATAAAAGAAATAAGTGAATCATTTTTTATTACCCAAGTTCCCTAAAGAGGATGGGGGGAGAACATACATGCTACAATTGGTTTATAAAACAAGCACACAAAATTCAAAAATCAAAAGCTCTTATGAGCATTTAACTAAATTTTAAGTTTGTTTTTAGAGCACCAAGTGAAATATTATGTGAATTTTAGCCCCTCGGCATTGTTTGATTTGTGAACTTTGCAAAATGAAAAAAAATAAAGTAAATGATTTTTAAACACCAAATGTAAATGTGATTTAAAGAATTAAAGTGATAAAAAATGTCTTTCCTTAGCCTTTGGGTCCTATAAAAAGTGTTATTGGGTTTACTTATTGCTTGGAAAAATTAATATCATTGCAAACTAGCTCAAAAAGGCACAAAATCACCTCTCTAGAATGGTTTTTTAGTTACATAGTAAATTGCAAACTGTGAAATTATTTTATCATAAAAGCATAGTCAAAATAAAATGCTTAAAGCTCAAAGTGTATGATTTCATTAATTTAAAATGATTTTTCAACTCTGTTCAACAATTTTACAACTCATGTCTATAATTTCAAGACTCGATGATTTCACAAATCTAGAAAACAATTTTACAACTTAGATAAATGATTTCACAACTCAGGTGAATAATTTTTTAACTCTACAATTTTACAACTCAATTATATGTTTATGTAATTGTCTTAAACCTTTAAGAAAAACATCAAAATTGATAAATAATTTCATGATTTGAGGGTATGATTTCACTAATAAGTGTCACCAATTCACAAATAGTCAATAAGAACATGAAAACACATAAAACAAATAATGATTTCACACTTAAAATGGAAGATTTTGTAACTAACCTCTATAATTTCATAAATAAAATGACAAATTCACAATTAAACTTTATGAATTCATGGTATAGGTGCACAATTTCATGATTCTGAGAAAACTTGTAATAAAACATAAACACATATCAATGATTTTGTGGATTTATGTCAATTTCATTATTAGTGAATGAATTTACCACTCAATAGAATGAATTCATAGCTAGGTGGCATGAATTCACAACTCTGAAATGCAATTTTGTTGCCTAAAAATGTAATTTAGCCACTACAAAGGATGATTTCACTACTCAAATAAACAAATAAACAAATGAAAGACAATTTCATAGTTATCTAAAAAAAGTAAATAAATAGACTTGTTTTCCTTTTAGAGTGAATTCATTATTTACTTGACAATTTTGCTATTTATGTGCCTGATTTCATAGTTTCATAGAGCCAAGGCTAAATAAAAGTGATTTCAAATTTTTTTGGGATGAATTCATAGATTGGGTTGATAATTTTGTGATTTACTTTGTTGAATTTTCCATTATGTAGTCATGAATTTGCAAATCTATAGTCATAAGCGAAACACAAAAAAGTTAGCAATAATTCAAGAAATTAAGCTCTAGAATGAAATATTATTATCTCCAAAAATCTTTCAAGATAATCCATTCATGATTTTAGGGTGTGTAGTCCTATCAGGTGTGTCGTTAATGTGAACAATCAATCCATAGAGGGGACATTAGTATAGTCTTAATCAAGAAAATCAAAACAAAAAAAACACACTAAACACTAACACATATAGCCTAGACACTAGGGAGAGCATATGTAACAAGAATAAAACGAAAACACAACTATAAAACAAAATAAATCTTCCTTTTACCTTCCTTTTAGTTTTAAAACCATTGGTTGAGTTGGTTTGCTCTGCTATGTGCTCAAAAAATCTTTGTCAATAAAGCTTCATTGTTTCACCTCTCCTTGGCACCTTGGTAACATTTGTTGGCTTATCTTGGCTTCACTTATGAAATTTGAATGGTAACACTATAATGAATCTTTTTTTAATTATTTTAGTATAATAGCGTTGCACTAGAAAAGATTAAAGATGAATAGATGAGGTCTTCTATTTATATCCTTCAAAGTTAACTCTCACCCAAGTCAAGTTAGGTTAAGATTAAACATGATTGAGTTTAAACCAACCCTAGATGAGTTGAAGATAACCATAGTTTATTTAATGAGGTGTTATGTTATTATAATTTTTAATTAATAGGCATGGCTCACAAATTTAGATATTTGTTAGATATTTTGTGAGAGCTTGACAACTCATAATAGAAATGATGAAGTTTGATATTTTGAATTTCCATTTTTAGATATTCATTAATTTTAAATGGATTATTTTAATAATAATTTAATCTATTTTAATTAGTTGGTTCATTTTGATTAGCATTTTATTTCTTTTATCAATTGTTCAAGTGCCCTATTTAATGTGTCCAAAGGCCAAATTGCTAGGTGTTACATTGCAAGGTGACTAAGGATAAATCTATGATATTTTATTAATGAGTATGAGATAATACCCTAAATAGGTATGCCTCAACACAATTTTTAGTAATAACATCTAATGTGCAAATAAAATTGGGGCGTTCAGTGATTTCTAGGCTTGATTTGCACTATTTGGTAAAAATCAGTGTGAAGCTTAGTTGGAAGCTAGTTGTGGCCAGAATGGGGTGTCTAAAATATTTATAGATCATTGAGCTATTTATTAAGCTATTTTTGTACTTTTGTACATATTGTATTGTATATTTTAATTTATATTCAAATGTAACATATTATATAATATTATTTGATGGATATTTAACATAGCAATGGCTATGAGACTTGTAATTAATTATAAAAATTATGATAATAGTGGCCATAAATATATTTAACACTAAAATGTTGATTATATCATTGTTTTATTATAGTTTATTCTTTCAGCTATATATTTAATGTGATATATTCATGTCGTAATTTAATTTAGATTGTTTAGAAACTAAATGAATCATATTGTCAGTTAGTGGATTAATACATTTATATAATTAATGATTTATATGCTTTTAGTAGCCAAAAAATAATTTTAGATAAAGTTAAAGATGATTTTATAAGTGTACATTATGTGTTTAGAAAAAAAATAGTGTAACTATTGGTTAACCTAATGGAGTTCTAACATTGGTCCTTACTTGATCGTCCAAGTATATGCATGTTCCGGTTTGAATGACTTTACTTGATTCCTAGTCTATTGAGAGAAAGAGAATAGTTTAGGTCATCCTATCTCATACATACAATGAGGTTTAGTTGACTTATAATAATACTTGTGTCATTTTCTAATCATGGAATCATGATATAAGTTTATAATGAGAAATAATTAGAAATCAATATGTTTAAGTTGTTGGTAATTCTCATGGGAATATATCCAATTTGCATGAAACCATTTTTTGTTTAGGATCGTATCAAATATCACTGAGAAGGGAAGTGTCAAATTATTTAGTGAGGGTCTAAGAATTAATTTCATAAACTCAATTAAGGATAAAAATTGATTAATATCATAATGATTGACTTGTGAATGAGAAGGGGGAGGCTAGAAGATATTTTCCTTGATAGGTGGGGCAAGAGTCACTTTTAGAGCTTCTTGGTAAAATAACATTGATGGTTCTCTTAGAGTCATAAATTTCTGAGACACCATCATCTATAGCATTTTTTTAGGATTCACAAGCATTCAAGTCTCAAGTTTAGGTTGGGAAGGTTCAAATTGTCTTATGAGGTAATCTTGACATATAACTTGATTGAGGGCTCCCTCGAATGATTTTAGAGAGAGTTTTAGCTATATAGTGTAGTTTAGGATTAAACACATTGGTGAAAATGTGGAAGAGGTTATTTTCGGACATGTTATGCTAAATTATTTTGGCTAGAGATTTCCAATGCTTAATAAAGGCTTGTGTAGTCTCATTGTTTTTTTATTATAGTTGATAAAGTGAGCCAAAATATTTTTAGGTAAGTCATTGGATTAAAACTCCTAAACCAATGTGTTAATGAAATATTCCAAACTAGATATGGAATTGAACTTAAGTTGATTCTACCAATATAAGGCATGACATGAGAATTTTTTGGTCAGTAGCTTAGTCGTAGTAAAGAGATTGAGCTTAATTCAATATTTATAAAGGTTGACAAAGGCCTTTAAGTGAAAAACATGATCAATTAATATATTATTGGTGATCAAAGGACTGAAGCCAACTATGTCAATGTTTAAAGTTTAAGGATTTAATGGTTTATTTTGGATATGTTTGATAGCTTTATTTTGAAGTGGTGGTTATGGGATGAGATTAACATGAGTGTCTATAAGTGGGTAGAGGAGAGGGGCACTTGGATTTGTCATTCCCTAATGAAGTTATTGAGGGAAATTTTGTATTTTTAAAAGCTAGTTTTGTAGTTGAAACATTTGAGCATTGTTGTTGGCTTAAAAGTTATCCATTTACCTTATTACTTGTAAGATTATTTGATTAGGATTGAGGGTGTTATAGTTAGATGTGTAAGCTTGAGTAGCTTGTTTGGATGTACCATATGTAGCATTGATATTGGTATTAACATGGGAACTTTGGGTAGGCCCACTAAAAGAGGGTCCCACCATATTAGTATAAATATTAAGAATGGTGGATGAATAAGGAAATGATGAAAATTCAAATTGATTTGCCCCAAGTCTTATAAAAAAGTTACACATAGGGGAAGGAAGACATTCTATATGAAGTGACATCATGAAATGATAGACAATAGTAGGGTCCTGGCCCTTATGTTTAGGATTCTCATAGATATATATTATCATTTCTTTTTTATACTCACAGTCACATTCTTATTCAACCTCATGGTCTTGGAGCAAGTGATCTCATCTAGTAGTCTTAGGGTTGCTATATGACTTGTAATTTTTAAATATGGTTGAAGCCACATGACACTTGCTTGGATTTTAGTCTTGGTTTATTGAAAAATTATAAGGCATATAGATTTTTTGTGGAGACTGTAATATCCCCTTCAAATAGGGAATATAGAAACACATAAAGCTCTAATACCACTGTAATGTCCCTTTCTTAGGGGCTCCTTTTCTCATCGAAAGCTCTGATACCATAGTAATATCCCCTGAGTATTCTACAAATTGGGAATAAAACCTGAATCTGGTAGGTCTTGGCCTGTTGTGTCCAAAACATAGTCACTAATGTCGGTTATACTACCATCATCGATCGACCGGGGTCGTTAACCTACCGACATCGGTGATATGTCGATTGATGTCGGTCACTGTGGATCTCTGCCTGCCAATGTCGGTCTTTGTGCGAATATGTATGGACTTTATACGGCTGCCAATAAAGCACACCCTATTTGTTGGACCCCTGATCTTAAGATATATGACTCTAATATAGAAGATCTCTATCTGTATAACTTATTGAATCAAAAACCTAATAAAATAAATACTTGGAAAGCTCTGTGACAGCTTTTGTATGAAGTTACCTCTCAAATTTGTAAACCTCTGTGATAACTTCTATATGAAGTTATCTCTCAAAGTACCTGATATACTATGATAACTTTTGTATGAAGCTATCCCTCAAACTAGCAATAGATCAGCTGATATTTCACAGCCTCTAAATCACACACACTAAAGAGTTGACGTTCTCTAATGCAAATGGAATCCTGGCACCCTTAGCTCAGTCTTCACAAAAGAATTCTTAACAACAATCAATATCAATAATCAATGGATCAATTCTCTCCCATGAGAAACCCTTATACCCTCCAAAAAGATATGCTTGCCCTAATTAGGGTTTTCTTAAATTAGAATTAGGGTTTCTAATTAAAATTAGACCCAATAATTAATATTTGATTAAATCAATCAAATATTAATATCTCCCTCAATACATGTCTGATCCTCAAACTGACTAAATATGGTGAATTAGGGAGTGATTCTGCACATGACCATACCAAAATAAGGGCTCTTTGCTACATGTCAAATATCCCTAAATAATAGGAGCTCAAGCAAACATGTCTAAAAGAGCTCGAATGAAAGCCAACTGTAGGAATTTTGCTAATCGAAGCCAAGCCAAGCTCCATTATGACCCTTTATCCATCCTATCAACATATGAGGGTCACATAATAGGCTAATCATCAAGTCTATCGATGTTCACTAAAAAAGGGGACATGACAATCTGCCCCTCTTGAAATTGCTTGTCCCCAAACAATCTCAAAACAACAAACCAATCAATCCACCTGGATCCCATATGTAGTTATGATCTACACTACTGTTAATCAATGTCAGCTCCTACAATATCCTCTAAAATAGAACAAAGAGGAATTCATAACCAAACTATGGAATGTAACTCAACCAAACTCCAAGAGCACAACTGCCATAGTTAGGAACCCATGATAAACAAACTCTCAAAGTATCATAACCTAAGTAGAATGGACAACTTAAACTACCAATTCCATCTACAAAAGATGGTGCCAATCCATCCCATAACTGATCCCTCTATAAAGGTGGCACGACCAATTATACCACACTATCATCAGTGTGAGAAGAATCAATCTAGAGACTCGACTCCACTGGTATCCCAAACTCATCAGGACCAGGTACTCCTAAATCTTGAATATGTGTGTCAGCCTCAACAACATACTCCTCATCAGTAGCTACAAAAACATACTCATCACCAACACTCAGTGTACTAACATCTGAGTATACCTCCACACTTTGAATGTAAGCATCAGACTCATCCTCACTATCTAACACCTGAGCTGAACTCACCTTAAGACAAAGCTCATCCACAACATCCTCAACCGCTCCTACCTATGAAGATAATGAAGATAAATCATTACCTGAAGATGTGTTAATGTCTCCCTGTACCGGATCAGCATGTCTGTCAAACTCATCATTCAAGTTTTTACATGTCATAGGGAAAGTACTATGATCCTTAGGCCTATCAATTAAACTCTTTAACCACATACTAGCTATAGGTGAGACATTTTCCTCTTTTGTCTAGACATACCATAAATCTTCTGCCAAAATTTTAGAAATTTCATCCTCCTCCTCAAACAAGATTGTGAACATGATAGAGTGCATTGATGTTAATACATCGCTGGAATGAAACTCATCCAAAATATTCCAAAATATGTTAAACATCCTACAAATGTCACCAATACAACCTACTAACATCATAATGTTTTCAAATCCATACCTTGCAAATATTTCAAGTAATCTTGCCCTCTTTGAGAAATGAGGGTCTCTAATGTCATCCAACTTTTTGAAGCTTTTTACCATGGCATGAAGTACCTCTCTCATGAAGTAATCTATTATCCTTATGATTTCACTAATACAAAAGAGAGCTACAAGTCTTACCACCTCATCATGATGTCTCAATAATCGGGGCTTCACCAACAAACCAAACACTGGAAATAATGTTGTTTGAATATCATAAGAATTTGACTGATCAACCTTTCCTAAATAAGTTTCTAACTCCTCCAAATTTTTTAGTATGTCCTCTGCTCGCTAAAATGGATTATCTAATTTCTTCTTTACAATGTGCATTCTTTCTTCCAAATCTTTGTCTCCTATTAAAGCCATACTGATAATCGAATTCAATCTAAAATAACCCAATCAGGCTGGCAGGAACTTTGGCTCTGATCTACCCAACAAGATGGCAAGAATTTGGCTTTGATCTACCCAACAGGATGGCGAGAATTTGGCTCTGATACCACTGCAATATCCCCTTCAAATAGGGAATATAGAAACACATAAAGCTCTGATACCACTGTAATGTCCCTTTCTTAGGGGCTCCTTTTTTCATCAAAAGCTTTGATACCACTATAATATCCCCTGAGTATTTTGCAAACTAGGAATAAAACTTGAATTTGGTAGGTCTTGGCTTGCTATGTCAAAAACACAGTCATCGACGTCGGTTATACTGTCGTCATTGGTCGATCGAGGTCGTTAACCTGTCGACATCGGTGATATGTCGACTGATGTCAATCACTATGGATCTCTGCCTATCAATGTCAGTCTCTGTGTGAATCTGTATGGATTTGTACAAACTTTATACAGCCACCAATAAAGCACACCCTATTTGTTGGACCCCTAATCTCAAGATATATGACTCTAATAGAGAAGATCTCTATCTGTATAACTTATTGAATCAAAAACCTAATAAAATAAATACCTAGAAAGCTCTGTGACAACTTTTGTATGAAGTTACCTCTCAAATCTGTAAACCTCTGTGATAACTTCTGTATGAAGTTATCTCTCAAAGTACCTGAAATACTGTGATAACTTTTGTATGAAGTTATCCCTCAAACTGGAAATAGATCAGCTGATATTTCACAGCCTCTAAATCACACACACTGAAGAGTTGATGTTCTCCAATGCAAATGGAATCTTGGCACCCTTGGCTTAGTCTTCACAGAAGAATTCTTAGCAACAATCAATATCAATAATCAATGGATCAATTCTCTCCCATGAGAAACCCTTATACCCTCAAAAAAGATATGCTTGCCCTAATTAGGGTTTTCTTAAATTAGAATTAGGGTTTCTAATTAAAATTAGACCAAATAATTAATATTTGATTGAATCAATCAAATATTAATATCTCCCTGAATACATGTTCGATCCTTGAACCGACTGAAGCTAGTGAATTAGGGAGTGATTTTGTACATGACCATACCAAAATAAGGGCTCTCTGTTGCATGTCAAATATCCCTAAATAATAGGAGCTTAGGCAAATGTGTCTGAAAGAGCCCAAATGAAAGCCAACTATAGGAATTCTGCTAATTGAAGCCAAGACAAGCTCCATTATGACCCTCTATCCATCTTATCAGCCTACAAGGGTCGCATAATAGGCTAATCATCAAGTCTGTCGATGTCCACTAAAAAAGGGGACATGACAGAGACTTTATGGGCATTGGTTAGTTCCATAGCATTATGATTGTTATAAAATCCTTGAAATCCCTAGTGGGTTTTCTCTTTAGATTGTTCCAAAATGTATTCCATAGTGGAAGATAAAATATCAATCATAAAATCTAGTCAATACAGTCAATTACAATTAAATGCTAAAAATAGACATGTAGATACAATTTGGAATTAAAAATTTGGAGATTCAAATTGTATTGGGTTGGCAAACAAAGTATGGTCATATAAAATAATTACATCAAGTTGTCTAATATAGTTGGTAGGAATATGATAAAATCAAACTATATTTATATGGTCAATTTAGTCAAGGAGACACAAAATTGTATCATGTTGGCTAATGCATTTGGATAAACACACTGAATTATAGTGATCTATTTGATGTATTTTGGTAGACACATAACTATATTTGGTTTTAGAATGTATTTTTTGCATATCACATAATAATATTGGGTTATTAGATATAATTTATAATAAAAACAAGCTAAAATTTAATTAACTAGTAGTAAAATCAAAGTAGGAGGTAAACTAAGAAGGGTATGTTTGGCTTATAGGTTCTCAAATATATTGATCCCAATTTTAAATAGTAAACATTATCATAAAGACACTAATCATATAGGATTATAATATTCCTATGGTTGCACTATCCCATATTTTAGGTTTGTTGAGAGCAATTTTTGTAGACACCTAAAACTGGCCATTGATAACCTCCAATTAGGATTTTGGCCAATTTCCACCTAAAATGCTCAATTTTGCCTAAAAACACTAAGACATACTAAATGATATGAAACTAAAATATTCAAGTGCCAATTTTGGCTAGGGTATCCCTAAATGGAGTAATGCAATTTATAGGCTAGCGAACTTTGATCAGTTCATTCTGAGTCAAAATGCCAAATTTGTACCTAGGTGCTTTGGATTGCTCTTCCCTATCAAATATTTTACACAAGATGAATGCCTTTGTTATTTATTTTTGACAACATCCTAAATGGGAATACATATCCAACGCATCTAATGTGGACTTGTAATTCTAATCCAGTCAAATTTAGGACCAATAACATGGCATTCTGATTAATTTGGGTAATTTGTGCACAATGTGCTTAATCATGCTTAAGATCTAATTAACCCAAATCAATGCATAATCAAAAATTCCATTGAAACTTGTTGAATAGTTTATTTTATAAATGAATATAAAATATCTACATCATCAAGTGACCTCATTTCTTGGAAAGACATCCCTAGGCCATAAATGTCACAAATATTAGGATTTATGCCTCCCATGCCTCATCAATGCCTTCCATGATGCCCTCCATGCCTCTTAATTTCCCCTTTTTCCAATGACATGATGAGGATAATTACAAAATTAATTCCAAAAATTGAATTAATCCTCAACCACACATCTCAATCTTGAGATGGATGGTTGAGGTTGATTCTGATCAAATCCAAAAATATATAAATAAGAGGCCTCACAACATCATTTTTAAGTCTTGATTATGCAAATTTATAATTCTCAAATGGTTCTAAAGGCTTCAAGAAACTAGTGTTACCATGCCAAATTGATTCTAAGACAAGCCAAGCCAAAGCCAAAGGTTCCAAGGAGAGATGGAGGTAGCCAAGCTTCCATTGCCAAGGACTTCATGAGTATAAGTTGAGCAAGCCACCACTACAAAGGCATTTGGAGCATCTAAGGAAGGTGAAAGTATTATTATATTTGATTCCTTGCTTTTTAGTTGTGTTTGTCAATTGTTTTTTTAGCTAAGCTCTCCTTAGTGTCTAGGCCTATAGATGTTATGTTATTAGTGTGTTTATTTCATTTTGTTTTCATTTTGGAACTAACACCATACTAACCATTCTCTCTTGAGTCAAATTCTTAGATCACATATGGCATGCCCGATGGGACTAGATTCATCCTACACCTGAAGTAGATCTTTTTTTAACTCTAAAATTTGTATTTAAGTCTTTAAAACTCTCGAAAATTGATTTTCTAACTTTATTTTGTCATTCTTGGTTGCCACAGTTTTTACATAGTAACTAAGCAAAAATACTAAAATCAATTACCTAACTTAATTGATGTCGATCAAAAAACTAACATCAGTTATATCTTGATTATCCATAACTGATGTTGGTGGTATTAACCAACATCGGTCACTATTTTTTTCTAAAAACACAATATTGAGACCTACTTTTTCAAAGTTGTTTCAAACTCAAAAGGGCTTCAAATTTAATGGACATGCTAACAATTTTGCTATAGGACCAAGTTTAAAATTTGCTCAAAACATGTTTAAATCACTTTTACATGCTTAAAATTTGATTAGGAACTTTGTTTTGGTGTTTAACAAAGAATTTAGGTGTTTTTGGTGAATGTTTTTCAAAGTTTACAACTAAGACCAAGGGGTCAAATGAACACCACCAAATATTTCATTTGGGTTTTAAAATTGAACACACTTGTCAATTATTATTTACAATAATTGTTTAGTCAAATCTTTTTTGGCAAAAAGAGGAATTTTGCATGTATGCTCTTCCATTTGTCCCCTATAGGGAACCCTTAGAATCAAAAGTGTCATTCCTATTGCAAATAGCCTAGTCCAATGCTTAGAAATAATATCATCTAAATCACTCCCCAAAAACTCATCAAAGTTTAGGTGACCTTGAAAATGACCCTAAAGTCTTTTTACTTTCATGCTTTATTTATTTATGCATCTTGGCTTGTAAGGGGGACTTCATCACCTCCCATAAGTTCTTTAGGGAAGCTTTGACCTAAGATTTCATCTCTCATTATTGACTTCATTTGGCTCCTTTGGAGTTACACACAGGATGTAGTGGTACTTTGGACATCATACTACATGAACGAATAGTAAGATGTAGTGGTTACAAAAAGGACTAGACCTTTTTACAACAATCCAAGTGATACGGACCCAAAATCTATGATTTTCTTTTGCATCATTTCACATGAAAGTCATTATGTAATTGATTCCCCTATAATGTTCAAAACTTGATAGTTTAGTCAACCCCACATGCCATACCCTTGTTAAGATTTAGATGATTATACTTAGTGTATTTTGGTCATTTGTGCTTGGTATGATTTGAGACTAAAACTTGTTTGTTTGTTCATAAGCCATGTCAAAACAGTGTATTTTGAGTTGTGAAGTGTAGTGTTATGCTACCCAAATCATGTCAAAACATTTTGAGCCTTTTAAGTCTTTGAAACATAACATTGACCACATCATTTGAGTATGCTTACGTTGTTAGGCTGCTCAATTTATTTCAATACTTGTTCACCATTGTATCAAACTCATTTATTTCAAACCACTTTGTGTATAACATTTAGACCTTAGTCTTGTGTTGTCATGCTCTCTAATCTTGTCTAGCTTGTTTAGTCAAATCCTAGTCTTTATCATTGAGTTTTCAATTATCCTTGTTAAGTTTGGATCCAAATATTTGTTGAATTTTTTTAAGCCTTAATTCATGGAGCTGATACATAGATCTTTCTCTTTTGAGTTGCATAACTTCGGTTAATCATTTACCCAAAAGTGAAAACTATTGATGGTTTATTTGTTTAATTCCTATCCTTATCATTGTTTGTGCCTTTATTTAGGATAACATAGTCTTTCTTCAAAGAGCCTTTTGTATTATGCCTTATGCCAATTTATCATGTTTATGTTTGATTCCATGTGCCAGGTTTATGTCAAAACTATTTCCAAACTTGTTAGATTAAATCAAATCAAACTAGCCTTTGTTTTAAGTCTAACTTTTGACATCATTTGGCCAAAATTCCTAGCATGTCTATTTGTTTGAGCCTATATTTTGACTTCCTATTTGGAAAAAGGACCTAGCAACTCAACTTTTCCCTTTCCTAGTTTAGACCTTGTTTGGAACACTTTGACCTAGACCTTTGATATGTCATTTTTTATTCATATGCTTGACCTTTCGTGTGTATGACCTTTAATGTTAGACATTTGACATTAAGCTATTTTATACCAAGTCTTAACACAAATCATTTTAGAGATACAACTCCACTTTTAAACCATATAGGAGATACAACTCCACCCCTTCGACCAAGTTAGACCAAGCTTGAACCATTTATCCTTTGGACATAATTTTTCAGAGTTTGTAGAACTCTAAGCCTTTTTGTTTCATAGCTTTCATCATTTACATAGATATGTCTAGCTACACTTATGGTGGATCACTTACAATCTAACTTATGATAGAATAGTTGCAAAAAATGACTTTTATGGAGTTTTTCAAGTCCCCAATGATGTTAATATGTTTTGTGAGATAGATTTATATCTACCTCATATTAATCATTCATAGGAACAAAGTCATGAAGTAAATTATGATCTAAATTGAGACCTTGATTGGTATGAAGAGGTTTATGAAGAGGATCTTGAAGACCTAACTATGGATAATGTTGTTTGGGATATGAATCTATACCCTCTACAAAAATTAGTACATTAAACATAATCAAGAACCAGCTTATGATCCAACTCACTACTAATATGATATGGTTTATGAGGAAGACTTAGATGTTTTTGCTTATGCTAATAATCAAGTTTCATGATGTCCTTCTGCTATCTGATCATCAGCTACCCCTAACCCTCCTTTGGATTATACGAGCTATCAAGATCTATAGTATCCAAGGAATACCATTACCATTCCTAGACCTCATCCTTTGGTTTGTGTGAGTAATCAATCCCCACAATTCCCCTTCATCATTCTAGGACTTAGTCCTTTTGCTTATGCAAGCCATCATGTTCCACACTACCCTATCATTACCATCTCAAGACTTCATCCTTTGGCTCATGTGAGAAATCATGCTCCCTAAGGCTCTACCATTATCCAACCATAAACCATTCCTCATCTAGTACTAATCTCATCCAAACCTCAACCCATCCAATAATTTGAAGACTAAGCTATGTTCACAACTAGTATTTTCTAACTCATTAGAAACCAAGGCCAATAAAACCAACCAATCCAAGATGTTTATATTGAATCAACCATTTGTGATAAGTCAACCTATGATAAATTACCTATTAATCCTATGCCAATTATCGAGGAGTCTCACTCTAATGATTCAGTCTTTACTGAGTCACTTCTTAATGATTATAACTACCTTTAGGCAAATCATTACTTTGACCATATGCCTAGTTTTTAATAGCCTCCTGTTGACAAGCCAGTCTCTGAGGTGTTGTCTCTTGACCTTTTTCACATTATAGAGGAGACTCACTTTGACTAACCAATATTTGTGGAGCCCATTATGCCATTACATCACATTACTTGTCTAAAACTAAATATTCAACAAGCCATCATTATAATAGAGTACCCATCAGATGAAGAATCAAATTTAAAGCTAGGTTTTACTCTTAGATCAACATTAGATTTAGAATCATAATCTAAATTTGAATCAACATCAGATTCAAAGTCTCTTGAGTTAGAATTAGATTTAGAAGAAGAATATGTTAATGATTGTTATAACATTGATTATACATGCCTTACAGATTAATTTGAATACATTTGTGATCTTTTTATAGTTTTTGAGGATGAGTACTTTAGCTTTAACATAAGTTATCCTAGTATCTTCTATGAATATTGTGCAACCTCTCCCCATTCTATTACCATTTCATAGGCCATTACCATCAACCAAAATAGCCATATCATTGACATTCCATCTCCCACAAGTGTCGATTGGGATCAATAGAATCACACTTTTTTGAACTGTATCCATGGTGACATAATAACTGAAGAAGAATAAGGAGGCCAAGACAACATTCATGTAGTAAAAGAACACTCTCCTAGTGAAACTTTTTCAAAGGTGTTAGGGGATAATTAAAGTCATAACTCAACATCTTTTAGTGAAACTTTTTTGAAAGCACTAGAAGAAAATAAAAGTCAAAATTCAACATTATTTAGTGAAACCTTCTTGAATGTGCTATGAGACAATCAAGACAACTTCATTGGTGAAAACCTCATTGAGGCACCAATAGCTGAGCACAAAATTTCTTCAATATTGGATGAAGACAAAATCAAAGATCAAATCAAAATAGCTTCCAATCGATAACCTAATCAGATGGTAACTACTCTCAAGATCAAACAATAGAAAAATATGATGGTCCTATTGAGAGAATAAGTCTTCAACCCTTCCACAACCAAAATTATGTCAAATCTAGCATTAGTAACATTACATGTGACTTTAAGTTTTGATCTTCATTTATTTCCCCACCATTATACATTCCATTATTATCTACCATTCCATTTCACAATCAAACCCACCATCTATTATTTGTCTCTATTTACCATCTATGGTCATACTTTCCTTTGCAGAGGCTATAAAGATACCTTGTCTTGATATATGAAGGAATCAAAATCAATGACCAATGAAGATCACAAAAGCATTCTCGACAACCAAATCTACAAGCCATTCTTGATAGAAAAGTTATTAAAATGAGGTGTGGGATAGTAATTAACATGATCAAATATTATGTTTATATCATTTGTTGATTAGGACCTGCATCTCCCCATCAATAAGAACAACATAATAAAAAACCACACCTAGGCCAAAAACATGTACCATACCATTTCACACTACCATTGCCATTATTACATATGCCTATTTTTCATTATCACATATCCTGGCATTCACCCCACCACTTGGGGGAAATCCTCTTACCATTTTATCCAATCTATCAAAAACCATAATTATCCTTAGCAAGACCATACCATCCTATCATTCCATTCCTATCTAGACCAAAGCCTTTTTTTTGTCATCCTACCCAATCCTATTTTGATCTTAGCTACTTTGGTTCTTCTCACACCTTTTGTAAGGGGCTTCCAATCAATTTTCAACAATCAATCCAATTTGTGTTTACAATGATAGTCTATGAAAGTAGTGTGATAGTTGATCTAGCAAGATATCTTTCATCCTATATCCATGTTTATTTATGTGAGCCTTATTATAACCACCTATGGGCAAATCAATGTTTCACTAGTCTTGTTACTAATTATAACTACCTATGGGCAAATTATTATCATTGACCTATGTCATTGTATCTTAGTTATAACCACTTATGGCTAAACTAGGGGCAACACTTGTTTATCATGCATTACTACATCACCTTGACATCATTATTTTCATTTGACTGGCTATTTGCCAGATTTGAGAACTTGTTGAGACCTCGTTGGTTTTTCTCCACTTTTTATGTGGATGTAATTATTATGACTTGAGGTCATTTTGGGACTATGTGGGTCATGTTCAATTCATGTTGAGGTCACCTCAATCCCCCTTTCCATACACTCTCACCATTTTGTGAGTAACCTAAGCCAAATGCTCTCACCATTTTGTGAGTAGGTATCTTGTCATTCTCTAACAAGTTAAGATACTTCAAATTTCTAAAAACATTCATAACATTTCAAAAATCCAAAAAAAATTGTCATGTCTAAGTCTAATAAGTTATCCTCGATCCACCTTACTAGGGCATTGTCATTGTTAGGATGCTTTCTTTTGCTTTTGTTTTTAGGCTTTCTATTTGTTTATTTATTTCTAGTTCCTTATTTGTTTATTTAATTTTTATTTTGTTTTGTTTGTTTATTTATTCACTTACCTATTTATTTGTTGTCGGTATTATTGCCTTGACTTGATCTATATGTGTTTATTATATGATTCTTTGAGCACATTATTCTTGAGTCCATCCATATTCATATGTCAACATTGTCATCATGATTTTTATCATTGGTGCATTGTTTTCAAGTGTTTATTGGATTAGGAGTCAGTACTTACACATATTTTGGCCTTGTCTTCATGGTGTTCTATCATGAATCCTACCATCACATTCTATAGAAAAAATCAACTTCATGAAGGTCTACAATCAATGGAGCCATAGAAATTTCTTCTTAGCACCTCAGAAAATCCTTCCATCCCACCCTTGATCAATATAACTTATTTGATCATTCTAATTGTATCATTTTTAATCAAGATGAGCATCTCCTCATCAACAAGTATAAATGAATCATTCTATTGATCAATCTCATTCCTCTATCCATCTCTTTCATCATTTTGTGCTCACTCATCTTTAATCTGTATTCTAGGTTATATCTTTGAGTTATGCTTGCTAATCATCCCTAACTAGGGCAACATCATCTTTAGCTAATCTAGGTCCACTTAATGATTATAACCACTTATGGGAAAATCATTATTTTGACTTTTATTCTTGATTATAACCACTTTTGGGAAAATTAGTGATCTTTTTAAATCAATACATGCAAGCATTTTCTTATTTGGATTAATCTCAACTATGGATTAGTTCCACCTTTCTTCTTTTTTCTTTTCAAGGGACTATCCATCAATAAATGTGATGGCCACTCCCTTGAGGGAGAATCATCATAGGCTTCCCAAACATTTTTTAGAGCTTTTTTCTTCAACCATTATATTTTTTTTGGCATATAGGCCATCTCTCATTATTTGAGAAGACATTGCTTTGCCTACAGTTTGTAACATCTTCCCAAATAGGGGCAAACTATAGACACCTAAAATTGGCCATTGATAACCTCTAATCAGGCTTTTGGCCAATTTTCACCTAAAATGCACAATTTGGCCTAAAAACACTAAAACATACTAAATGATGTGAAAATGACATATTTAAGTGCTAATTTTGGTTAGGGTATCCCTAAATGGGGTAATGTAATTTATGGGCCAGCTAACTTTGATCAATTCATTCTGAGTCAAAATACCAAATTTGCACCTAGATTCTCTGGATTGCTCTTCCCTATCAAATATTTTACACAAGATGCATGCCTTTGTTATTTGTTATTGGCAACATATTAAATGGGAATACACATCCAACACATCTGACTTGGACTTCCAATCCAATCAAATTTAGGACCAATAACAAGGCATTCTGATCAATTTGGGTAATTTTTGCACAATGTGCTTAATCATGCTTAAGAGATAATTAACCCAAATCAAGGCATAATCAAAAAATCCATGGAAACTTGTTGAATTCTTTGTTTTATTAATGAATATGGAATATTTGTATCATCAAATGACCTCATTTTTTGGGAAGACATCCCTAAGCCATAAATGCCATAAATATCAAGATTCATGCCTCCCATGCCTCATCAATGCCTTCTATGATTCCCTCCATGCCTCTTAATTTCCCCTTTTTCCAATTCCATGTGAGGATAATTACAAACTTAATTCCAAAAATTAAATTAATTCTCAACCACACATTTCAATCTTGAGATGGACAGTTGAGGTTGATTCTGATCAAATCCAAAAATCTATAAATAAGAGGCCTCACAACATCATTTCTAAGTCTTTATTATGAAAATTTATAATGCTCAAGTGGTTATAAAAGATTCAAGCAAGTAGTGTTACCATGCCAAATTGATTCCAAGCTAGTTAAAGCTAAAGGTACCAAGGAGAGATGGAGGTAGCCAAACTTCCATTGCCAAGGACTTCATGAGCACAAGCCAAGAAATCCACCACTAAAAAGGCATTTGGAGCATCTAAGGAAGGTGAAATAATTATTATATTTTATTCTTTGCTTTTTAGTTATGTTTGTCATTTGTTATTGTTAACTAAGCTCTCCCTAGTGTTTAGGCCTAGAGATGTTATGCTATTAG
This sequence comes from Torreya grandis, assembly GCA_037957365.1. Taxonomy (NCBI): domain Eukaryota; kingdom Viridiplantae; phylum Streptophyta; class Pinopsida; order Cupressales; family Taxaceae; genus Torreya; species Torreya grandis. The sequence continues at coordinate 2,271,093 of JARHVA010001111.1, read as the reverse complement.
TGTGTTTATTTCATTTTGTTTTTATTTTAGAACTAACACCATACTAACCATCTTATCTTGAATCAAATCCATAGATCACAACTTCTTGGGGCTAACCACTTATTGGTGCACTAAAAAATCAAACTACTAGAAGGCTTCCTAAAGGCTAAAAGACATTCCTATGCATTTCTAATATAATGTGATGTATGCAGAAACTAAAGTTATTATATATTTTTTCTAATGGCTTGAGTATTGGGGTAATACCACTCACACCACAAATTAGGAGAAAATGATGACTTCTTGGCCCATAATGATAACTCCTATTACTTTCAAAAAATTTAGAACATAATTTCTAGCAAGACAAATCAACAATAAAGTTGAAAATGATAGAAATTCAAAATATAAATTTAAAAAATGTAATGAATTAAATAAACAAACATAATGATATTGAACTAGATAATACAATCAAAAGTAAGAACGAATAAAAAAAATTAAGTTGGCTGATGTAGTTTGAAACACACAAAAAACTATATCGAGTTGGTTGATATAGTCTGGACAAGCACATAATGGTATCGGGCTAACTGATTTAGTTAGAAGATAAAAATTAAATGATATGAGGTGGGATGATATAATTGGACTAAAGGATATATGATGGTTTTTAATATGTTGATAAGAATATAGAAGTGAAAATACTAAATTGATCCAACCAAAGGAGGGACAATATTCATGTTAGGTTCACTAGAATATATGCATGGACTAGGATAACCTACAACTATCCTCTTTCTCTTAATAGAGTAAGAATCAAATAAGATAAATTAGGTAGATTTTTTGTTTACTTGGATGATCAGGTAAGTAAAAATGATATCCATAGATATATCAAAGGTGTAACCTATAGGGTAGATGCATGATAATGGGGGACAAAAGGTAGGGATTAAAGTGAGACTTTATTTTTGAAAATAATGATAGTTGAACTTAGAGATTATTTTAGAGACACTTGGAAAAATAATTTGATAATTACATAAGAATATAAATTATGGCATTCTGAACTTAGTTTCTAAATATATATATTTTTCAATACCTAGATGATAAAAGTGTGCAAAATTGATGCATTTTTGACAATAGCATGTTACTTTTTTTTTAAACATAAGGGGATTGTGAAAACATTTTTTTATTAAATGAATGAATTTTTGTATAAAATTTCATATATTGATGGAGAAAATGTCAAAGATTATTGAGAATATTTTTTATTAATTTTTTAATAAACATTTTTATAATTTTACAGGTCAAGATTTTTTGAAAATTGAAATTTCAAGTATAAAAACACAACTTTTTGACTTTAACTCCATGAAAAACATTTTTTTAAAAGTATAGTTAAAAAATGTGTAGATTGTTGAGATAAAAGTTTTATAAACTTTAGATTAACAGTCAAAAAGTTATAAAGGTATTTGTAACAATATGTATATAAACCATTATATAATGAGGTATGTTGTGTAGTACTTAAATAATAATTAAAAATAATAGTTTAACACACACACACACACACACACACACACACACACACACACACACACACACACACACATGATATGTGTGTGTGTGTGTGTGTGTGTGTGTGTGTGGGTGTGTGTGTGTGTGTGTGTGTGTGTGTGTGTATTCAAAAACTTTGTTTTCCCCCTCTATAAACCCATATAATTTTTTAATTAAAATAATGAATTCTGCCTGATCAAATGTGTTGGTAAAGATGGAAAAAACACATAAATATCCTAAAATTCATGTGGGATTCTCGATGGTAGGTTTTAGGCTAGGTTACAACCCCAACCAACCCCCCCCCCCCCCCGCCCAATCCTAAACCTGAACCATTTTTGATAGAAAGTGTAAAGGTCAAAAAAAGACTTTTTAAAAGGGCATACACCCTTTGAAATGCATTTTTGGGAGGGAATGTAGATATTTATAAAAATATGAAGAAAAGGGCATACCCTCTTTATAATTTTACATATAATTTATACTACATTTGATATTATTATAATTTAAATCTATTTTACTAAATATAACAAATTAAGGGCACTTTTCATCTTCTAAAATTGATTATAGAATTGTAGGAGTTACCATTTAGAAAATGATTTTTTAAAATATATTCTGGGTAATATTAGTTTTTGAAATTTTAGGATTAAAAACTAACTAAAATATTAGATTAATGAATTTATAAGCTCAATTATGGATGTCATTAGTTAAGATCAAGCTATGGATGTCGCTTCTTTCTTTTCACTTTCAACTATCTAGATTTTGGGACATCTATCATCTATTAAAGCAAAGGAAAAAGAAGAGGTGGGTGATGGACCAAACCTCCCAATCACTTTTTTACCCCAACATTAGTTTAAACCTAGATATATTTTTTTTCTATATCCCAATCCTAAGAATATTGATCCCATAGTTGAGAATCATAATCTATATCTATATAAATAGGGGTGACTAGAGATTAGTTGAGAATCCTAACCCAACCCCATAGTTGAGTTCTCATTTTCTCTATATGTAATTAAGAGTATGTCCATAGTAGAATGTATTACTAGATGGATACATATGTGTTCATATATCTGGTAGAGTTTGTTCCAATTTGATAGCTAGTAGAGTGTGTTTCCCAACCAAACTCGATCTACACCCAACCATATCTATACCCAAATTGATCTATGAAGGGAAAGAATGGCATATACCTTAATCTAGTGTATTATGGAGGTGATACTTAGAGCTTGGATAGGGACCAAGGCCAAATCAAAGCCTTATTTTAGAATTAATTTTCACCCTTGGAGAGGGTTTTTCAGGCTTTCTCTAATTGAGCTACACTATGGGAACAACCCCAAGTTGTGGGTCACCTATGGTTGGGTTGGATCTCCAGAGAAGGATGACTTCCTCTTGATGGATCACCTATACTAATGCTATATTGAGAAAATGTTTATAAAGGAAGAAAGGGATCCTAATAAAGTTAACCAGTTAATCACCAAATTTAAATGAGAACTCACATAAGCATGAAGCAAACACTAAGGAAGCATAATAAAATTATAGCTCACATAATCTCACAAAACTATCTAGTTGCATAAGTATTTCATAAACTAAGTTCAGGAAGCAATGAATGAAGGCAAACATGAGTTATAAGACTCGTTGAGAGCTTTCATCAATGACATGAAAAACACTAACTTAGACTTACAACTAGCTTGAAGATACCTATAAATGAGCAAGAAAGAGGGATAATGGGCATGGAAGATTCTCTTTCACAATGCCATCATATACAAGCTTTGATACACACAATTTAGAGGGGAGAGATAGGTAAAGAAAGTCTTTATTGCTTTAAGAGGTCTTTCATACAAATTTTGATAAGGTTTAGCCTTATCAAATGAGAGTCTCTTCTCTTCTATAATTGAGAGATAATCTCTTATCAAAATTTAGAGTGATTACCAATAGAAAAGAATAAGAGATATAGGAGAAAGGGGAGAGAGGGGAAGCACTCCATCTAAGATCATTAATTGATCTATCATCCTTCTTGATTTCTGAACCATCTTTGATCTAATTAGGACTAAAATTCCTTGAGAAGAAATAAATGATTCACTATAATTTCCAATCCTAGAATCCCATTTATTTGATCTTCTACACCATCTCCACTTTCTTTCATTATGAGGACAAAGTACTCATATCCATGGACTTGACAAATCCATGCTTAAGTATGCTTTTAGTGGTTGTAGGTACCTATTTATCAAATCTATAACTTTGTCCAAAGATGAACACTTCAAACCTACCCCTACTCAAAATTGAAAATAGGTATTTACTATATATTAAAAAATAAACTCATTTATAGGTTTTCATATAGCTAATATCCATGGAAGGCTTATAGAATACATCACTTGGACACAAAACTATATTAGGTCTAAATAGACCTATTCTACCTCTGAAACTTATGGAAGTTAAGGACTTATTATAAAATTTTAGTGCCCAAAATTTTACTGAAACAATTGGACCCTTGTCAAGTGTAAATGACTATGTCCTTAGCCCAGCTTCTATCTCCAAGTGTTCCTTTAGAAGTCAAGTTCATTATAAAAATTGGCTAAGTCCTAATTTGGTTTTTTGCTTGGCAAATGTGTATTTTTCATAGGCTTTTTCAAGATTTTAGATTTTTCCTGCACAAAATTCTAAAGGAGCTGTCTAATTATTTTAGGAAAAGTGTAAGATCCAGTTGTTTCAAAAAAATTATCCACATTAAAAAGTCTAAAGGGAACTTTTCCTTTGAGATTTTTCCTACACAAAATTCCTAAAGAAATGTTACAAAGCAAAAGTCCCAAAGAAATTAGTTCAAGTAGTATGATAGCCATGCATATGTCATTAACGATTATGTGGATGTCAAAATTAGGCTTAACAATCATCCATTGGGGGTTAAAATTGATGATTTCATAGATGTTATTGATAGTCACATGAATTTTAAATGATGGGTACATGAACATGAAATTTAAGCCATGATAATTATCTATCAAGTGCTTAAATTTGATGGTCACACAGACATCATTAATGGTCATGTAGAAGTCAAATGACAGACTTGTGGACATCATATTCAAGACATAAAAACTATCAATTAGGACATAAATTTGATATTCACACACCCATCAAATATGTTCACATGGACGTCAAATGATGGGTGCATAGATGTCAAATTTAAACCATAGTGGATAGCTAATGGAATTTGAGCATTTAGATCAGGATCGATGGTCCATGTTGGATCATGGGTTCAAAGTATCAATAGAGGTGGGAATCCAAGCTATATCATACAACAAAACATAAGCACTCAAGTACTCTTATCCACAATAAGGATCCATTGAATGGAATCAATTTTGTTTCAAGGTTTTGTAAGATTAAATTATTTCCATTTGATCTTGGAGGTAGGCTCTTTTTTGAGTTAGTATATGGCTTTGGTTCATTTCTTTCTTATTCCTCTTTTCCTATCCCTTGTTTATACATAGTTACTAGACATGTTTAAATTCATTTATTTTATGTTGTTTTTTGTTTTTAAAAATTCTTTTTAAGATAGTCCTTGGCTTGGGTTTCATCTAATCACTCAAGGAGAACCCTCTAAGATTGGGAGTAAAAGTGTAAAATGACTATGGGTCTAAAATGTGAGCTTGATGTTTTTAATTTTAGGGAAATTGGTAAAGACAAATAAATAGACTAATCTTTCCCTAAAATCTTAAACTCTATTCTAACCTAAGCTTAATTTTGATAAGGTTTGCATATGCAAGATGAAAGCTTAAATTATTGAAACATAATCATGTTTTCACTTAAGAAACATTCATTACCTAGGGTAAAGTTTTTGATCAAGGATGATTACCTAAAGATCAGACACCTGACCAAATCCCAAAACCTAGCTAACTCGGTTCCCAATGTTTGCAAAAAACCTAAAAATGGTTTATAAAAAGTAAAAAATACAAAAATAAGAGCTCATTGCAAATTTCAAAAGAAACTTTTTAAGAAAATGTGATTCAGGTAATCTCCACCAAGGCTATTGATGCCTAGCTAGTAGTGGAGCAAGGCCTTAAATAGAGCCAAAGGCATCTCTGTCGGGGTTATAGATGCCTAGTTGGTAATAGAGCAATACCCAAGCCTTCCCTAAGCTAAAAGCACAGTTCTAAATGAATATTTAAACATGATGTAAGTCAATTTCAATGGTTACATACATGAAGTCTAGAAATTTTTCTCTAAATCTCATAAAAAATAATAAGTGGAATCAAATCACACACACAAAACATGACTAGGTTTTAATATTTAATCCTTATTTTGCATGTGTGAGGCTTGTTTTAAACATGACTAGTCTTAACAATAGTGATTGATCAAGAGGAATGAATAGACTATTTGTAAGTATAAACCATGATATTTGAATTGTTAAAACATATTGCTATAAAAATTGACTTGATTAGGGTGTTAATATTATGTTTGCACATTATCCACCCCTAGTTTGGTTGGCAATTTTGGTTTAGATATTACCTTAATTTGCTAACATTATATTTATGAGTTTCATATTTGTAAGTTTAATGGATCCCTCCTTGAAAATGGATTATTTTTGGGTTTCATGATTTAATTGGTCTTTTACTAACCTTTGGTTTGTCAAAGGTTGAGATGAGTTCATTTTGATCACCCTAAAAACCATGATTCTAGTTACCCTGACCCAAGTCTTTCCATTTGAATTTGAATTGGTGAGAACATGTTTATGTGAGAGAATTTTAAAATTTCATGGAATTAATTAAAATTTTATACTAAGGATTGGTTATGTTTATTTACACAACCAAACCCTAGTATAAAATTCCATACTTGGTCATTTTTAGGTCCCAAGATCACTTAGCTTATGTTTTTCCTAGTCTGAACTAACGCATGGTCCTTTTTATTTAAGTAGATCCCCATTTTATTTCAAGCTTAGTATAAAAATTTATCCTAAGGTATTAACTTGTATTTATTAATATGAATCAAAACCTTAGTCTAAGATTATAGCCTAAGTCTTATATTATTTTTGAGTTCTAACTTAGTTATATTTTTCACTGTCTGTAGGTACCAATCATATTTTGACCTAATAGATTGCAATCGATGACCCATGTTTTCTCAAGTAGTCAAGATTATATGGTGTAAGTTTAAAGTTAAAAGGTCAAGTTTTTGGTGCATGATAATTCTTGGGCATGTTCCCATTGGTCGATGGTATGTGGTTAAGCATACACCTTTCGATCAATGAGGTGCATTAAGTCAAAATTTCAAACTGTGCCTAATGTGAATTTGGTGATGACACACATCATAACCATGTTAGACAAAGTATTAAACTACCAATTTTTTGTGATCTTATGGATTGAAATCTAATGGCATGCATTGAACTAGCCTAGCAAGATCTAATAGTGCAAGATAAAAGAGTCCCTTTTATTTATGTTTTAACTTAGTCTAGGTATTTACCCTAAAGTTTTATTATATTTATTAATGAAATGAAACTTTGGGTTAAGACCCTATGCTATGTCTCTTTTATATTAAGCATGGATCCACCTTTTATTATGACTTGAGCTTAGTCTAAACTTTGGCCTAAAATTTTTATTCATGTTCATTAACATATATAAGATATTAGTCCAAAGAATTTAGATTAAATATTTATATTATTCATTAGGTTTTAAACTTAGGAATTTTTATTGTTTTTAGGAACAAATCATGCTCAATCTCATAGATTACAATTTGATGATGTGCATTTCATTGAATGAAGAGATCTAACAACATGAGGTTATTGATGAAAATTCAATACATGGTCCCAAGCTAAAGATCAAGCACATTGCTAGAGATCAATGATACACATTCAAGTGTACACTATCTAATATATAATACATATTAATTCAATACTTTTAAATGAATCCTAGTATAAATACATGACTACCACTTGGCAAGAGCATGTTAACTCAATAATATTGATAGAACAGGATGTAGAAAGCCTATAGAGCTACCAAGTGGCACTATTTTGATATAATACCCATAGATAGCCAATGAAATTCAATATTTTAGATCAATATTAATGGCATGCACTTGATTGGATGAGTAGATCCAATGGTATGAGCCAAGATAGACTTTTTAAAGGGCCTGAATTGCATGAATATTGACAAGTGTCCAAACTAGAGATTATTAATCGACTTGGTCACTCTTAGAACCTATGGATGTATAGTTGGATTTCATGTGGTGTGCTAAATGTTGGTATGTGTAAATATTTAATCTTAAAGTTAAAATTAATGTCTTTTTCTTGGTCAGGAAATGAATCAAATCATAGAAGAAGGTTCATGAGATGTTCCAAAGTGAATATTCCCAATCATGATCATAAATCATTTTCTATTTGATATCACAACCAGATCATTCTTGAGCCATCATTACAATAATAGGTTATTTAATGATGTATGCAAAAAATAAAGTTAGTTATCTAGGAGGTTCCAATTGTGTAGGCAATCGGTCACTAGCATCTCTAGGCAGTTGTACATAGTGAAAAAGTTTGTTCGGCCTCTACCATGAAATTCACCCTCCAAACAGGTATGAAGGGGCATCTTTAGGTAGTTTAACATAAGTACAAAGTATATTTGGATCCAAAAAAAATTATCCCTCTAGTTTTACAAGAAAGTGGTCAAGATAATATCTAGGTGGTTATAAGTCCTCATCATTCCTTATATAGTCAATTGCAATAATGATTTTTTACAAATGAATGAAAATCTCAAGCATAACAAAAGGAATTTTGCAGCTAGGAGCACATTGATGGGATTGGAAAAGTTTGTTATGCATTTTTTTGCAAATTACAACCCATAATCCTAAATTTGGAAAAGATTGAAAATGTATAAATAAGGGGTTTCCCCTCTATTCAAAGGTTATTGTTGGCTTTTGGTTGTTTTAGGTGTCTATTTTCCCTCCTAAGTCTAGGTTCTATAAAAAAAATTCTAGGATCAATTATTGTGTGTACATTTTGTCTCCCTTAATAAGGTGGTTACATATATACAACCATTAGCAAGCTTTGAGATCATGCTTATGTCTCCCTTGTTAAAAGAGAAATCTCGCCATGCTTATCCCTATGGTAGCATTTTGAAGTGTTGATGTTTGTAATATTTCTTTTCAAGTTACTGGAAAATATTTATGGTTCTTTATTGTATCCTATTAGTGAAATGCATTAATATGTTATACAATTTCTATTGATTGAATATTTGGGTTTGTATTCATTAATGGTTGTCATTCTGAGCATGTACCTAGGTTATAAATCCCTCTCTACAATTGTATTTGGAAATGTGTTGTTTAATACCTATTAAAGACACCCTAGGTTCATGAATCTAGTAGGAGAAAGTATTTGAGATTCTAGTTTTACTATGTCCTAGTCTCTTAAGGATTAGTTGGTGTTTATCATTGTCTTACATTTGAGTTTTTTATGTATCTTTACTTAGGAACATTGTCATGAAATACTGTTAGATACCCTATTGTTTGGAAACCACTAGCATTCTACCCTCCATTTTGTAATTAACTATAAACGTGTCCTACCCTATCCTACCCTAAAAATAACACACTCTATTGCATAATATAAGTGTTACTTTCCTTGAAAATTCATAATATCTTACATATTTAAAATGTGGTTTCAATTTGTGCTTTAAATCCTCGAATTGTGATCTTTTTATTTAGTCTCTTTACTTTTGAATATTTTTTTAGAATGAAGATTGAAATCATCACGTCATCTATCTTTAGTAGCTTGTGAAAGACAGATAATTTATGCATTTCATGTGACAACCTTCATGGGTGAAGTGTGAAAATTTAGTTATGCTCTAGTCATATTTATCCCTTGTGCCAAGAATCCTCATGGACATTAAATTGTAAAATCCCTCCATGTGAGCAAGCTACCCCATAGGATCTCTCACCGTGGTTTAGGAAAAGCCAAAAGTAGCAGGGAGCTAACCATACCCTTTGTAGGTGCCTCTCAATCATTTTCTCTAGTCTAGTTCATTCTTGATGCTAAACCATTCCATGGATACAATGACATTTTAGTGGGTTTCTCATCATTTGTTTCCATATTTATTCAAGTGTGCAAGGCCATATTAGATAGTTGTACAACTGGGAACCAACACTCTTTTTGGCACCATTTCTAAGGATAATTCTTATCACTTATATTGTCAGGGACTCTTGAAGAGACCCATGAGTATTTCATCTTATTAATTTATCTATAGTTACTACATTAATCTGACTATCTTGGCTATCAACATCACAACACTCCATTAGGGACGTGTCAAGAAGTTTTAAGGCTTGATAATTTAACTTCTATTGAGTCTATTTCAAATAACTATTAACATTACATGTTGAAAGGTGTTTTGTCCTTTTTGAATATTATTCTAAAAACTTTAGTGTCTTTGTTTACTATTCCATTAAGCTTCATCAAGTTTAATTTTATCATGTATCACAATAGTTTGTCAACTATTATATTCTAGAATTTTGATTCTAGTGGTGACTCCATTTTATTTTTTGGTTTCAAGGAAGATTGGTGCCTATTCTAAATATCTTTGATAACTTTTAGCTTTGATTATTTCCTTGTTTCTAAATATGGAAGGACTAATATCATCTTTCAAAGGTGACCTATCTAAGAGACTTGTTCCACCCTTAGGTATTCCCCAAAGAAGAAGGGGATAAGTCTGGAAGCCTATTGAAAGGCAGAGCTCAACTACCAAAGGTTGTCTAGTTGTTGATAATCTTAAAATCTTTGTTGATCCCCCCATTATTGAGGATTATCATAGCTCTTCTACTGATTCTAAAACACATAGTCCTTTTTATTTCCCAACTCCTTCTCAACTAACTAAAACCCCTCCCAAGTCTGATCCACCAAGTCCACCTCATTTACCCCCTCATATCCCATTACCATTTTTTATTTAACCTCTTTATTGAACCAATCATGAGGCATAGACCAAGATGAGAATGCACATCCTACATTTTAAATTCCTAGATTTAGGCCTATCAATTTTGATGAGATGTAAAGATATCCTAATGATGTCCCAAATGAAGTTAGGAAATGACTCCCAAAATTCCAAGGGAATAATGCAGTGAGCAGTGATCAAAATCTGAGGGCCTTTCAAAATATCATAAACAATTATGAGGTTGATTATGAGGATGTGCAAATTAAGTTATTTGTGCATACACTATAAGAAAATGATTATAAATGGTTCAATTCCCTTCCAATTGGATGTATTAATTTATGGGAAGAGTTGAAAATTGTTTTTAGAATTTAGTGTGGTGCTAGGATTGATCCAAGGTTTCTCTTGAATGAATTTGAAAATATAAAGAAGAATCCTAATGAGTGTGTGTAGGAATTTAACACAAGGTTCAACAAAACTATGATGCAGCTACCTAAAAACATTAGGCCCAGTGACACAGCATACTTGATAAATTATTTTGATGCCTTTTATAATAAGGTTACATACTTTTTTAGGGATAAGGCTCCCACCAACCTGTGGTTGGTGTTCAATATGGCCATCCAAATTGAGAATGACATCAAGGCTATGGGATATCCCATGAATAAGTGGGTTGTTGAAGCTGGTCAATTTGGAGAAGACACAGCCCATAAATATAACCAACTTGGTGGAAGCTGACAAAAATTTGGCCTTTATTGTCAAAAAAATGTCATAAAAGTTGGCTAGAGCTGAAAAGGGGCTTCTTTAGGTGTCTACTAGCTATGAGAGAGATCCAAATTTGAATCAAGCACAAAGGGGGATTTTTTTCCACCCTAAAGATATTGATAGAGGGGAAATTCTTGCATGCAAAGATAAGATAGATAGAAACTATAATAGAGGATCTGAAAAGGAGGTGCCTAATCCTTTAAATGCCAAGGTAAATGCCATGAATTCTGATTTAGACATTGATTGGTGTGACAAGTGATTCCTTCCCCACCCTTCATGTGATACTACTAAACAAGTTGATGAAGATTTGGATAAACCTAAATATACATCATCTGACTATGATATTTTTATATTTGATTGTCAAAGACTTCAAAGTGAATTAACTACTTCCATGAAATTGATGGATGATACTATTGTTGATCAGTTTTGGAGTAATATCAAATTAGAAAGTATCTTAACTTTTGATTTTTCTTATGATGTTAATGTGGCACAAGCATATGAATTACTCATTCATGATTTTTATCTCTTACATTCTATGATGATCAAGAAATATCCTATGGGAAATCCATCAGTTGAGGATTGGCAATGGCTAATTGATAGAGTAGTTTCCCAAAAGAAGGAATATAACTTGAGAAGTAGGTAATCAAGTGCTACTCCTCAAAACATTGTCCTTATAAATTCAAATGTAAATATTACAAGAAAGGAAGTAAATAAAGCTATATCAATCTAAAAAGAATTCAAAATAACACGTGTCCCAAGATGCTAAGCCCAAAGGTGCTCATACTAATAGCAACAAAATGCCCATGTTGTCTAGTATCCCAAAGGGTGCTAACAAACCAAAACAAAATCCACCTTTTAAGGCTACTATTAAAGTTTCAAATCCACCCCAGCCTCTTCCACTTCAGACCTTGAGGGACTACATTCTAGTTGAAGGTGTTGTTACCCTTCCTTCAAATACACCTCCTCCTCAGTATAGTGTGTTTTATATGGCTAAAATTTTAAGTCAAATAAATATCACCATGCCACTTGTTGAGTTTTTGAGAATACCTAAACACAGGAAGAGGGACTTTGAATATTTAGAATTTGGTTAAAGGTTAGCTGTGAATGAAGTTGAGTTTCCCCAAGAACCCCTTGAAGAAGATGATGAATCAGAAGAGGTTGTTTAACCTATTTTAGAGATCTATTTTGGGATTGCACTTATAAAAAGTGATTTGAATATGGATCCATTTTACACGACCCTATTGATCAATGGTCTGATTGTTCACAACTACATGTTTGACTCTGATGATTCTTATAATTTGATGCCCTTAGGTGGCCTCAATGATATTGGAGTGAAGATCATGTTAGCCTTTGGTAAGTATTATGCCATGGACTCATGAGAGGTTCTAGTTATTAATCAAATTAAGGGATTGGTGGTACAATTGGTGGTGCACCTATGAAAGTACCTGAATATGGATGTAGTGGTTGTAGATTGCCTACCTAAATGGGGTATGTTTTTATCACATAAATGGGTTGATAACATAGGTGGAAGTGTGTAGATGGACCTTTCCTACAATACCATTCCTTTAGATGTTAAGATGGTCAGACTTTATAGAGAGATAAAGATGTTGCATGTGGTTGAATATCCAAATCATGCTCTTAATGAAGTGTTATACATGGATGTTGAGCTAGGCAACTTTGCTAGGAATGTTGATACTAGTAAATAGATTATTGTTCTTGATGTTCAACATAACAAATAAAGTGCATTTTGGAGGATGTGCTTTGATGGGGCTTGCTCCAATCTTAGAAATGAATCTAGAGTTGTCTTCTATTCCCATAATGGTAAATGTTTTATGTTTTCTTTATATATTTCTTTTGTGTGCACTAAAAATAATATTGAGTATGAGGCACTCTTACTTGGTCTAAGGATTAACCATGAATATAGAATCAGATGTTTAATTGTCAAGGATGATTCTAAGCTAGTGGTAAAGCAAGTTCTTATTACTTTTGCCACAAAAAATAAAAGGTTGAAACAATATTAAATTGTTGTTTGGGATTTTATTGAATTCTTTGATGTATTCAATATTTTTTATCACGATAAGAGTTTCAACCAAATAGATGATAGACTTGTAGGGCTAGGTGCTCAATTTGACATTGTAAATATGATCCCTCATTATTAGTATCAAGTGAAGGTGTTTCTCAGCCCTTCAATCCTAAATAATGTTCATCATTAGTAGGTCTTTGATGATGATAAATAAATTAAGAAATTCCTAAATTATGAGGCTAAGTTCCATGATCAATTCATAGACATGGGATCTATGGTCTAGGTCAATGATGGGAAGGAGACCTTATTTAGGAAGGACATTATTCAGCTAAAGACAAATAGTCTCCTAAGAGGATTGGTCAATTTAGAAGAATATTTTGATGGAGAGGATAGAATCAAGTCGCGAGACTCATTCATTTTAAAAGACATGAATAAGTTTAACTTGAGTACTCCTTTGAGTGTAGCTGAGAAGAAATCTTACATGCATCTATTAAAAAAGTATTATGATTACTTATTCTGGTCTTATTCTGAGCTAAAAGCATATAGGGAAGACTTGTTCCATCACATCATCTCATTACATCCTAATATCAAGCCTTTTAGGCAAAAATAGACACCCATTAATCCCATCTTGGCCACCAAGATGTGGGATGAATTAAAGAAGCTAAGGGATGGTGGTATCATTTAGCCTATTAGATATTCATCATACATTGTGAATTTAGTCCCTATGAGAAATAAAAATGGTGACATCCACTTGTGTGTGGATTTTAGGAATTTAAATAAGGCTTCTTTAAAATATAATTATCCCATGCCTAATATGGAGAACTTGATGCAAAACATTACTAGATCATAAATGTTGTTCACATTAGATAGCTTTTTTAGGTTACAACCAAGTTGTGGTGAAGGAATCTAACAGGTCCAAGACTACATTCACTACACTTTGGGGCACATATGTATATATGAGGATGCCTTTTGGTTTGATGAATGTTAGTGCAATGTTCCAGTAAGCCATGAATGTTACTTTTTTAGGAATAATTAATTAACTCATTATTGTGTATTAGGATGACATCATTGTGTACTCCAAGACTAGAGAAGAACATTTAGAACATTTGGAAAAGGTGTTGATCAGATGTAGGGAATTTGGCATCTCACTTAATCCCAAGAAGTGCCACTTTGGAGTACAAAAAACTAAGTTGTTGGGATATATAGTGTCTAAGGATGGTGTCATGATTGATATCAAAAGGGTATAAGCCATTGACAAAGTGCCTATCCCATTGTACAAAAAAGGAATTCAATATTTCTTTGGACAAATCAAATTTATAAGGAGGTTTCTGTCTAATTTTATAGAGATCACTCTACCTATTAATTCTATGTTAAAAAGGATCAAACCATCAAGTGGGAGGAAAAAACCATGTAATCATTTAGTGACATTAAAGGAGATCTAAAGTTGACCCCTATTTTGGATAGTCTTGATTACACGAGGCCATTCCATATATTCTCTTCTATATCATACAATATTATTTCTACCATTATATTGCAAAAGAATGAGGATGGTCATGGGTAACCCATAGCTTTTTTTATAAAATTTATGCAAGGTCTTGAACTAAACTAGACCATCATGGAGAAATAGGCTTTCACTCTTTTAAAAGTTATTAAAACATTTAGGCCTTATATTCTTAGTTCAAAAATTATTACCTACATCCCACACACCATGGTGAAGGACATTTTAACTTAGATTGAATTATCTGGGAAGAGGTGTAAGTGGGTCAACAAGTTACAAGAGTATAACATAGATATCTAGACCAACAAGTTAGTGAGGGGGATGGGTCTAGCCAAGCTTATGGCTGAGACCAATCTACAAGTTGTTGAGGTAAACACTATTATTTTTAATTTTGATGATTCTTTGAGTCAATTTAACACATCTCCATGGTATAGAGACATTGTTTACTACTAAAAATATAAACTATCCTTTGATTTGGATAAGAATTAAAGGAGAAATCCCAAACTTGTCTCCCAGAAGTGCCTCTTGACTGAAAATGGACTAGCATGAAATAATATGGATGGGGATCTCCTAAGATGTGTGCTAGAAGAAAAGACTGTTATCCTAATTAAAGACTTCCATAGTGGAGTATGTGGTTGCCATTTTGTACCTAAAGTTACAGCTCATAAAATTTAGAGACATAGTTATTGATTGCCTTCACTATTGAAAGATGTTGTTCAAATAGTCAAAATATGTGAGACATGTTAATGCTTTGTTGGGAGGATGAAAGCTTCAGGTTCTCTTTCCTTATAGCCTATGATGATTAAAGGCTCATTCAAATAATGGGAAATGGATTCCATTAGAGAAATTATTGATTCATCATGCTCTAAACATAGATGGATCTTAGTTGTAACTAACTAATGGGTTGAAGCAATCCCTATTAATAAAGCAACACACTAGGTAGATATGGATTTTTTGTTAAATCAAATTATTTGTAGATTTTGTATTCTTGTCAAGATAATTATTGATAATGCCATGAGCTTCAAGGCTAAACCTTTTGAGGCATTGTGTAAACATTATAAGATTGAATTGACCTATACTTCTAACTAAAATCCTCAAGGTAATGGGCAATAAAAATCAAGTAACAAGAACTTAGTCAAAAATGAACATTAGAAACAAATAAAGATAAGTGGGGTGAACGACTGAAGTTTATTTTTTTATTATTTTTGGGAATCTAGTGTTTAGATACTAAATAATAAGGGTATGGAATGATAGCAAAAATCTACTTTGATAGGGAAAAATATAGGTTTTAAGTAATAATTATACAAGAGAAATAGAAATTAACTTATCTAGATTTATACTAAAACAAAGGATTATAAGGCCAAAAATGGAAGAGCAAGTCTGAGACACTGTCAAAAATTTAAATCAATCTTCTATTTTTTTATTGGATAGGATCATTGGAAATAGGACACCCTAGTGTCTAGATCTATAGTCCTTCCTGATGTTATTGTCTTGAGGATCTAAGCTTTCTAAGTTTTGTTTGCCTGGTCAATATGAGCTAATGTACCAAATTTTGAATGCTAGAAGTCATCAGAGCTCATTATAGATCCATTTTAATATTCAATACATGTATCCATCTACACACATGTAAATAATGAATACATCAAAAGCAAAAGGGGGAAAAACTAGGTTAGGGGAAGAATTATCACATAATCAAGAACCCATGTTGTTCTGATTGCTACCTATATTAACCCTTAAGCTAGTGTATCAAATCTGATGTAGTTTTCCCTTAGGGAACATGCATAATCAATGTGCATGATAGATAAAATAATTAATTTCACCTAGGCCCCTCCTTGATCAAGCATGCAAGTCTACGTGTGATGCAGAATGTTGAGCTATATTATTGAATGATTTTTTTATTATGTCTAATGTGCCAAAGTAGTAAGTGATAGATATAAAATACCTTGTGTAGTCCTTTATATAGGAGATTCATTATTTCAAATTTTGGAGCTTTGTTTTCATTTATATGACATTGGAAAACTTAAGAATGAAGCAAAGAAAAGGGGTAAGACTCATCTTGTGAGAGAAACTAACCAATGGAATCAAATTTGCACTTGGACAATAGTGCTGGAAACGTGACACCCTGGGTTTTAGTGTTGTAGTCTTATTTAGATGTTATTATTCAGAGGATCTAAGACCTAGGGGGATGGAATAAGAATGGAAAAATTAATCTAAGTTAATTAGGGTTAATCCTAAAAGGTTATGAATAACTAGGAATGGTCAAAAATGTGTCTAGGGTATGAAACAAGACCAAGGAAAATTAGACAAAAAGACATGGCTAGATGCAAATAAGACTCATATTCTCTAGTCAGAGTCTCTTGTGAAGGACTATGAAAATACATGATATGTGTGGTTTCTTGATCAATTTATGGTGTATACATTTTTCCCCCTTTTAATATAGTGATACAATGAAATGAAATACTAGACTAAAAGAAAGAAAGAAGATGCGTACCTAAACTTACTTGTGTGGAGATAAGTGTGTTAAAAAAGGGTCCAACTTCTTGGATAGGGAAGTGGATAGGGAACTAAATAATTCTTGGATAAATAAGGAATCCCTAAAATGAATACCCCTTATATTAAATCTAAATAGTGCCTAGAGAAAGAAAGAATCCTTGAAATGGATACCCCATGTACTAAATCTGAATGAAAAATGAAAAATGCTCAGAGGCCCAAAACTAATGTATGTCCTCTATCTCACATAAACTCATGTAGTCTAAAATGTGTGTATGTAATCTATATGTTATGAAGAGCAATATCTATCATTACCCCACTTTGAATAATATGAAATAGAAATGAGAAGTGTTCAGAGGTCCAAAACTAATGTCTACCCTTTATCTTACACAAACTCTTGGGTCTGAGTAATGCTATGGACCAACCACTACAGATGATCATATGGTCCAAATTTGTGACAACTTGGGTATGCCTGGGTGTAATCTAAAAACTCTAATAATTTTGTAAGAAGGAAATGGCATGTCTTGCCATTCCAATCTATATAATCCTGGATGCTGAAGAACATGATCATCTATGTTAAATTTGGTATGTGAGTGATGTGTCTAGATAATCTAGAAATATATATAACCACATGTGTCATGATCTATCATGACATATCCAATGTGAAAAATTGGAGATCAAAATAATGTACTCTGCATTATGTCTATAATCTACTATTTGGTCTTATAACTATGTCATGTTGTATGAAGTTATATGTATGAGATGTGTAGTAATGTACATGCCCCCAAATTTGGTATCTAAGTCTAAGTTTGTATAGAAGTCACTGAGTCCATATAATATGAAACATTGTATCTGAATAGTCTATGTATATTTAAATTTATGGTATATCCCTCTAGATATCTAAGTGATGTTGAGTGACCCACATAATCTCAATCACTATATAATCTTGACTAATCTAAGTTGAGTGATGCTAAGTGACCCATATAGTCTAAACTATTATATAATCTTGATTAATCTATATTGAGTAATGCTAATAATTTATATTTTGGGGATTTAAAAACCATGCTAAGTGACCCATTGTAGTTTGAATCACTGTATGTTTTGACTGATCTAAGTTAAATCTGATAATATGACTATTGGAGGTGTGAGAACTAAGGTGTATTTACCTATAAGAGTGGATAGGGATACTAAGTAATTCTTAGAGATTGTAGGAATGACTCCCCCCTTTTTGGAAGAGGGATTAGATATATGATAGAGGATTTTGATCCAAAAGTGATGACTAGTGGCATATGAATAGTAACTAGGTTGGCAGGTAGCGAATAGATCGAACATCTTTTATTTGATTCGTGAGAGTTGGATTATTGGGATTGAAATGTGTTCTTAATTGGTTAGGACCAAATCTTGTATGTGGGTATGTTAGAGATTATAAATGTTCATGCCATAATAGGTAAATGAGGTGGTAGTATATTGAATGGATTAAAAATTTTATTGATTTGGTTGGGTTGTTTGAACGAGTTTTTGATTGGTAGGTACCAATTTGTATATCAGGGTATAAAAGAGGTATAAGGATGTGTGTATTCCATAGTAAGTAGATGATTTAGTGATAAATAAAGTCATATGTTATGTCAAATGTATCATTTTCATGATTTTGTTAAATAAAATGGTTTGTAAAATAGAGCTACAGGGTTTTACTTATGGACAAAATGGTGTTTTGTTTTTGAATAAAAAAGTTGGTTGATATAAGACTTTTGATTGACTTTGGTTTCCTTTGTGCATTGACTAGTTTGAAATATTGGAGCTCTAAAGTGAGAAAATGCCTAAGAGATGAGCATCTTTCGTGACCCATTTTGAGCAACTGGTAACCCAGATTTAGGTTGGCAAAGATATTACCCTGGTGAGTAATGAAAGTACCTAGTTTTTGCCTATTTAAAATCTTGTATTTGGTGTTTTTATGCTATTTTAAGTGGTCTAGGAAATGTTTAGCCAGTTCCAGTACTCATGTCTTGGAGACAATGCTCTTTTCTAGGATATAGCACTATTATCTAAATTTTGGCATTGTTACCCAATGCTAGTGTCCATCTATAGCACTATTGTCCATTAGGGATAGTTTTTAGTTTTTGAGTTGTTTCATGTTCTTGTGTAGTTTATCTATTTTTCTTAACATGATTGACTAATATATATGCTATTTTTTTATGTTTTTAAGCCAAGGTGTAGATGATATATTTTTGCAAAGACCAAGTGATGGAGATGTTAAGGATGTTGCCCTTATCGACTGATGAGAGAGTCATGATAGATAGAGCAAGATTGGGTCATGTATGTGACCTAAGTACTATGTAGTGGGGTAGGTATTTGATCACTACCTTGTGTGAGAGGTGGAATGTAGACAATTGTACATTTTTTCTTCCTATAGGAGAGATCATTGTGACCCTAGAGAATGTGTATTAGATTTTGCATTTGCCAGTTAGTGGGTGATGGATGACATTACAGGATGATATGGGTGGTGATGTCATTGATCGCTCATCCTTATATTTCACTAGTATGCCTTCAGATGCACATTAGAGAGGTAGTGATCATGATGTATTATTATCAATTATTATATAGTTGAGTGTTTTACACCTCTAGAAGTGGTTAGTTATGTTATTGGCTTTATTTTTTGTAGTGGATGGTAACAGAGTTTTTATTACCTATAGGATGCATAGGGTGGTTCATAGTGTTAAAATGTATGGTAATATGTTCTCTTGGGGTAGGACTATGCTTTCCTATTTATACCAAGATTTTTATATATTTATGTAGGAGGCATTCCATGGTGGTCTGAGTGTGGCTACTCTATTACATTGTTGGGTTTATGAGCACATAACAGTTGTGCAACTGATTAGATTGTTAAGGGAGAGTTGGGAACCTCCATAGCCATATGAGGAGTGGTGGATGAGTTTATTAACTATCAGGTCTCCTAGGATAGATCACTATAGATAAGTTTTGGATAGACTAGAGGCCCATGATATCAATGGAGTCCTTATAGAGGATACCTTGGGTGGGAGGAGGATGAAGAAAAATTGAGATATATGAGGGTTAGTTGTTGGATACATGATTGTTGGGTTTGAGTGTATGAGCACTTTCAATATGAGCATGTGACTAGGTAGTTTGGAGTTTGATAGGATGTTTATCTCACAACATAGGTATGTTTGAGGAGTGCACAAGCATTGTCAAGAGCAAGATCTCATGCAAGATCCATTAAAGCTGAGTTGGCACCATTACCTTTAGATGCACAACATGTGGCTATAAATATGCCTAATATAGATGATGTGGGATGTATTGAGGCATATATTACATGGTGGGGTAGGCATCAATGGGCTCCATTATATCTTATTGATGGGGTGGATGTTCTTGTGTATAAGGATCTTGAGATGATCCAGATGATGGGAGGTAAGTTGTGATTATATTTAAATTGTGTATACATTTGTGATTTAGTTTGATTTAAAGGTATATATCTAATGTAGTGTTGTAATTTTTATGCATGCAAGTGTTGTGGGAGGTGCACAAGATGAGGCTCCTATTGGGGTGGGGAGGGGAGATGATGAGTTTTGGAAAACCATCATTGAGTCAACACTTTGATAGCTCACACAACATGTTCTTAATGATGCATTAGAGGAGGATTTGATAGAGCAAGTGACGGTTAAATTTGGCATTTATGCTCATTTGTTTGATAGCTGTTATAGCTACAGCTACATATGTTAGGGTAGCAGGAGAGAGAGATGAGCTAAGAGTGGAGTTAGACAGGCATAAGATGCCTCCACTTGATTGTGGCATGGTGAGCATGAAGATTATGGATGATTGTATGGATATTCAATGGTGATATAAAGACTTGCATAAGGATCATGGTCAGTTTTTGGAGTGGGATAGTTGACATAAGAGGCATTCAAGAGCTCTAAGAGGTGTGGGGACATCGATCATGAGATTAGATTATGGGATTAGTACTAAAGGAGAGAGTGAGACTAAGAGTGAGGGCATGACTCTAATTCATGATTTATTATATTTTATATAGTGTATATGTATTTAAAAACCTAGTTATATAATATAAATACTAGTTTGAGTTTGTATTTACTTGTATACATGTTATGGATTCTAGAATATACTAGTATTACAATGTTTTGATTTGAAATATTTGATTTGATGTTGATGTTGAAGTTGTATATGCTTCATAAATGGTACTTGGGATATGTGATTTTATTGTTTTGATATATTTGGTAAGATGGTATTTAGGATGTGGTTTAGTTGTTCAAGATATATTTGGTTGTGATGTTTGATTTTTAATCATATGTAAGTGATAATTTTGTTGGTTTTTTTAATTGGTAAAATTGATTTGTTAAATTGAATTGGTTTGTAAGTAGGATATAAGTAAGGTCTAGATTTTGAGATTGGTAACTTGTTAAGATAAGTTTGAGTTAATTTGAGATTGGTAAAGGGTTTTGATCAGTTGATTTGATAATTTTGGATTTTGATAGGTTAGTTTTGGTCTATAGATAGTTAGAGGTAATTAGGAATGTTAGTTTTTATTAGGGGGATGTAAGATAGCACTATGTATATATTACTTCCATAAGAGTGGCTCAATAATACAAGGGTTAGCTAGACCTTTGGCTCCATCAACGCCTTACTAAGTGAAACTTATGGACTAAAAATTGGTATGACTATATGTTGTATTATTCTATGTTGTATCACTATTTGAACCCTATCGGGCAACTGAACAAGTGCATATACTATTCATGCTATGTTGGAATGTGTTATGTATATGATGTTGTGTGCTAACTATAGATGTATGTGGAGACTCTAAAAAATGCAACCTTACTAGATGTGCAACTAAAACTGTGTTGTGAAGGAGGCTCATTGATTTCTAATAGTAGTAGATTGCTACATGAAATAACACTTTGTGGCATCTACTATGATGCATATGACTGAGCAATAGATCAAGATGGAATTGTAACATGTGATGAGGGTTCATCTAATCTTAACCATAGTGGGTTGATATGTGAGATAGGACCCTAAAACCTTGACTATATGAATATCTCTCATGAGTAGGACTCTGTTGTGGTGCCTATGACTTTATTGGATATGTATATGAAACTGCACTATGTATTTATTAGGCTATGGTTTTATATGTAGGCTATTCTTAATTTACTAGTTTTCAAACCTTCTAAGGTAGTGGAATAGGATATATCCTGTGAGATTCTATCCTAAAACCTACATTGCACTCATGATGAGTGATCGATAATTCCTATAAAGGAATGTCCTAGGATGACTTAGTCATGGAGGAATGAGGTCTAGGGTTCAATGATGGAGGAGATCTCTATGCCCCTTGTGTGAATGTTATGATATCATTATCAACACATCTAGTAATGCAATCTCTGAGTTGAAATTAGTCATTATCTATGTGTCCATGGATACGATGATAGTTACAAAAAGGTTGATATGGTTGTCTATTTTAGAGACATGGATCTCATTGATGAATAAAATGTAATGTGATTAACTTGCTATCTATTAGTGTTGATAATATGGCAGATGGGTTATCCCACTTTGAATTAAAATATAGTGACACTTTGTTGTTGTTCTCTATAGTGCAAACTATAGTTTTTGATCTAGAAACTAGATCTTTGTTCTTGAATGGTTGATTTTTTGGTTGTGGTCTCCTATCTTGTCTAGGACATGGTTATTGCTCAATGCTAGGAGTGGTATCTGAAGATGTTGTGAAATCTAGAGTTATTTGATCACTTAAATCTACCTCAATCAATCCTAATTTATTTTCCAAAGATAAAACTATATAACACAAGTGTCTAATATAGTAGATTCTCAAGTAGAGGTTGGAAAATCCCCTTAATAAAGATATGTTGGATCTATAGATCTATTGGTTTGTATATCAATCTTAACATGTGAGCTTTGAATCTTAAGATATGCTCACTAACTAGCTCTAAAGAATTTTGATGTAAAGTTGCAAATTTCTCATATGTTTTATGAGGACCCATGTTTACTATGTAATGTCTGAGAAATGCCTCCTCAAAGTCATCATATGTGTGTAAGGAGACAATGGGGAGTAGATGAAAGAGCCAATTTTGTGCTTCCCCCTCTACTCTCTACTAGAATAACTTGAGTAGAATCAAAGGACTCACATGAGATAGCAAAACCTTTTGAAAGGCTTGAAGGTGTACAAATGGATCTCTAGTTCCATCAAAGTCAAGCAATGATGTTATCTAGAAATTTTTAGGCAATGAAGCTTTTATGAATGTCCTTAGAATTGGGTTACCATGTAGATCATTGGCATCCATCCAAGACTTATAAGCCTTATTTTACAAGGTAAAGAGATGTACTTGGTATTTTAATTCACCAACTACATGCATCAAAGAGATAATCT
The DNA here is from genome assembly GCA_037957365.1 of Torreya grandis. Classification (NCBI taxonomy): domain Eukaryota; kingdom Viridiplantae; phylum Streptophyta; class Pinopsida; order Cupressales; family Taxaceae; genus Torreya; species Torreya grandis. Next base: position 2,247,535 of record JARHVA010001111.1, on the reverse strand, counting down.
CCTGGGATGGTAATTAGTTTCTTGAAGTGGTTCATTTAATCATTGAATTTAATTATTAATTTTAACCATGGGAATGTTACATTTTACAATTGGATCATAAAAAAGGGGTGTACTCACTTGAACCTTGGGAGTAATGGTAACTTGGACCTTACTAGAGGGATGTGGCCTACTATTTTCTTTAGGTGAAGAGTGAGAACTGGGTTCTACTGTAGTGAGGGGTGGCTTGGGAGATTCATTGGTATCTTTGTGTCCTAGTTAATTGCATGTTAATTTAGTAGAGGATGTGATATTATTATTATTATTATTATTATCATGTGCATTATTTGAAATAGAATTATGAATAAAAGTAGGAGTAACATTTTGACATGCATTAAATTTCAAAGGAGTGAGAAGAGGTAGAAGCATGAGATGCATTTTCTTCTTCTCTATATGCATAATAGTCACCATTATTCCATGCATTATCACAATCTAAATTTTATTCATTTGAAATAGTAGAATTTGAAGTGTCATTTTTGTATTCACTTTCATTCTCATATTCATGATAATATTCCTCATTAAAACAATAGTAATTATCTTCATTGTAAATAAAATCATTTTACACATTTTTAGCTAATGTGAAATTTTGCAAATTTGTCCAATCATTATCATAATTATGCAAAAAAATAAGAAATTTATCTATGGGATGAGAAGGAAGAAGTGCCTTAGTGTCAATTTTATTTCTTTCACCACAAAGAATATGAAGTACTGTTAAGAAAATAAATGCAATAATAACTACTAACATGGAAATTTTGAAAATACTTGTGACTATCTAAACAATTTGCAAAAATTTTGAAATTAATTTCTAACAATTGCAAGGATGAATGGTTTGACGGTGGAGGACCTAGTTTAGGAATCTAGGGTTTTGGGCTAGAATTTTAGAATTTTTAAAATTAAATCTATACTTTAAATTCTAAAATTAATTTGAACAAGATAATTTGCACAAAAATTGATACAAAAATTAGAATATTGAAATTGAATTTTTGCATAAAATAACTAGTAATTTATAAATTTTGAAAATATTTTTGGCACACTAAATAGTTTTCAAAAAATTTAAAATTAATTTCTAAAATTTGTGAGGGAAAGTTGGGGTTTGAGGACCTAGTTTGTAAATCTAGGGTTATGGGCTAGAATTTTAGAATTTTTTGAAAATTATGCAAAAAATTTAAATTCTAAAAATTATTTGAAATAGGATATTTGAAATCTAGGGTTTTGAGCTAGGGTTTTAGATTTTTTTTAAATCATGCAATAATTTTAAATTCTAAAAATTATTTTGAATAGAGAAAATGCAAACAAAAGTAATAAAAAAATCAATTTGCAAATTAAATTTTTACACAAAATAATGAAGGAAGAACCCTAAGTATAGCTAGGGTTTTAGGTTTGTTCGAAGTAAGTCAGGTTCACCAAATGTTTTATTATTTTTGGGAATATAGTTTTTAGATCCTAAATAATAAGGGTCTAGAATGATAACTAAAATCTACTTTGACATGGAAAAATATAGATTTTAACTGATAATTATATAAGAGATAGAAATTAATTTATCTGGATTCATACTAAAATGGATGATTCTAAGGCTAAAAATGGAAGAGCAAGTCTAAGACACTATCAAGAATCTAAATCTAGATTATATTTTCTAATTAGATAGGAGCACCAAAAATAGGACACCATAGTGTCTAGCACTATAGTCCTTCCCAATGTTATTGTCTTGAAGATCTAAGCTTTATGAGTTTTGTTTTCCTAGTCAATATGAGCCTGTGTATTAAATTTTGAGGGTTGAAAGTCATCAAAGCTTGTTGTAGATCCATTTTAATCTTCAATAACTATGTCCATCTACACATGTGAAAATAACGAATACATCAAAATCAAAAGGGGAGAAAATTTGGGTTAGGGGAAGAATGATCACATAATCAAGAACCCTTATTATTTTTGATTGCTTCCTACATTAACCCTCATGTTAGGGTCTCAAATATGTTGTAGTTTTCCCTTAGAGAGTATGCATAATCAATTCACATGATAGATGTAAGAATAAATTTTGCCTAGGCCCCTCCTTGATCAAGCATGCAAGTCTATGTGTGATGCAGAATGCTGAGCTATACTATTGACTGAATTTTTTATTATGTCTAATGTGCCAAAGTAGTAAGTGCTAGATATAAAATAACTTGTGTAGTCCTTTATATAGGAGACTAGTTATTTCAAATTTGAGATATTTATTCACATTTGAATGACATTGGAAAACTTAAGATTAAATCAAATAAAATGGGTAAGACTCATCTTGTGGGAAAAACTGGTTGTTGGAATCAAATTTACACTTGGATAATAGTGTCAAAAACTAGACACCTTGGGTTTCATCACTGTAGTCCTCTTTGGGCACTATTATCTAAAGGATCCAAGACCTAAGGGGATAGAATAAGCATTGAAATAATAATATAGTTCAATAAGGGTTAAGCCTAGAAGGTTATGAATGACTAGGAATGGTCAAAAAGGTATCTAGTGTATGAAACAAGACCAAGGAAAATCAGAAAAAAAGACATGGATAGATGTGAATAAGACTCATATGTCCAGTCAGAGTCTCCTATGAAGGAATATGAAAATAAATGATATATGTGGCTACTTGACCAATTTAGGGTATACACATTTACCTTATGGAATGATAGGATTACACCTAAAATAGCTACAGGTAGAATCCCTTTTGAGCTTGTTTATGGAGCTCAAATAATTTTACCTATGAATTCATAGTTTCCCACCTATCAACATATGTAGTAATTAGGGGATGATGAATAGATCCACCACTATGAAAGCAAGGTAAACCAGATTATTGAGCTTGATGAAATTTGAAGACAAGGTTATGAGAAATACCTCAAGTTCAAAGAGAAGATAAATAAAATATTTGATAAGAAGGTCAATTCAATAACCTTCCAAGTATGTGATCTAGTTCTACTTTAAGATAGCATACATGAGGAGAAATAAAATCATGGTAAGTTTGATGCCTTGTGGATGGGTCCTTATGCCATTGACTGCTAGATTGGGGAGTGCACTTTCTTCTTGAAAGATCTAGATGGTGAAATACTAGAGTTGTCGATCAATGGTAGACATTTGAATCACTTATTTGATTTTTTAAGCATGGGATATACTAAGGGGGGGGTGAATCAGTATATCATATATCTTATTAAAGATTTTACTTAATTTAATTCCTTAATCTTCTTAAACATTCATTGAAGATATGTAATAAAACTAAAGCAATAACATGCACCAAAAAAGAAAGAGATAAACACTAGATTTTTATGTGGAAACCCAAAGTGGGAAAAACCACAGAGAACTATCTCAAGTATGCAAATGAGCACCAACTCAAATTAAAATGTTTGCAAGCACCAACTTCCAGGAGTACCAACCCCTTTGCTAAGCACCAACATATAAATGATTTTTGAGTAACAACCCACAAAATCACCAACCCCTCTATGTAGATAACATAACTATCTCTCAATGTTGCTTTCTTAACAAATGATAGAACTCTACAATATCTCTTTTTTTTTAATTCTCTTTTCTCTTCTCTCCTCTTGCCCTTATTAGTGAAATACAAGCCATGCACACTCTTGCATATTACAAATGGCTTCTTAATCTTTTATTTATAGTTTTCCAAATGACCTTTGGCATTCACCCTTTGTGTCCCTTCAATCCTTATGGAAAATGGTGCCAAACTTACATGACCCTTCGTATCCTTTCATTTAAAAAGTCACATGGTGACCCTTCATGATAAAATTTATCCTTTTCCTTTTTGTCTTTATCTTGGTGACCTTTTTAATTATTTAAGATTAATCGTCATGGAAAAATGTGCCACACCCTCTTTTGTCTTCACTCGATGACTCTTGGAATTCCTCAAGATGACTCTTCATGGGAAAATGCATCCCATTCCTCTTTTGTCTTTACCCTGTGACTCTTTGACTTCTCCATGGGATCTATTTTGACATTATGCAACCACAAATATATTTGCTAATATTAAATAAATATTAGCACACATTAGCCAAGATATGGACATTAAAAACACCATTAAATGCTATGGGGCGTTTATCACCAAAAATGCTAGACCTTTGACATCAATGACAATATTTCCAACATGATTGAGTCCATAACCTGTGTACCATATTATATGGTGTATATTTTTATTCTCTTATTATTTCTATTGCCCCTCTACTTTGGGTTTGGTTTGCATAATTTCCTTTTGTGTTTCTATCATGTGTTCATTTTTAGATCTTCTTGATCTTTTTTTTGTTTTTCTACCTCATTTTGTAGAGCCTTCATGAATGTTCACTAAAAATTTACATATCTTGACTTTATAGGCCAATGGATTGGCACTTGGTCTTGTGTTCTATGGTTATTTAGACACCCGTAGGGGGTATACATCCCTAGATGAGAGCCAATGTTAGTGCCTAAAATTGCACTAAAATAATTGGGCCCTTATCAAGTGTAAATGACTATGTCCTTAGCCCAAATTTCATCTCTAAGTGTTCCTTTAGAAGGTCAAGTTCATTGTAAAAATCGGCTAAGTCCTAATCTAGTTTTTTACTTGGTGAATGTGTCTTTTCCTTAGACTCTTTTGGGATTTTTTCCTGAACACAATGTCTAATGGAAATAGGTCTTTTGGATTTTTTTCTGAGACAAAAATTCTGAAGACTTATTTCCATTAGGCATTTTGTCCACTACAAAAATTTCAAAGGAATTCAATGTCTTGTTTTACATTGGGCTAAGTGTTTCACAAAGAAATCTTTTATTTGGAAAAGAAATCCAAATTCTCATTTATTTTGAACTTTTTGTTCTTGGAAAAAATTTTGAAGGGTAATTACCCTTTAGTCATTTTTACTACACAAAAATCCCAAAAGAAATCCTTTATTTTGGATAAGGTGTTAACTCTTATTTTTTTCATAATTTTTGTCTACGGCAAAAAGTTTGAAGGACTAAGCATCAGCCCTTCAGATATTTTTCTCACATAAAAGGCTTGAAATAATTGAAGGACTTATTTACTTTGGCCAAAGGTACTTCCAAAAATCCCATAGGGCTATTTTTATTTTACAAAATTTCTAAAGGGTCATTTCCTTCAAGCATTTTACCCTTGCAAAATTCTCAAAGAGATCTTTTAGAAGGGTCATTTTGCCTTTGAAATTTTTTTGAAGGATTATATTCTTTGAGCATTTTACCCTTGAAAAATTTTGAAGGGCACCTACAAAAATTCCAAAGGATAAGTCTAGATGGTGAAGGATACTCTTAAAAAGTCCAAAAGGCACTTTCAAAAGATCTAAAGGGCCATTTCAAAGGAGCTAAGTCCAATTATTTTAGGAAAAGTGTAGTATCTAGTTATTTCAAACTTCTTGTCTACAAAAAACATTTTAAGGGCACTTGCTCTTCAGGCATTTTATCCACACAAAAGTCCTAAAGAAATTTTGTGGAGTAAAAGTCCTAAAGAAATTCATATAATACTTGGAGTATATGTGTAAATGGACTATAGGTCTAAAATGTGAGCTTGATGTTTTTAATTTTAGGGAGACTGGTAAAGACAAATAAATAGACTAATCATTACCTAACTTTGTTCTGACCTAAGATTGATTTTGATAAGGTTTACATATGCAAGATGAAATTTTAAATTATTAAAGCATAGTCATGCTTACACTTAACCAACATTCATTGCCTAGGGTAAAGTTTTCAACCAAGGATGATTGCCTAAAGATTAGACACTTGACTAAATCCTAAAACCTAGCTAACTTAGATCCTAACCTTTGCCAAAAAGCTAAAAATGGTTTATAAAAAAAAAAAAATACAAAAATAAGAGCTCATTATAAATTTCAAAAAGAACTTATAAACTCCACCAGGGCTATGGACACCTAGCTAGTAATGGAGAAAGACCTTCAATGGAACCAAAGGCATCTCTATCAGGGCTATAGATGTTTGGCTAGAATAAAATCAATACCCAATCCTTCCCTAAGATAAAATTATGGTTCTAAATGAATATTCAAACATGATATAAGTCAATGTCAATGGTTAAAGACATGAAGTTTAGAAACTAGTCTCTAAATCTCATGGCAAATAGTAAGTGGAATCAAAGCACACACACTTCATGACTAGGTTTTGATATTTGATCCTAATTTTGCATGTGTGAGGATTATTTTTAACATGATTAGGTCTTAACAATATTCCTTGATTAAGAGGAATGAGTAGCCTAGTTGTAAGTCTAAACCATGATCTCTGAATTGTTAAAACATATTGCTATAGAAATTCACTTGATCATGGTGTTACAAGTATGTTTTCACATTATCCACCTTTAGTTTGGTTGGCATGTTTATACATGATTTTGGTTTAGATCTTACCTTAATTTGCTAAAATTGGATTTTTGAGTTTTAGATTTTTAGGTTTAATGGATCCCTCCTTAAAAATGGATTATGTTTGGGTTTCATGATTTAATTGGCCTTTTACTAACCTTTGGTTTATGAAAGGCTGAGTTGAATTTATTTTGATCATCTTGAAAACCCCTATTCTAATTACCCTAGCCCAAGTCTTTCCATTTCAATTTAAAATTGGTGGGAACATGTTTATGTAGGACCATTTTAAAATGCCATGGACTTAGTTAAAATTTTATATTAAGGCTTGGTCATATTTATTTAGATGACCAAACCCTAGTCTAAAATTCCATGTTTGGTCCCTTTTATGTCTCGATATCCCTTAGCCTATGTTCCTCATGGTCTGAATTAATGCATGGTCCTTTTTATTTAAGCAAAGCCCCAGTTTATTTCAATCTTAGTCTAAAACTATAGCCTAAGGCCTTAACTCATGTTTATTAATATGAATCAAAACCTTGGTCTAAGATTTTAGCCTAAGTCTTATATTATTTTCAAGCTCTAACTTAGTTATATTTTTCACTATCTATAGGCACCAATCACATTTTGACCTAATGGATTACAATCAATGACACATATTTGCTCAGGTAATTAAGATCGAATAGTGTGAGTTTAAATTCAAAAGGTCAAGCTTATAGTGCATGATAAGTCTAGATCATGTTCATATCAATTGATGGTACACAGTTAAGCGTATACCTTCTAATTGATGGGGCACATTAAGTCAATATTTCAAACCATTCCCAAAGTGAATGCAATGATGACACATGTTGTAACCATGTTAGATAGAGTATTCAACAGTTAATAGTGTTTGATCTTGTGGATTGAAATCTAATGGCACGCATTGATCTGGCCTATTAGGATCTAATGGCATGAGATAAAAGGGTCCCTTTTATTTATGTCTTAACTTGGTCTAGGATTTTACCCTAAAGTTTCATTGTATTTATTAATGCAATGAAATCTTAGGTTAAGACCTGATGCTATGTCTCTTTTATATTAAGCACAGGACCCCCTTTTATTATGACTTGAGCTTAGTCTAAACTTTGTCCTAAAAATTTTATTCATGTTCATTAACATAAATAAGATCTTATTCTAAATACTTTATCTTATATATTTATATTTTTCCTTGGGTTTTAAACTTAGACATTTTTATTATTTGCAAGAATAAATCACACTCAATCTTACGGATTGAAATCTAATGATATATGTTTGATATGAAGATATATAACAGCATGAGGGAACTAATGAAAAGTTAATACATGGTCCTAGGCTAGAGATTGAACACATTCCCAGAGATTCATAGTACACATTCAAGCATACACTATCTGATCTATAGTACATATTAAGTCAGGACTTTTTAATGAATCTTAGAATGAATGTGGGATTGCCACTTGGTAAGATCATGTTAACTTGACATGATTGATATAATAAGATGAAAAAAATTTATATATTTACCAAGTGGGACCATTTCATTATAAAACCCATATACATCCAATAGCAGCTGATTATTTGGATCAATATCAATGGTACGCACTTGCTCGGGTGAGCAGATCCAATGATGCAAGCCAAGATAGACTTTTTAAATGGCTTGAATTACACAAATATGTGACAAGTGTCCATACTATAGATGATTAATCTACTTAGTCACTCTTATATCCTATGGATTCCCAATTGGATCTGATGTGGCATGCCAAATATCGATATGTGGCAAGATTTGATCTTAAAGTTAAACTTAATGGCTTTTTCCTAGCTAGGTAATGATTCAAACTATAGAATAAGGTCTATGAATTATTATAGAGTGAATATTTCCAATCATGATTGTATTAATTTTCTATTTGATATCATAATTAGATAATTCCTAATCCATCATTACAAGAATAGGTTTTTTAATGACATGTGCAAAAAAGAAAGTTAGTTGTCTAGGAGGTTCTAGCTATGCAAAAAACCTTTCACCAGCATCTCTAGGTAGTTGCACATAGTGACAAAGTTTGTTTGGACTCTACCATGAAATTCACCCTCCAATTAGGTATGAAGGGGCATCTTTAGGTGGTTCAACATAAGGACAAAATTTGTTATGGATCCTCAAATGTTTTTCTCCCTCTAGCTATGAAAGCAAGCAGTCAAGAGCATCTCTAGATGGTTGTGAGTCCTCATCATTCCTTTTAGAGGAAGCTATAATAATTATTTCTTATAAATGAATGGAAATCTTAGGCATATCAAATGGCATTTTTTGGTTGGGAGCATCTTGATGGGACTAGAAAAGTTTGTTATGCATTTTTTGTAAATTGCAATCAATAGTCCCATATTTGGAAGGGATTGAAAATGTATAAATATGGGGTTTCCCCTCTATTTAAAGGTTATTATTGGTTTTTGGTTTTTGTATGTCACTATTTTAGGTGTCCATTTTACTTAAGTTTGGGTTCTATAGAATTTTTATTGGGATAAATTATTGTGTGTATATTTTGTCTCCCTTGCTAAGGTGGTTGCATCTGTATAGCCATTAGTGATCTTTGAGAATATGCTTATGTCTTCATTGTCAAAAGATAAATATCATCATGTTTTTCCCCATGGAAGCATTTTGATGTGTTTATGTTTGTAATATTTATTTTCAAGTCACTATAAAATATGTGTGGTTCTTTATTGTATCCTATTAATGAAATGTAATAATATGTTTTACAATTTTTGTTGATTGGATATTTAGGTTTGTGTTCATTACTATTTGTCATTCTAAGCATGTACCTAGGCTATAAATCCCTCTCTGTAGTTGTATTTATAAATTTTTTGTTGAATACCTTTTAAGGACACCCTAGGTTCATAAATTTAGAAGAGAAAATACTTTAAATTCTAGTTTTAGTGTATGTCCTAGTCTCTCAAGGATCATTTGGTGTTTATCATCATCTTGCATTTGAAGTTTTTCATGCACTTTTACTAAGGAACATTATCATGAAATAATACTAGATACCTTACTATTTATAAACCACCAACATGCTACCCTTCATTTTATAATTAACTATAAATTTGTCCTACCCTATCCTACACTAAAAATAACACACTTTTTTGCATACTATAAGTGTTTTTTGCCTTGCAAATGCATAAGATCTTGCATATTTGAAATGTGTTTGAAAATTTTGATTTAAATCCTATCATTTAAATATTTTATTTAGTCCTTTTACTTTTGAATATTTTTATTAAAATGAATATTGCAGTGATCACCTCATCTATTTTTAGTAGCTTGTGTATGACATAGAGCATTTGTGCATTTCATGTGATAACCCTTCATAGGTGAAGTGTGCAAAATCGGTTATGCTCTGGTCATATTTGTCCCTTATGCTAAGAATCCTCATGGAGATTTAATTGTAAAATCCCTCCATGTGACCAAGTTGCCCCATAGGATCTCTCACCTTGGTTTAGGTAGAGCCAAAAGTAGTAGGGAGATAATCATACCCTTTATAGGTTCCTTTTAGTCATTTTTTATAGTCTAGTCCATTCTTGATGCTAAAACCTTACCTAACTACAATGACATTCTAGTGGTTTTATTATCATTGTTTACCACATTTCTTTAAGTTTGTAAGGCTAGATTAGAGAAGTGTGTAACTACGAATCAACATATGCGATATTGAAAACATAATAAAATTGAGTTTACATACTCTAGATCCTCCAATAGAGGTCTCAACTAAGATTCAATGGCATCCTTTGAAATATTTTGCTTGGTTTAACCTTTGGTCACATTTTCTCTCCATTGAAGTCCATTAGCTTTTGAATTTTAATGTTAGCTATTGACCTTGATCTGGGCTCCCAAACTTGTGCCATCTATCAGCTCCTCATTCATTTCTAGGATATGCTAACTCTTTGACCTATTACTCACCATTGATCAACATTATTGTGAACTATCAGATCCTTTAGTTCATCAAGATCATTCCACTTGTCATATGTCTATTTAATCTCAAGATCTTGTAACTTTTTGACTCAATACTCACCATTAATTAGTGAATACATGATCAAATATGCTTTGTTAGATATTCTAGACCCACTAATGTCATTAGGTTTTTCTTTTCCATTATATCTCTATTCAGGTACCTGATATCTTGACACTTTTTAGCCTTTCATTCATTCTCAATATCCATTGACTTGTTGACATCTACTCATCATTGATCTACTTCGATATGATAGATTGCACACTATTGGATATTTTAGACACACTAACATCATTGATTACCTACTCACTATTATATCTTGACTTGAGCTCCCATGATCTTGACACTTGTTATTTGCATGTTCATCCTTAGAAAAATTTAATTTAAATGGATATCTATCATAGCTTTAACTTGGCATCCCCAAGCTTGTCTTACTCTATTGGATCAAATGTGAAGGCTTCTATCTTGAGATAACAAGCTCATCAAGATACAAAATTTGTAGAGCATAATTTAGGCATGAATAACTTCATGTCCATGTGATATTTTGAATCTAAGAGGCCTCCTAAGTGAACTTATTAAATACATAATCAAGCTAACCCATTCATTTTTTCATGACATGTCATGATGGTCTAATTTCTCTAGACTTGTGCAAGTCATTTCTTGATCATCCACTTCCTTAAGAACTCTGTTCATCTTGATCAAACCATGTCAAGACTTCTAAAACTGATCCATCTAGGCAAGTTTCTATATGTGTGACAAAATTGGCCAACATTTCTAATGACATCCTTGGATTGAATGCATATTATGTAACAAACGACTGGCCTTAAACTGATCCATTAGGCCTATAGAGTCATAGTCTTTTCTTTCAACTGTCATGAAACTAACTCAAGGTTGGCCCCTTTCTAGAAAACCTTCTATTGAACCAATAAGTATCAAAAGGAAATAAAAAAACAAATGTGCCCAAGGTACTTATTAAAAAGGAAACACACAACTAAAATAAATGTGCTCAAAGCACTTAGAGGAAAGCATAGAAAATTAATCTAATATATGCAATATCATATAATAGTTGAAAACTCTTCTAATAACAAGGCTTTAAATGAATTTCATTGACTAGGATATGCAATACCTCTCTATCTAATTGGGCAAGCTAAAAATCATTATGCTTTTTTCATCCATAGATCAAACAAGGACCATACCACAAGCTATCAAACTTTGTATGGTTGCCTGGCTTGGCCTTATTTGAGTCTCATTTGAGGTCTAGGTCCCCTTCCTTGAAGTCCCTTGTTGTAGCTCTCTTGTCAAAGGTTTGCTTGACTTGAGCTTGATGTTACTATAATGTCTTCATTATAAGGTCTATGTTTATTCAATCTTCATAAACTCTGGCATCATCAAATTCATAGGCTCACTCTCTATCAACTTAAGTTGATGGGACAACTCCAATGTAGGTAGTTCAAGAGAAATGGGAAATTTGAATTCCCTTCCATATACAAAGACATATGGAGTATTCCCAATGGCATTTTTTGAGTCACTTTGTTAGCCCATAGGGCTATCCTTAGTTTTATATGCCACACTCTTTGATTCTCTTCTGTGTTCCTCTTGATAATCCTTATCAAGTTCTTATTTGTGGACTCTATTAGTCTATTGCCTTGGGAGTAGTAATTGGAGGATATACTGAGGTAGATGCCTAACTTAAGTGCTCATTCACTTGTCTTCATACCAATAAATGCTAAGGCATTATCTAAAATTACAAGATTTGGGACACCAAACTTGGTTCTATAATGTCATAAATGTCTAACACTACTATTTAATTAGTTTATTTTAGGTTAATTACTTCTACCCACCTAATGAAGTATTCAATTGTAGTGAGAACCCATTTATGCCCTATACTTGAAGGTGGATTACTTATCCCTATGAAGTCCAACCCCCATTGCATGAAAGGTTACTCCACATAAATTGAGTTAAGTGGAAGAGTTGCTAATCTTTATTTTCCTAAAAATAGAATACATTTCTAACATTTCTTGACCCATGCATAGGCATACTTGAAGAGGCTAAGATAGTAATAACCAACTCTCATTACCTTTGCTACTATTTTTTTTAGATCAAAATGGCCTCCTGTAGGTCCATAATGAAACTACTCCAAGAGCTTTGTTACTTGATTATCATATATGCAATTAAGTAGTACTCCATTAAGATCTTTTATAAATAAAACCCCATTAAATAATGCATAAGGTATGGACTAGAGTCTAAAATACCTTCTTTTTTATCTATCCAAACCTTGAGGGCATTCCCCTGTCATCAAAAAATGTGTCATATCTTGGATCCATCTATTATGAAGTGGAGGTGCATCTATTTCTGAGTTATATTGTGTTACCAAAATAACTTCTTTATCTTCTTAAAGATTATCTACCATATGCTCACACAAGCCTTTGCCTCTTACCAACTTGGTGACTTTGATGTCTACATCATACTTTGTGACCTTGGTAATCTAGTCTACTCTTTTCTCATTTAAGTCTTTGTTAAGGATGAAGTCCCTAACTCAAGGATGAGACACCATAAGATAAACCTTTCTATTGGAAAACATTGGTCTAAACTTTTTGAGGCTTCTCAAAGCTTCAAAAACCTATTTTTATATAAAAGTGTACCTCACCTCATATTCCTCCAACCCTTGACTAAATAATTCAAGTGGTTTCTCAAGTCCACCATTCTTCTCGTTTATATGTTGTTAATGTTAGCAAAGGTGTACAATATGAAATCCTTTGATAAATCAGGATTCATGAATGAGGGTGTTTGGGTAATGGCTTACTTGATGGCCTCAAATGCTTCCCTACCTTCATTTGGCCAAACAAACACTTGGCTCTTCTTCATCATGGTAGTGATGGGTATGGGTATAAACCTTCTCACAAAGTTTATTTTCCCCAAACCTTCAAGGTATAAACCTTCAAGGTCAATAGATAATCCTGCCTTTGAAATAATGTGACCCAAAAATTTGCCTTCATGAATATAAAACACACATTTATTGGGATTTAAAGATACCCCATACTCTCTACATCTTTGGAAGATCAACCTTAGATTATCTATGTGCTCACTAGCCTTCTTGGAGAAAACTATGATGTCATCCAAGTAGACTAGTGCCATCTAATTTAGAAATCCTTAGAAATTCATGTCTATTTCTCTTTAAAAGGTTTCCCTACTATTTGAAAATCCAAAATTCATCTTTTAGTAAGCATGTGTTCCCCACTTGGTGGTGAAGGCAATTTTATATTGATTTTCTTCTCTCACTAGTACCTGCTTGTAACCTAAATACCCATCCAAAAGGGGAAAACATTATAAACTAACAACTATCTGAAGGATTTTCTCTATGGATGGTAAGGGTAGTGATCCTTCAAAGAGACCCTATTTATATCCTTGAATTCAACACCCAATTTGATTTCCCCACTCTTATTTCTCCCAAGTACCAAATTGGTTACCCATGAGGTGTCCTTAATGGGAAGGATGATCTTAGATTCAATTAACTTGGTCAATTATTTCCTCATAAACTCTTCAATATTTGGGTTTATATGCCTTTACTTCTACCTAATAGGTTTGGAATTAGCCTTCAATTATATAGTATGTTGGGATAGCTTGGGATCAAAACCTCTTATGTCACTATACTCCCAAGCAAAGATGTCTACATATTCTTTATAAAGTTTCATGAAAGCATGCATTTTAGCTTTAATTCTTACCTTTCAAATCTTAAGGAGATTTTCTTTGAAGATAAGTAATATTCCATAGTTATCTTCACTTGTTGACTTCTTTACCTTATCTTTTCTCATATGATTTCCCTCATGGAAAAGACCTTCAAGTGTGACAAGCCCTTTAGGAAGTTTATTAAATCTCAACTAAACAATTTACTCCTCATATTAATGTTGAAACTTTCTTGGTTTATAAAGGATAACTCTATTTCTTATTATAATAAATAAGAAATTTACTTGTCATTCTCAAAGACCTGCTAATGAGATTCATTATCTGGCACTGATGTTCATACTACCACTTTGACATGTGGTTGTACCTTGGTCATTTTTAACTCATTAGGGATATCAAACTAAGCTCTAATAGATTCCAACCTATCAACATGTCCATTCTAATTCCTTGGTATTGCTTGGATGTTAAAGGCCTCAAAATCCTCAATTATCCACACTCTATGTTTGTAAGATTTCATCAAGGGATTCTTGGTGATATTTTGGCCTCTAACCTGGCGCACTATCAGTTCACTATCCTTATAAACTTGTAATTATTTGATTCCTATCTTATTAGCCCATTGAATACCATGGATAGGGTTCTTGTACTCTATTGCATTATAAGAGCAACTAAATTTGAACCTTTAAGATGAGAAATATTTGCCATTAGAGGGGGATACTAGCATTGCACCTAAACCCACTCCATGTTTGCTCCTTGAACCATCAAAAAATAATTTCCATGTGCCAATAAGATATTTTTAAGGTCTAATGAGGTATGTCATGGAATTATCCTCTTTATGTAAGTAGTACACAACCATTTCCCTTTCTTCAACACCTTCTAAGGGATCAACCAAATGATTATCATTCCATAGTTCATCTAAGAACATGTCTGGTATCTCCTTAGGGTAAGTGTTTAATTCTTGACCAACCATATTTTCATTCTCATCAAGAATGATGTAATTGAGATTTATGTTGTCTACCCCATAAGTCTCTATTTGGAATTATGCAATACGATAAGCCTTAATAGATACCTTGGTTCCATATCTTGTTTTGAATGCCATATATGACCAATCTACTACAAGATAACTTCAAATCTTTGTAGTGAATTCCCTAGATAAGCATAAGGTAAAATGAGGAGGTACATTTTAAGATCAACACATCTTGAACCACTGAGACACTAGGACAAGCATGCAGGGTCAAGTTGAGGTATCTGATGATACTAAATGGCTTGGTAGAAGAACCATCAAGTTATAGAACTCCTTTATAGTGGGGCTCATCTTTTAGACCAAACTAATCAACTATGGAATTTCTCATTCATGAGGTAATATCACCAATATCTACCAATAAATTATGCACTAAAGAGTCACCAATCATTACTAAAATGTATAAGGGAGGAGGTTTGACCACCTTACCTAGTTACCTTTCATTTGGTCTTTTGGTTGCATTAGTGATAATGATATTTTCTTTGCTTGGTAGATTCTCAAAAACATTGATTCTTGACAACCCTTCTTGGAGGATGTCTACCTAACTAGGAATAGAGAGTATATCCCACATTATAACACTCACATTCAACCTTTTAATTTGTTCCACAATGTTGATGGGTGAACCACCAACCTTTGGTTGTGCTTTGGTAGCCACAACTGCACCTTGAGTTTGTGAGTTTTGAGGGACAAATACATTCCCCTAATTTTAATTCCTTAGAGCTATTAAAACCTTTAGAATAGTAGTAGGTCCATTTAGATTTGATATTGAAGGAGTAATGGTAAGAGGCTCCTTGAATGCTTCTTGGTTACTATCATATTGATGCCTAAATGTATATCACAGGTGGTCCAGAGTGTTCAATAAACACTTCTCATTTTTAAACTCAAAGATTCCATTACATGAGTGGCATGTTGTGATAATCTTATTATCTTTGGTGCTAGAGGTATATTAAATGAAATATTTCATAAATTTATATTAGTTAGTGGTTGGGAGCCATCGTGGCTTTATTGACCAATTTTTGGCCTACATACCAAGCTTCTACCTAGTTTAAGCAAATGAGTGGGGTCCCAATTATTGAATGGATCAGGTGGCTTAAAAATAGGCTCAAACTAAGGAAAGGATCCAAGTAGATTTTCATGGTGCTGATTAGTTGGAGGAGCATGTCTAAGGAAAGCCTAAGTTTATACTTGAGAACTTTTGGCTAAGTGTTAGAGCATGTATAATTACCTACTAAGTGTTAATTCTTTCAAGAGATTTGTTTCGAGTTATTTTTCTAAGTATTGGGAATTATTTTGGATATTTTTCCTAAAACAAAAAATTTTAAAGTGAAAATTCTTTTAGACATTTTATCTATAGCAAGAGGCCAAGTATATTTATGTCAAGAAAATTATCTGAGATAATTTTCCTGAAGACCCTATTTTTTCGGGCATTTTTCTGTAACAAATATCCCAGTGGAAAAAAATCCTACCTACAAAAGTCCTAAATGATCATTCTCTTATAAATTGGTCTAATGAAAAAGTTCCAAGAGGAATTTATTTGAGAAAATAGATCAAAAAATATTCTTAAAGGGTCATCTTTTAGGCAAAGTGTCCTAGACCAAAGGGCTAAAGGGTTGTTTCATAGCGAAGTGTTTAAAGCAAAATTCTAAAGGAAATGGTCTAAGAAAATTAGTGATCATTGCATAAACATCAATTTTAGGCTATGTCAAGTAGTCATTTGATTTCAAAAGGTTGAAGATGGTCCTTCAAATGTCAAAATTCTAGCCCCTTTAAGTAGCCTATTAAATTTGAAAATCCTTGGACGTATGCATAGATGTCAAATTTAAGCCTCATTAAATAACCATTAGTATTCAAAAAATGGTAAAGGGCCCCCGACTGAATGCATGCTTGACAAGTGCCTAGATCTTAGGAGCTCAGATCAAATATAATAATGAATGATGACTGACAACTTAATAGATCTAGGTAAATCTAATAGAGTACATTTGAGTGTATAATGGTAAATCAATGACACATGAGTAGAATCAAAGAGTAAATGAGCTAAGGAGCTACCAAGTAGAATAAGCATGAAATATGGTAGAGGATCTTAAGGATTAACATGCATTTGACATGTGGTGTAGGCTTGGATAAAGTTGACAAGTCAAGGGGCAAGATCAATAAATAGTGCTTGATCATAAAAATCAATATCAATGGAGTGAGCAAAGGTCAATAATTCAATGGAGCCCAAGTTAGTTTTTCAATAACCAATAAATGAATGACCAAGCTAGGATATTTTTAACAAAATAAATTATAGGTGGTTGAGTGAAGCTTGAGGCACTATCAGGATAATTTAATTCAAAAATGGCTACTTGATGGTAGAGTTTGAGTACACACCATCTTCTGACACTAATAGGGAAATATTTCATTCTCCAATGCACATGTATCCAAAAGTGATCCTACTACTGAACTAGGTCCAATCATTAGATAGACTTCAAGAGGCATGGCCATGGTGCCACAAATGCATTAAATGCTTCACCCATCTCCAAGTGGTACATTTATTATAAAAATATCTTGATCTTCTATAAAAGCTTAGTTTTCCCATCATAAAAGGGTTGACACATGTTAGCAACCTCACACTACTGAAATTACCCTCCATGAGAACTTGTATTGGCTAAACCTTACATTCTAATAATAATTAAGTTCACATCTTTATGTTATTCAAATGATTTATGTGCTAGTTGCATTTATTGATCTTTGACTATGGGTAATTTTTTCCCCTCTATTATCCATTTCTTGCACCTCTTCATTGAACTCAAAGCTCATTTTCCAGTCATATCCTATACATATTTAGGTCTGAATTGATTTTTCCTATGGACCATTTGTCTTCCGTCTTAGTGTAGCATTATGTTCTCACACCTCTATGTGAAAAACTTATGTAAGTATAATAACTTGGTAGAATCTATGTGATATTGGCTTGTCCTTAAAGGTTTTACACTGTGTTTATTATAATAAGAGCACTCACTCTATTCTAGGTGCATTGCCTTTTATATTTACATATCTCTTACCTTCTCCCTCCCTTTTCCCTCAAGATCTTAGGTTTAGACTACTCATAGGTTACCTTTTTGCTCTTTAGGTTTACATGCTAGTCTTAAAATAGGTGTGTTTATAATAGAAGGAATTAGACTTACTCTAGAGACACATCCCAAAGATTGAAATGGTCATTTTCCTTGGGGATGTTTCCATCATTATGGTGAGAAAACTAATGCTTATGCATAGTTATGTGATAATACTTTTATACCTAACACTGAACTCTTTTTGTGCCTTATGTAGGACCTTTATGCTAAGCACCCCACTGCAAAGCTTCCCCATACCATCAAGCATTCACAGGTGAATGTTTTAAATGACAATAGTTTTTGGTATGCCTAGTGGGACCAAGTTTAAATAAAGTTTAAAGAATTAGTATTACCCTTGGCTATCAAGTGTTAAAGATACTATGTAGAGAACCTAGTAACTCTAAATGTCCAAATCTACTAGTTTAAGTAACCTAAGTGCTTTAAAATATGTCTTTCTATCTCCCCATTCCATGAAATTGTTGCATGTACACCTTCTCATTTCTTATATCAAGCTCATGTGAGCACCTATAATCTTGCCATAGTTTAGCCCCTATGGTAACCTACTTATGATTCTAATCAACCATGTGCAATCTACCTTACTCTTGATCGGAATTATTATCTTCCTAATCCACCTCAAAATAGAATAAAAAATATACACCTTGATTTCTAGAGACAACTGAGGGAGATCAAAAGAGAGCAGGGGTATGTTAGACAACAAAAGGAGCTTGCTCATCAATCTCACACTCAATAGTGAGAGATGATGGAGTAGCTCAAATTTGATGAGGAGTGATTGGCTAGGCAAATCATAGCCAAGGAAGAGTAGATCCATTAGTTGCTTACATAGATGTAGAGAATTGAATCATAATCGACTACCTTCACTTCTTCCTTTGCTAGATTTGAGTAGAATCCCTTTGTACATACAAGCCATCCTATGGGATAGAAAACTTATGTGCCCAAAATCCCTAGATTTAAGGAAGGTAAGCCCTTTGCACCTTCAAGTATGCCTCTTGATTTCAAAGTACCAAGATTTAGAGTCCTCCTCCTCTATGAGAGTCTATGCCCATGCCAATTCAAGGACCCATCCTTCCTCAAGAGCCTCATGTGCAGCCATGGTAGCCTTTTTAGACTAGGAATCCTAACTTCATGATGCCCAACCTTATATAAACACCTTATTTTGTGCTAGTCAAAATCCCTTACCCTCCCACCATTCCCCTTTCCAAATGAGGGATAGTTTTATAAAAGGAAAGGGCAAGTGAAGATATTTTAAATGAAGAGGAGGATACTTTGAGAAAATCGTCATTGATAGCCCTTTTTGTGCCACTAAATCATAAATTTCAGAGCTATTATAGGAAGAGGATGAATGA
Organism: Torreya grandis; assembly: GCA_037957365.1. Taxonomy (NCBI): domain Eukaryota; kingdom Viridiplantae; phylum Streptophyta; class Pinopsida; order Cupressales; family Taxaceae; genus Torreya; species Torreya grandis. The sequence goes on along the minus strand of JARHVA010001111.1, from coordinate 2,228,059 downwards.
AATCAACCTACACAATAGAGTGGTGTGTTAATGCAAGGTGATGAGGTAGCCTCTTGGATAGATGATCCTCCATTCAATATGGAATAATATGAATTATGTTATAAAGTTGTAATGAGGTCTCTCATGTAGAAGATCAAATATTAGTTGGAGGAAAACCTCAAGAATGAGCAAATCCTTCAATGGGAATGCATGCTTTAGGAGGAACACCCCAACAAGCTCAAAAGTAGTGCATAAACACTAATAAGTGATGAATAGATGTAGGATTTGTTGCAAATCCTCTATGCAAGTTATGTCCCTCTATAAGTAGGTTATGATCTAGCCAAAGTTGAGGACTGTGCTTTTATTAAACATGTTAGGGGGCAAGAAGGAAACATCCCATTAGGTCAACCTTCTTAGGGGCCAAGTGTTGATTTGTTCGATGTACTCAATGATGGATATCAAATATTTGATGACCTTACATACACTTTCACTCCCCTCGAAGACATCATAGGCAAGCTCTGGCCTCATCCTTCCATTAAGAAATATAAAGATAAGAGGGAGGTTACAGTATAAAATGGACTTCAGGTCCATTATCCTAAACATCTTACAAGTTATTTTTTATAAGATATAATGGGTTTGCAAAAATAACCCAATGAGTTCATGAGCTACCTAAGCATCATGCACAAGCCTCTCGATATCCAAAGGAGTAAATCTATGCAAAGAGCATAGCTAGGCACTGAGGGTTCCTAAAAGGATTTATTTGACATTAAGGACATTATCCAATTAGGGGAAAGACTTATGTGCATCATGGTGTAGTCGTTAATCAAAAAGGAGCTTGGTCAAATAAACTCCCATGAGTGCTCCTTAGAAGTAAATTAGGTGCATCTCCTTTGTAGTAAACAAATGCCACCATGCCTCCACCTATGACCTATTAACAATAAGGAGGTGCATAGTGAAAATAACCTAAGGGGTTTCTATTTTGATCTAGGAGGGTGAAGGCCCATGCTCGTAGGTTATATATAGTAGATTAGAGTATCTCATATTTTATTTTCTTAATTTCCTACATGCACATTATATAGTCTCAATTAAATTTTATTTCTTCCAAATACACTTTGCACATTTTTTTCTTATTCTTTTTTTTTTGTTGAGGGAAAAATTAATTTTAGTTTATTCAAGTGCAAGGCTAAGTAGGTTATAGCCTTAATGACTCCATGCCCAATGGATTGGACTAAGCACATGGTTTAGGTTCTTTTTCATAGACAGGCATGCAACCCCTATGAATAATCAAAGATGTTGGCCAATTTTTGACCTAAATACCAAGATTCTACATGGTTTAAACAAATGAGTAGGGTCCCAATTATTGAGCAGATTAGGTCTCTTAGAATTAGGACCAAGCTAAGGAGAAGATCCAAGTAGATTTTCATGATTCTGAATAATTGTAAGAGCATATCCAGGGAAAGCCTAAGTTTATACTTGAGAACTTTTGGCTAAGTGTTAGAGCATTCATAGTTTCATAATAAGCATTAAATATTTTGGGAGATTTGTTTTAGGTTATTTGGCTAAGTATTAGGAATTGTTTTGGGCATTTTATCTAAAATGAAATTATTGAAGTGCAAATTCTTTCAGACATTTTGTCCATAACAAAAGGCCAAGTATATTTATGTCAAAAAAATTGTCTGGGACAATTTTCCTAAAGGCCCTACCTCTTTCAGACATATTTTCTACAACAAATGTCCTTATGGAAAAAAAATCTTGCCTACAAAAGTCCCAAAGGATCATTCTCTTAGAAAGTGGTCTAATGCAAAAGTTCTGAGGGGCAGTTCTTTAAGAAAATAAATGAAGCAATTTTCTCAAGGGGTCATCCTTCAGGCAAAGTGTCCTATACCAAAGGGTTGAAGAGTTGTTTCATAGTGAAGTGCCCTAACTAAGATTCCAAAGAAAATAGCCTAAGGAAATTAGTGATAGTTATGTAAACATCAATTTTAGGCTATGTCAAGTAGCCATTTAAATTTAAAAGGTCCAAGATGGTCCTACAAATAGAAAAATTATAGCCCCTTCAATTAGTCATTTGAATTTGAAAATCCTTAGATGTCTGTGTAGACATCAAAGCTGGGGCTCATGAAATAATCATTGGCATTCAAAAATCTTAGATCAAATATAATGATGAGTGGTGACTTGCAGGTCAGTGGATCTAATAAGATATAATTGAGTGCATTTGAGTATAAAATGGTAAATAAATGGCACATGAGTAGAATCAAAGAGTCAATGAGCTAAGGAGATATTGTGTGGCATAATTGTAGAAGCTAGTAGACTAGTAGAGGATCTTAAAGATTAATACACATTTGACATGTGGAATAAGCTTGGATAAATTTGATAAGTTAAGGGATAAGATCAATGGATGGTGCTTGATTATGCAAATCAATATAAATGGAGTGAGCAAAGGTAATTAAGTCAATGGAGCTCAAGTTGGTTTATCGATAACCAATGAATAAGGGACCAAACTAGGACATTTTTGACAAAAGATGTTGGAGGCAGTTGAGCAAAACTTGAGGCATTATCAGGACAATTTAATGAAAAAGTGACTACTTGATGATGGATCTCGACTACACACCATCCTCTAACACTAATATAAAAATCTTCCATTCTCCAATGCATTTGCACCTAAAAGCGATCATGCCACTGACCCAGGTCTAATCATCAAATAAAATTCAAAAGGCATGGCCATAGCACTACAAATGCATTAAATGTTTCACCCATTTCCCAAGTGGAATATTTATTATAAAATCAACTTAATCTTCTATAAAATCTTGGTTATCCCATTATAAAAAGGTTGACACATTTTAGTAACTACAAACTATTGTAATTTCCCTTCATGAGCACTTATATTGGCTAAACCTTGCATTTTAATAAAAATTAAGTTCACTTTTTTTTTCAGATGATCTATGTGCTAGTTTCATCTATTGATATTTGATTGTGGGTAATGTTTGCCCCTCTCTCTATCATCTATTCCCTACACCTCTTCATTAAACTCAAATCTTATTTGTTGGTCATATCATATGCACATTCAAGTCTACATTGATGATGCATGTGGACCATTTGTCATCCCTCTCAGTGTAACATTATGTTCTCATGCCTCTATGAAAAACACTTATGCAAGTGTAGTAACTTAGAAAAATATGTGTGATATTGTCTTGTCCTTAAAGGTTTTGTAATGTGTTTGTGGTAATAGAAGCACTCACTCTATTCTAGGTGCATTATCTTTTCTGTTTACATATCTCCTACCTTATCCCTCCCTTTTCCCTCAAGATCTTATGTTTAAAATAGTGGTAGGTTACCTTTCTTCTCTTTAGGTCTTCATGTCGGTCTTAAACTAGGTGTGTTTAGAATAAAAGTAATATGGCCTATTTTAGAGACTCATCCTAAGGAGCTATTGACCAAAATTGAATTCTAGTCAAATTAGGTCAACCCATACATTTATAAACTTTTTATAAGTTTATAAATGTCCTATATAGGTCTCATAATGGTCTAAACATCTCACTTATCCTCCATTTAGCCTTGGTCTAAGCCCATTCTCCTTGTACTAGTCTAGTCAAATAAAGTCAAAGTTGGTCAACCAAAATCAAACTTATTCAAAGGTTAAAATTTTGTTATAAATATTATAGTATGGTCATTTAGATGTCCTAAGTGTTTCTAAGTCATATATTTGTCCTTTACCATGCTTTATATGCAAAATATTCCTTTTGGCCATTTTTCTAGCATAATAAATGACTTGTATGGAATTTCAATACAAAAAAATTGTCACAAAAGTGATTATAAATTTGGAGGATGTTAGTAAATGTTGGGATATTTTACAGGTCAGTTAAAGAAACATTTATGTGTAGAAATGGGGATTTTTTCCTTATTTTTAGGCCTTTTTGGGCACTTATACAGGCTTCTTTAGTTTTAAATTAGCTAAAAACATGGGAAATGTGTATCTTCACCTCCCTAGACTTATTTACATATTTTTATTGCTAAGATAAGTTCAAAAAGTTCATAGACAACTTCTTCTTCTTCCACTTTCTCCTTGTAAGCTAAGAAAGGCAAAATTCAAACAATTAGTGTGGACCGTACAGTTGGAGTTGGGAAGAATGATCTTGGTGGATGAAAGGTATATGAGTTTACTTCACCTTAATGGAAATATTTATTAGTTTAATATCTTCTCATTTATGAAAAATTGTTAACACTTTAGGCAGTGTTTTATGCACTTTAATCCATGAGGGGGTCATTGTTTACACTTGTTTCAAATTTCCTTGCCTTGGTTTGATGAGTTTTTCTTGTTTTAGGAGTTTATAAATTATTTTCAAGACATTTCCACAGTTTTATTGGTTTTTTTAAATCTCAAGTGCTTAAGAAAACCTATTCTAGGCTTGTATATGCTTGCAAACTATTTATTTTGCACTCACAACTATTTCAGGTTCCATGAGAGAGGTTTTTCATGATGAGGAAGATTTTTTAATGTTTTTCAAAGGTGTTATTTAATAATGGTAATATATTTGAATTTTTTACAACACTTTTGAGTGTTTTGGATGCCTTCCATTTGCATGTTCTTACTCCTTTCATGTCTCTACCTACACAAAATAGTTAAATACATATATACATGACCCTAATGACATCATGTTGATGTAGGGAGAGGTAGGTAGGTGATAAAATTGCTTTAAAATGTCAAAATTACATGTATATTTCCCAAAGGAAGTATGTAAGGTCCACGTTTATGAAGAGTTTCATATTGATCATATTCAGTTCACTGTTGGTGTGATGACATCCACCTACAGCTGATTTAACAAGGGTCAAAGAGCCACTTTGAAGTACTTGGAAAGTGTTGAAACTTATCTTTAGAGGCTTCATATGTTATATATAATCCTAGTGTTAATTTTAAGTTATAAGATGATCAAAAAGGTGAAAAGTCCTTCTCAAGGCCAAGACTGGGTTTTTGGGATCAAATCCCTAAAAGTATAAAACAGAGGCCCATAGAGGTTTTGGGATTATCATATGACATGTTTACATGATATATTTAGGAATTATAATGGTTTTTACTTGTATCCCCTAGTGTATACTAGGTTCATGTCAAGTATGAAAGGCAGAGGTTGAAAGGAAGGTGATTTTCTCAAGACCCAAAAGTACTTCTAAACACACTAAAGGACCTCAATGGTGTTTATAGGCATATAAGGGAGAAATGATCTTTTGACATCTTGAAAATAATCTTGAAAAGAAATATAGGCATGGAGTGGAAAATATAGCATGATAAGACAATTTGGAACCATTCATCTCATGAAAATGGTATTTTGTGATTTTGACTCCTCATACTCCTATAGCCCTATACAGACTGAGACAAGGTGACCTATAACTGGGCATGGAACAAGATCATAAACAAGTGCCTAAGTGGAGTTTTAGGATAAATAAGGTGAAAAAAATTGTGGAGGTATGTTATATGACCTTAGAGATACAACAAGGAGTTCATAGACACTTTGATAGAGTATATGAAACTAATGACACTTACAGGTTTCCCCTCCCTTGAAAACTTTTAGCATACAACTAACTATGAGTATCCTAATCAAGATATAGGCAATAAGTCAGTGTTTTTTTGAGGATTCATAGGCGAAATAAAATCATGAAGGTTTTTTTATCCAAGGATATGAAATTAAGATTTATGCACATTTGAAACAAGCCTAGAAAGGGTCATGATCACCTACAACATAGTGTAAGTGAGAGGACTATCTCATTCATTAGGGATGAGACATAGTCATGATTCAAAGGTTGGAAGGAGTAGTGATGATAATTGAAACATATTCACCATATCCATTTTAATTCTTCAATTCCCTCATAACTAGAATAATTAAATGAAAAGGCTTCATGAGCATCTACAGCTAACTAGGTGGTTGAGTTGGCAGTTAGCAAGGTATCTAGGTGTCTAAGTTCTCGTATCTAAGAGCAGTAGGTGAAGGTTGTAAAAATTTTATATTTTTTAATAAAGAGACTCTCCACTATTATAAGGCCTCATATAACCACATACACCCTTAGAGGAACCATCAAGAGTGAAAACATAGTCAGCCCTTAAAGTACCCTACACAGTCCTACACATAAAAGTTTACTTAAGGAATTTGAGGATTTGGAGCGTCAAATGATGGATTCAGAGGCTAATTTTTTGTGGAGAGAATAATTTGTACCTTTATAACCCTATAAAATAGTTAGTTTTATAATATTAATAGGGTAAGTTCCCCCTATTTTGTCTTAGGTAGGGTGCACTTTCCTCCTTACACAGACCCTATTTGCTTTTTGAGGAAGGTAGGACATGAACTAGAAGTTAAAAAAGCTTGAAAGAAGGTTTGTATAGTTGGAACACACCCAGATCAATGATAAAATTTTATATAAGGTTTGAATATAGCTAGATTGGTCTGGACAAGGAGGTTTGTAGGAAGACCTAGTGAGACAACATGCAAACCTAGCCTCAAATGAGATATCACTTTCAATTTGGGCCTTAAGTAGGAATCTTAATGACTTGGGTCATCTTCACTGAGGTATATATGAATTTTTTAAACCATAATTTTTGTATTTTAATCCATTTTGGAGTCATATGGAGCCTAAGTTTCAAGAAGATCCTTTGGAGAAGGCCTAGGTGTAGTTGTTAAATAGGGCCACTCTTCATTTATAGCTCTAAGGGACCTATTATAGTGATGAAAACATGTTTTTGGGAGTATATAAAGGTGTTTTAACCTTTAGTATGTAGGTAAATCCATTAGGAATCCATATTTTGACTTGAAATCTTCTAGACCTCACATAATGAATGAAAATGGCTCGAGTGGCCAAGTTGAGAAGCTTAGAACTCCCTTGATACCTTACATGGAACCTTGAGGTGATTAGAAAAGCTAGAGTGTCATAAATAAGCCCTTAATTACATTTTATCATAGTTCCAATGTCTATTATTTATGAATAAATGTTAAGACCCATAATCACCTCAAAACCCTTGTAAACCCTCAATACAAACCTGATTGGGAAAAGATTAAAAATTAAGAATGAAGAGGGGGTGGAAAGGCCATAAAAATTTGGGAACTTGTAGAAGACTCTCTTAGACACCCTCCAATGCAATTATATTATATATAATTCATATAGATCAGGAATAAAGTAGGTTTATTTGATAATTTCTTATGTTTTATAGGTCTTGAAGGTGATCATGGGATACCAATAACTTGGAAGGGTATCTTGGGACTTTAATTAACTCCCTATGCCATTTTCAAAGATTATAAATGCTCACAAGTGTCCTTGTTAGGCCCCTCATTTCAGCTAGTCTCTAAAGTGACATAGTGAAAAGAGTGATAACCTAAATTTAGAGACTTTTTAAGATGTGCCTGTGGAACCAAGTGTATGAAGTATCCTACCATGTGTCATGAGACCCATGGTATAGATTAGTTAGGAAGGATAAGAAGATGATACTACCAATTGTCAAAAAAATCCTAATTGAGAGTAATCATGGTTGCAGATGATGATTATGTTTATGTAAGATAATATCCATGATTAGGAAAAATTATAATATAGGTGGAGGCCTCTTTTTAACTTCCTCTCCTCATTTCACATGAGACACTTATCCCTAATCTATTTTGAAACACGCAAGGAAGCCAATGATGAAGCCATTTTCCCAAAAGAGAGTGATTGAAGAGATGTTACGCCACATGTGGAGAAGAGGCTTGTTTGGAATAGAATCATGTGAAAATCAGTTTCATAAATCCATTTACACTTCATCCACCTGAATTTTAACTAATTTTCATCTTTGTACACTTGTCCTTGTGTCTCTTGAACTTCTCTTTTCTCTCTTCTTCCAAGTTCTATAAATGAGAACCATTTTGGCTATTGAAAAAGGAGACCACACCTAATATGGTGAATCCCTAATAGTTTTATATTATAATTTTCCTTTGAAATAAGATATGAAATCTAGTTTTGATCCTAAAAATATCTTGTCTAAGTGTGTGAAGAGATGTATAGTGAAAAGTCAAGTGATTGATATCAATCCTTGGTTCATCTCAATCCTTCCATGTCTAATGCAAGTTGTTTCATTCTAACAAGTCATATGAAGTGTTGTTAAGTGTATGAGTCTATTTTTCAAGTGTAAAGGTAGCCTTAGTGTCTAAAACTAATCTTTGGTTAGCTCACCTTGAGTATTATTTCATATATTCTACCTTCATGTTTGAAATGCTAATGTGAGAGTGTTTTAAGAGGTAGAAGTTGGTTTTGTGAGTCTTGTCTCTTAGTGTATTTGTATGATAATCTTGTGGAGATATTCATGGTGTATCACCCCCCTATAATAGTTTAATTTCATGTAACTCTTATCTCCTTTCACACAAGCAAGTATTAGATTAGGTGACAAGTACATCAAGATATATCTAGGGATGTATCCCTTTCAATCCTAGAGGTCTACTTCCACCATAGGTACCCCACACACCTAGAAGTAGTCCAATGTTACCCAAATCTAAAAAATTATTGAACACCCTCTTCTAGGGTGCAAGATTTATAGCCAATAGGATCACAAGGGTCCAATGCCTTGGGGATGTTTCCACCATTGTAGTGAGATAATCAATGCTCACATGCAATTGTGTGATAATACTTTTTCACCCAATCTTGAACTCTTTTGTTCCCTATGTAGGACCTCCATACTCAACAACCCACCTCAAATCTTCCCCATGTTATTGAGCATCCATGGGTGTATGTTTTGAATGATAATAGTATTAATAGTTGATATTTGATTTTGAAGGTGACCTATGTTATTTAAAGTGATTTATGCTCAAACCTAAGTCTAAAGCTAAACTAAGATGAATATTCATAATGAATTTAATCTAAGGTGAATTAATAAAAATGAGTAAAAAGAAGGGTAGGGAAGTGTAGACACCAAAATTATGAATACCTCTTCCCACTCTCAGGGCAACTAGACCCTTGACCTATACTACATTTTTGTTTTGCCACTCATTCACAAGAGCAGCATAATGAAAAAGGGTTAAATGTAGACACCAAAATTTTGCATGCATATTTCCAAGTGCTATGACCCCTAACAGGCCCCTTGGACCCTTTTTCCTTACCTAGGCCTATCTTCAGTAGTTTAGCTTTATTAACATTAACATGGCATTTTAGGTTATTTTGGTAGTTAGCCTTGACTATCAATAGTTAGGCTAACCATCGATGATTAGCACAACCATCAATGGTCAAGTTCAACTGCTTGATCTTCCCACATGAAACCAGCATGCATGCATCCAATACCCTTTCTAAATATAGGACATCCAAATCTCCTTGTAAGTCATTTCATGGACAAATTATATTTAGAAGCCCCAATTACACTCCCTCTTAAACCCTTTCACCCTTGCCTCTAAAAAAGAGAGCTATAAGAGCAAATCATCTACAATTATTATCAAGAGCTTAAGTACTCAGAGTTTTCTCTTGTAGGTAATTTAGTGTCATCAAGAATTATTATCCCCTTTTTTTAGATTTGACTTACTACCAACTCTCAACTAAGTCTCCAAGCACCATTACTCTATCAGAATCATGCTAGATTCCACTCACAAATCAACAATGCCTATCACTCACCTAATCCACTTTAGGTAATAAAAGTATGTGTTTATTTCCATCCACATACTTTATTTCCATTTTACAATAAATTTATACCTTTCCCAACTCTTTGAATTCATTTTAGATTCCCAACAACCAGCTATTGTCAAAGTCTATAATTGGACACAGTCAACCATCAACAGTCAACCCAACTATCGATGGTCAACCCAACCATCGATGGTCACCTATGGTAGGAAAAACCATCAAACTTATTTCACTTCCTTTGTCTAACCCAATTCACTTTTATGTGTTTTTGACCACTTACAGGCCCCTATCAAATTTTTTGAGCCATACCTTGACCCATTAGCACTAGCACTAATTAGTTTATCACTAATTTGATCATTTTAGCACATCTCTTTATCAAGAAATTCTTATTATTAGTTTCAACACCTTTTGATAATTAATTAAAATAATTTCTTTATATTTTATTAACTTAATTATTTTTAAATGGTAGATTGACATCCCATAAGGATGCTCTCGCTTCCATCATCTAGCTAGCACTAAGCAATCCACCTAGCTACTTGTCTAACCCACAAATTTGCTTTAGTGATTTATTAAATGTAGGTCATCCTCCCTAGCCAAAGAGGAGATCTCCACAATCTTCTAATCCAATGTGCACACTTTTATCAAGTATTTCTACCATAACCTGTATTTCTAGTTTTACTACCTTCTTTTGAATAATACCAAAATTTGAGTAAAACATTTTGGCATGACCAATGAAACCCACGTCTCTAATTGGGTTTTCTTTTTATCCACATTTTTATGCTTCTTTCTCTATCTATGCTCATAAATTAAATCTAATTTCATTTGGGTCTAAAACATATTACATCCATTGATTGTCTGCCCCTTCTAGCTCACTTAGCTAAATTAACAACATCAACATTAATTATAGCACACTTATATTACACAACTAAACCACATAATCAATAAAACATCATAAATCACTTGATACAAGGCCCAAATAGGATTTCATCACCTAATGGTCATCTTACCCATTCTCATCAATCTTACTTGGAGGTTATTACCAAGAGAAGAACCAACTTATCTCTCTAGTTGAGTATAAACTCTAGATATCAATATATACTAGATAAGCACCTGATACCCTTATCATTGTAGGACTATGAAGTGAGGGGGTAGGCCCCAATACCAATCCATGTATTGATTCCAATATAGATTATTTTGAGAACCAAAACTAACCTAAAACTATCTATAGATTGCTTGTTTGTTACCTGACCTACAAGCCAACCTCTATCACACATTTTCATAAACTAAGACATAAGCCAAAAGTGATCTTAAAACTAAATTTAGGCTTAAACATTATTTATAGTGTGTTCCTTGATTTTTTTGACTATTTAATTTATCTTCTCTCTATTTGAGTGGTGAGTCTATTTCTTTTGTATTCTCTCCCACCTTTTTATATGGTTCTCACTCGACAGCAGTGAAAAGACCTGGTAGAACAAAACCCATCACCTAAATCAACCATCTCTACCTCCTCATCTATAGATTATGTCTTAAAGGTATAAGATTCACCTCATCCATTTGGAATCCCTAATTTACATCAAGTATTTCCTTAAGGAGCCGTGGACTTTACCACCTTTTTATAAAATAATCTAGTGGCCCTTCAACACTATCTCAACACCTCTTCTCACCATATCTCAATTTCAACTCCACCTCAAGACCCTCTTTATGGCATGTCATCCCACCTTATGGAGTGTATCCCTATTTCCATGGTCTTCACCTAACCTTTGACCACTTAGGCATCCTCATCTACCAACCCCTTTGACACTAGGGCTCAAAACCAACCTATCCAATCAAATATTACCCTTACACCATCCACCACCACTAATGACTCCTCTACCTTAGGTATAACCCAACCATCAACCCATCATGTCAAACTTAGAACATTGGATAATACCTATTTACCAAGCTTATGGGTACCTATCCCTTCTACCTCACTACCCACCATCATAAAGATCATGACCACCACCCTGATTACCAATTTAACCATAGCTCAACCTACCTTAGCATCCCAATAATGAAATTCATCATATAACCTTGATTATACCCCTAACTTGTAAGGATATATACCTACTACCCAACTACGAGTAGCCACCTATCCTTATATGTCATCTACCTAACCTCCTATAACTTCTTATCAATATGGGGCCATCTCCCAACCTCCTGTCAATTATCAATATATTCCCCAACCGCAATATGTCTTATAACCCCTCAAGTGCACCACCTCAAATGGACTTAATGAAAATAATCATGGAAAAAATCTCAACTCTTGAGTCATCCCTTTTAGGATCCCATAACATCTTATCTTATGACTAAATCTGTAATGATCCCATTCACCCTTTAGTCCCTATCAGACCTTATCCAACCCAATGGGAGCTTCCAAAATTCACCAAGTTTAACAGTAAAGAAGACCCCTAACAACACTTAATAAAATTTAGGCATTCTTGTTACATGAGTGCCTATGAAGATGCCCTACTTTTGTGTACATTTCCTATGTATCTTTCTATCCTAGTGTTGGATTGGTATAGTTCCATTACCAAACATTCCATCTTGTAATTTAACCAATTAGCTCAGACCTTCTTAGATCACTTCTCAACTAACATATCCATGAAACTCTATATCACTAATCTTTATTTCATTCACCAATTTGAGGATGAGTCTATAGCTAATTTTTTGGCTCATTAGAGAAGTTTGATCAACTAATTATCATTCCCTTTACCTCATCTTGAATTGATCAAACTTTGTGCCCATTCTTGTGCTATGCACATCTCTTCTACATTACGTGTCCAAAGCTTTAAAATTTTTGATGAATCTTTTACCACGGCACGTAAGTTAGAGAACTGAGCTATAGATGAGGGTAAAGTGAAGTTACAAAACAAGAACTCTACCTTCAAAACTAATGAAAGCTCCTCCTCAAAAGTAGGAAATCAAGCTAACTCTAGGGCTAAGAATAAGGGAACTATAAATGCAGTCATCCTTAAGGCTGCCCCACCACCTACTATTAATCAATAAAACTTTCCAAATCCTTCTAACTAGATCTCATAGAACCTAAACCAAATCAACTAAAAAAAATTTACTCTACTTGGAGAATCTTATTCCTCAATGTTGGAAAAGTTACTAAAATCTAATCTTGTATAACTTCCACCCATCAAGCCTCCCCCACAGTTTAATTCTTTTCATCTAACACCTATTTGGTATAATGAAAATGACCTTTGTGCCTTTCATTAAGTGATTGGACATGATGCCAGTTGATGTAATACTTTTAAGAATGTTTTTCAAAGCCTCATTGACAAGGGGGAACTCACATTGGATAACCCCAATGCCCCTTAAAATCAAGCCCTAGATATCTTCAAAAATCCATTTCCCAATCATGCCCCTATCAAATATGAGGACACACAGGCCGAATACTCTCATGATGACCACATGGTTAACATGGTCTGTGATACACCTACACATGAGGACCTGGCCATCCAATCTACCCACTCTTCCCCCACTTCACTTACAGAGGTGGAAGAGTCATCTTACCCTCCATTAGAGATTCAGCCCGAAGAGGTTTAGTTTTCCCTAGCCATGCTCATAGAAGCCTTGGAATCATCACATTCCACCCTAATAGTCATATTTGAATAACTAAATATCCTTAATTCGTCACATCCACTAGCTACCCAATAAAACACTACTCCTATGGATATTATTTCTAAAGGAGAAGTATTCCTAGTGATACCTCCCATGGATGACCCATTTATTTCAACCTTACTTCCCTAACCTCTAGAATTCAACCAACCTATCAACCAGCATCCCTGACCTATAATTCTATCTCTTGCATCCACTACCCATAAAGTAAAACCAGTACACAAACCTTTTTCCAAATTAGTGTAGAAATTAGAATTTGCCCTAAAACCAGATATGGATCAAGCTACTTTCTAGCAATAATTAGGCTTCCCTTACATCAACAAACCTAAATCTTCTATCACACCTTTAACCAACTAATATAACAACTTTTCACCACCTCTCAAACCAATTAGAACATCTACCCCTTGCATTCCCCACCAACTAAGGCAATCATGCCTAAAACAAGCAAACCACCACATGAATCTATTACAAACCTCAATACCTTCCCCATATAAAATTTGGTCTTCCCCTATATTAAATTAGAGTTGACCCTATCTAAAGTTCCACCCAAAATTTGACCCTAACCAACCAAAAGAGCAAATCATCAAGTAGCCACATGCCTAGGGCTTTTTCTTCTTCTGCCCTACCCTCTATCTTGGGTCCTCATCCATCAACTCTACCTTAAAGACATATCCATTTTAACATATGTCATCCACCACCACTTGTTATTCCATCCTAATTACTATCTGATACATTAGTTTTTTCCAAACTACTAATGGCCAAACTATCAAACTTGAACCCTCTAACCACTAACATGCCCAAACCAAAACCATTACCTAAAAACATCACCTCACACAAGCTTTCTCTTACCAAACCTAATCTCATGAATACACCTTGCTTACCAACCAAAATGACAACCCTTATTCCTTTCTAACCTCTCACTAAATCTTATTCAACCATTTTTCAAAGGTTGTTACAATTTTTTCACCTCACCTTACCTCCTATCTGACCCTTCAACCCTCTTGGTTTGAAACCAACTTGGTATAATGATCATCAAATATGTTTCTATCATAGGACACCTAGACATGACACTGAGAGCTATAAATCTATCTAGACCATTATCCATCAACTCTATAATGATGATGATCTCTTATTGGAAGAACTTCCCTTGACCCCTCTACCAAGGCACCCACTAGCCATCTACCAACACATACCACATCTTCCACTCTCACCTCAAAAAAATAGAGAACCTACCCAGCCTCCTATCACATCATTCCCCTCTATCCATACCATCAACATAGTAACATGATCACAACGAAGAGATAAAGGGAAATCACAGGTGTTCATTCCATGGACATACCCACCTACTCATCCTAAACTAAACTTGATCCAACCCTGTGCATCCTTAGCTCTACCCAAATTAACCATCTTAGGCACCTCAAAGGATAATATTTTTGAATTTATTAAGAGGGTCATTCTTAAGTAAATTCACCAAAATCTAGCTAAGATGATCCTCTATGAGCTCATTTCCACCTCGCCTCACCATCACTAGGCCATGATATAGGCTATACAAGCCATTAACGTTTGACCAAGAGACTCCCAACCTATAGAGGACTTCATCGGTGCTCTCCAACTCTCCACCTTTATCACCTTTAAGGACTTAGATATACCTTACATCCACCCTAAAGACCCAAATCCACCTCTCTTTATCACTACCCATATTAACCAAACCCACATCAAATAGGTTATGATCTATGAAGGAGCCAGTATCAGCATCATCTCTTCCCATGCCTATGACTAACTCAAGATACCAAATAATTTCATGTCTTAAACTTCAACCATCCTTATAGCCTTTAATGACATTATGATCACTACCCTAGGCACATTTGTCCTTTACATTTGTCTAGGTCCTCACACACTCCCCAAACTTTTCTATGTGGTCGAAGGTGAATTCTAGTATAATTTTTTACTAGGGAGACCTTGGATCTATGCCATCGCTTATGTACCTTCTACCCTCCATCATTGTGTCAAGTTTGAACATGAAGGTCAAGTGGTTACCATATAAGCCAACCCTATGCCTTTTCAATCATACAACATGACTTATCAACCTTATAGTGTTCTCCTACCTCCATCTAAAGCACCACAAAATCCACCACTCATAGAAGCCAAATTTATTATTTACCATCCTATAGAATCATCTACTAGTTCAACTATTTTTTTAGACTAAATACCCAGCACTAATCCTTTAGATTCTACCTTCTAATGCCTTACCCTTGGAGAATATTATATCGTCACCCTAGATGCCCTCTTTACACCCCAAGAATATAAAAAACTCAACCACCACCTTGGTTATGACCCCAACATTATATTTGTTGTCCCTTTAGGGCCTCCCAATTGTCAAACTCATTTTATCTATAGGGGAATAGATAAGCCACTTAACATTTCCATCACCCATCCTTCACCTCAACCATTTACCTCTAAATTCTCTTACTTGGACAAACCCGACTTCACCAAACTATATCTCCATAGGTGTACCTAGAAGGGATTTGGTTTAGGATGGTATGAGAATGGCCCACATGCATTGAATTTTATTGAGACCTATAATCCTCATGAGAAACATGTCATTAGCTTCATTCTACCTAATAAAAATAAGGCCAAACAAATTACCCCTACCATTATTAAAGAAGAACTACCTTCCTCACCAACATCCCCTCCACCTGTGAGTGAATATGAGGACATCATCCCACCCAGTTTTTTCATCAAAATGATTACCCTTGGCCCCCTAACTTATCAATAGGAGGGGGCATCCATATCCATCCCTTTGACCCATCCTAAACTGATGAGAAAATACTCTCCTACCATTAACATTGTTTAGTGTCAAGATGATGATGTTATTCTCACCTACGTTGGTGCACCAGATTCCTCTATCCACAAATCTTTACCTTTAGAAACCTCAACCATGTTGAATGAATCTACCCTAGACATTAACATAGGCACTCTAGACAACCCCCACATTGTCAAACTTGGACAAACTAACACCCTTGAGGAACTATAGGACTGTTCATCCTTCCTCAACAAGCATAGCATTGCATTTGCTTGGTCTTATACTGATATGTTTGGTATTGACTGGACCATTTCCACCCAAAACATCATCACTAATAATGATGCCAAATATGTCAGATAGAGACTTCACCTAATGCATCCTCATATAGCCCTCCTTATCAAAGAAGATCTTCAATTACTCCTTTTGGTTAACTTTATTCAACCCATAAACTATCCCCAATGGGTTTCAAACATCATACCTATCATTCAAGCCACTAGGGGACTACATATCTATATGGACTTTCATGACCTCAACCTCACCTACCTAAAGGATGACTTTCCTCTATCTAGCATTGACCAACTTATTGATCTTACAATAGGCCATGAGATGTTATCTCTCATGGATGGCTTTTTAAGTTATAATCACATCCTGATTACCCCTGAATATCAGCACAAAACCACCTTCATCACCCCATGGGGGACTTTTTTTTATAGGGTCATGCCCTTCAACCTTAAGAATTCTCTCATAACTTGCCAATGGGCCATCACATATATTTTTCATGACCTTATCCATAGAATCATTGAAGACTATGTGGATAACCTTTTCAAGAAGTCTAACCTCTACAAAGATGATTTAATTGTCCTTAAAATTATATTTGAGTGATTTATCCATTATCCTTTCCACTTCAATCCCAAGAAATTCATTTTTGGGGTCTTGTTAGGCAAACTTCTTGGTTTCATCATTTCCCTTTGATGAATCGAAGTCAATCCAGCCAAAATTAAATCCATCCTTGAGATGCTACCTATAACCAATCTTAAATAACTCTACAACTTGTAGGGGAAAATTCAATCCATTCATCACTTCATCTCCCAGCTCTTTGATCAGTGTTAGCCCTTCCACCACCTCTTAAAAAAGGATGTCTCTTTCAAGTGGAATGTTGATTATCTAAAGGCCTTTGATGCACTCAAAGAGTACCTACTATCCCCACCTATCCTTACACCTCCTAAGGATGATCAACCTTTCTATGTTTATATGTCCACCACAGACCACTCCTTAGGGGCAAATCTTGCTCAGTAAGATGAATAACATAGAGAGTAAGCCATCTATTACATTAGTCTTACATTGGTTGAATACAAGACTCAGTATACACATATAGAAAAATTATGTCTAACCCTAGTCTTCATGGACACCAAAATTTACCACTACCTCCTTAACCATAAGACTTTTTTCATCACCAATACTGACCCCCTCAAATACATGCACTCTAAACCATATCAAAACTAGTGTATGACTAAGTGGCTCATGCTTTTAGTTAAATTTAACTTTGAGATTATCCAACAAAAATTGATCAAGGGGTAGGTTATCATTGATAAATTAGTTGAAGCACCCCTAAAGGATAACCAACCTCCCCCTCTTTCATTTATAGATGAGTCCATTGCAAACTTATCTCAAATAGATTTCACTAATCAGGTAACCATGTTTTTTTATGGTTCTAAATGTTAGCATGGTAGGGGAGCTAGTATCATCTTTGTCCCCCTTATTGGTGAACCACTTCCTTTATCCTTTAAATTTGACTTTGAATGCACAAACAACATCATTAAATATGAAGCCCTAATAATAGGTCTCTAAATTTATTTAGCTTTAAGAGTCAAAATAATCAATATCTTTGGTGACTCCCAACTTGTGGTCAACCAAGTTACTAGCATTTACCAATGTCATAATGAGGTTTTATAGTTATACAAGTAACTGGTTATAGAACTCCTAGCCTCATTTGAATGTTACCATATTCAAACCACCCCATGATATACCAACAAATTTGTCAATACCATGGCTTCATTTACCTCTTAGATCCCATCAGCACCCTCAAACTCCAAACTATTAGTCATTGTCCATCACCTAACTAATCCCTCCTACACCAAATAAACAATCCAAACATATTTAGTGTGGAGGAGATCCTACCCAACCTTTGGTAATAGCAAACCTTTGAGTACCTTCACCTTGGAATATTTCCCTTTGGCCTCTCCAAGAATGCCCATCAAAAATTTATTTAGAGCACCTCAAATTATACCATTATAAGAGGAATCCTCTATAAACAAGGCTTAGATGGCCTCATTTTTTGTTGCCTCTATGGTCCAAAAACCTCTCATGCCATCAAAGAGACACATTATGGTACCTGTGGGGGTCACTTCAGTGGCTTTGCTATGGCCAAGTGCATCCTCTACCTAGGCTATTATTGGCCCACCCTCAACCAAGGCTATTGTGACTATATGAAAAAGTGCGTCAAGTGTCAACAGCATGCTAATTTACATCATGCACCTAGTAGTAGCCTTCATGTGTTCACATATTGTTAGCCTTTCTCATAATGGCGTCTAGACCTCATTCGAAAAATCAACCCCCACTCTTCTTAATGGCATCATTCTATCATTATCATAACTAAATATTTTACCAAATGGGTGGAAGTTATTCCCCTTATCTTGATGAAATCTAAAAAGATTGTCAAATTCACCACCCATAATATCATCTACTATTTTAGTGTTCCCCATAGTTTCATCACCGATAATGGTAAATATTTCAAAAATGAACAAGTTTAAGGCCTTTTTGATGTATTTGGTATTAAACTCATCTTTTCATCACCTTATCACCCACAAATGAATGGACAAGCCAAAGCCTCTAATAAAACCCTTAACAATATGCTTACCAAAATGGTTAATGTCTAGGTCAATATTAGCACTTGCACATCCCCTTCACCTTATGGGAATATTATATTAGCATCTAAACCCTCACTGGTGCTACAGCTTTTTCTCTCATCTTTGATTTTGAGGTTGTCTTCCCTCTTGAAATCTAAATACCTTCTCTTCACATATCATTATGTGACCTCATTTTAGAGGATGATTAACATCAAGAATGTTTATCCCAACTTGAGCTACTCGATTAGCATCGTTTAGCCACCCTTTCACATCTTTGTGTGTATCAATAATGAATCAAATGAGCGTATAACAAACACATGAAAGTCTAAGAATTTAACATTGGAGATCTCATCCTCAAAGAAAACCAACATGTCACTAATATGGACAAAATCAAAAGGGGTAAATTTTATTTCAATTGGCTTGAACCCTACATCATTACTCATAAGTATGGATCAGAGGCTTATCATTTATCCTCTCTCGAAGGAAAAACATAGCCTGAGCCTCTCAATGATTCACATATACATCCTTTTTATTTTTAGATAGGGATCATAATTATCATTTATCTAACTTAAGTTCATCCTTTACAACCACATTCCCTTCCCTCCTTTTAGGGTCAACCAACTAAAACTAAATCATATGATTATCCATCACAACTATATCCTAATCTTGAACTATAAACACCATGGCTCTATTCATGGCATGATTCTCATAGTACTTCCCTTCTCTTTGAGATTAGTTCCTATGGTCTTTGTTCCCTATACCTCCTTTTCATATTGACACACCATGTTAGCTTAGTTTTGAATTTATAAAGGTAATCCATTGAGCATGAATAAACAAGTCTATGTCAATCAACCTCAAGCAATAACAAAAACAATAGCAAATAGCAAAAATAAACTATCGGTCATCCTTAACATCCACAGACTACTCCCTTAAGGGACAAATATTGGAAGGTCATTCTAAAATTGTAAAATGTAAGGTGGACTACTCCCTTAAAGGATAACTATCAAAATCATTTGAGCTAACCATATAAATCTAGACCACTCCCTTGAAGGATGGCTAGATAAAGCATTATTCAAAGCTAGTAATTTGTTGGAAGCTTCCTACATTGATTAGCTTCCCTAACCCCAAGAAAAATTCAAAAGCAATTAAAAAGGCAACAATTTTTTTGAATCCACAATCAGCTCTCCTACATAGTAATAAAACTGGGAAAACCATAATCGTCTCTCCTTAGTAGACTTCTCACATTAATCAGTCTACACTTTAAATATAGACATAGACTTTTTTATACCCCCTCTTTAGACACCTATAAAAAAGGCATACTAATCTCACTAATGTTTCCAGTTTCACCCATTCTCCCTCCATGTATCATATGCATAGGGACTATGATCTCACTTGACATAATGTTATTAGGATCCATATCTATCAACCTAGGCATGCAAATGTGAAATATTTGAGAGGCTTAGGTTCACTAAACTAATCTAATTTTGGGTTTCATGTCATTTTTTACCAATGAAAAGGCATCGTGTTCTTTTGCATATATTTTATTAGTTTATGTAAGACTATAAACATTGACAATAAACAATATACCAAAAGCATGAACATCATGAACTATGTCAACAAACAACATCATCTATCCACTATAGGCACAATATAAACATATAGCTGCTAGCCACAAACATTTGCCTATCCATCACATTATGTAAACTTATGAATATGTTATTACACCATAATATGAAAAGCAAAACATCATATCACATACCATTCACCATTCAACACATAGCCATGAACATCAGCCATAACATGTATCCATCTATAACATGTCCTATCTAACCATGCATAGAATTAAAACATCATAATTAACCTTTCTACATATCACATGCCAAAGCTACTAAGTCAAATAGCCATAAACCATGAGCATCCATAACCATAAATCACAAACATGATCATCACATACAACATCAAATGTCATATACATTAGATAGTCAAAAAATAATACATGTGATAATGTCAACTCTCTCAAAATATACATCATACTACATCAGTGAGTATTTCAAAATCAAAAATCATATACATAACACTAATATCATATGTAAATCAAGCCCTTGGAACACTCAGACCACTTGCACCACTACCACTACCCCCTTCTATACTTATGCTTCATGGTGGTCTCCCTAGGACCCCTATCTAACTAACTATAATAGTCTATTACATAGGGGTAGTTAGCATGGCCCCACCCCCCAAAGTGGATCTAAACTCTACAAATATCATGGCCTGGGGAAATTGACCTAGCATCATCACCTTATAGTATCTAATCTCCTATATAGTAGCTAGATACCATGTTCATGGCACTGAATATAGTGGCCCTCTTACTACTATACCTACCACACCCACACCAATTTACCCTTGTAATGTACCTATTTATCCCTATAGACTAGCTACTTACCCTTAAAAAATAATAACATGGGCTCATGCTTTGTCCTTCTCAATTTTCATGTCCCCCACATGTCCCTGAAGTGCCACAAACTAGCCCTACAACATGGCCACCTGTCCCTATAAACTAGCTATCTGAGCCTGGGCTACTACTAGAGCTATTGCTACCTACAGGTCATCTGACCCCTGTCTTACCTTGGATCCACATCTATGGGCTTTTAACCTCAAATCAACCCTTTAAACTCAAGTATAGTGTACCTCCCTTGATACCAGGTTACATAGCCATCAGTAATGCTAGCACCATCAATATGAGTAGCCATTGGTAGCTCTTTAGAATCACATACAATATCCATTGACTAAGGCTCAAGAAGTAAAAACTTGGTCTCTTCTCTCCTATATCTAAGGGTGTTAGGTAGAATCCCTTGTATAAGACCAAACTATCTCTAAACTTGATCAAATGCGATCATCTCTATCTTCATCTCTCTCCTACCATATACCCACCTTCATGTTTTGATTCTTATGGTGTGATACTTATATGCTACCCACTATGGCCACCCAACATATGGTCATCATTTAACATCTCCTAAAACTAGACGCCCCAACCTATCATGGAACTATTTGATATCTCTAGCTCTACCACCTTCTCTTGTATAGGTTTCCACTCCCCTCCATCTTATGAAACTAGCAACATAGTCCTTCAGTGCATGAGTGTCATCTAGTAGCCCCAAGGGTCTTAATACCTAAATTTTATTGAACCTCTCAACCCTCAGACCCCCCAAAACCCTAGAAAACACACCAATAAATACAAATATAGATAAGAATCTTCTAAATCCCCCCAACCCCAACTATCATTTAATTAACCAAAATAAGTAGTATTTTAACTAATTTAATTAAAACCTAAAATCTAGGGTTTTAGAAAAAAATTCCCTCCCACCAACAAACATTCATCTTATTATTACCTAAGTACACCAATTCCTTTCCCTTTAATCAAATAGCTAACCAATTTAAAATAGCATGTACCTCATTCCATGAGCGATGTCATGGTTGAATTCTGGGTCCTTCTACCTAGCCATGCCCTCCTCTACCATCCATCTTGATCAAACACAACTATAAATCACTTTCCACCTCATGATTACAATAGCCACACTTCGATCCAAAAACACTATTGTCATAGAAAAAAATCTCATCAAGAAAAAAACACATGAAGTCAAAGAGGGAATAATGTGAAAATGACTTTTCATTTTCACTTTTTAACCTATCTAGCATTTTAAGGTTTCCCCTTTGAATGTTGATGGTCAGGGTGACCGTCGACAGTCAACCCTTTTGGCCCATGATCATTGATAGTTAGGGGCCCATAATTTTTTTCTTCTACTCTCCCTGAGCAAAATAAAAACACCTAAACTAAGCCCTCTCAAATAGATCAAAATGTGATACCCTTACCTTTTGGCAAATCACTCATCCTTGATAACTATGTTTGATCATGTCTACCTTGATGATAACCCTATTACCCAAACTATGCACATGTATTATGATGACTTTTGCCTAGGTCATTTTAACCACATCGACTAACCTTGCCAAGTTACCTATTTATATTTTTTCACCACCTAGTACAATAACTAGATTATTTATGTTTCCATAAGACCACTTCCTACCTTAGATACCCATTGCACATTGACCCATTTGGTATTCTCATGGAAGCACTTCCTACCTTGAATACTTAGCAAAATACTAAAGTTGCCTTGAAGAATAATAGGTGTATCTAAATACCACACCTATAGTATTCATGTGATACATTGGTCACTTTTCTTCTTCACATCAACCTTATTTTTACTAACATTGGCAATCTATCTTCATGTGATATTGTCTATTGCACCTTTTGTCACATTTTGTGTGCACATTTATGCCTCACATGCTCAAATCAAGTCACCACATCTTGACTCCACATTTACCCTTTGTCAAACCCATGCCCACTTCAAATCCACCTCACCAACTCCTAGTTTGAGGGGGAATACCCTCTCCTATACTCAAGGTAACTAGATCCTTGACCTATACTCTATTTTTGTTTTTTCACTCGTTCACAAGAGTAGCATAACAAAAAGGGGAAAAATGTAAAAGCTAAAATTATACATGCATATTCCCAAGTGTCATGACACCTAATAGGCCCCTTGGACCCTTTTTCCTTACCTAGTCTTATCTTCATTAGTTTAGTTTTATTAATCTTAACATGGCTTTTTAGGCTATTTTGGTAGTTAGCCTCGATAATTGATGGTCGGGATAACCATTAATGGTTAGCCCAATCATCGATGGTTAAGTTCAACCATCTAATCTTCTCACATGTAACCAACATGCATGCATCACCTAGCCTTTCTAAAAATATGACATCTAAATCTCCTTGTAACGCATTGTATGGATGAATTATATTTAGAATCCCTAGTTACACTCCCTCTTGAACCCTTTGGCCCTTGCCTATAAAAAGGAGAGAGCTGTAAGATAAAATTATTTAAAATTATTATCAAGAACTCATGTACTCAAAGTTTTCTCTTATAGGTCATTAAATGTTATCAAGCATTATAAGCCCCTTTATTGAGATCCAACTTACTACTACATCTCAAACAAGTCTCTAAGCACCATTAATATGCTAGAATCAGGCCAGATTCCATCCACAAATCAATAATGCCTATCACTCACCTAATCCACTTTAGGGAATATAAGTACCTATTTATTTCCATCCACATACTTCATTTCCATTTCATAATCAGTTTAGACCTTTCCTAACTTCTAAAATTCATTCCAAAATTGTCAGGATTAGGAGCACAATTGATTACTTTTCTATAAGCAATTATGAAATTGAACCAGAATGATTAAGTAACTAGAAACTTGAAACATCAAAGAATATGAGAAACAATACTATCTATATTAACACTCTTCTTGAATATAATAAATAAATCTTCCTCTCCTCCTCACACCTCTTGGGTGTATAGTATTTCACTCAAGAGTTCTCTCTCTCTTTCTCAACCACAACTAACTCAACAACCTGAGTTGTTATCCCCTCCTTGATAGCTTCAGCTGATCTCCTTGACCTTGTACCTTGTAGATCTCCTTTGACCTTGATTTCTTGCTTCAATGCTTTACTTGCCTTTAATTACAATACATGCCTCATGGGTCTCTTAAATAGGATCCCAAGCATACAATAATTAGACTTCTAATTACAATAATTAGAAACACAGACTCAAGACTTAAATTAGTCTTTAACATGCAAACACTCTCAAACCTCTTAAAATTAGATGAGTCTAATTCTAGAAACACATTCTAGAAATACATGCACACGCACAGGTGACCAACATCAGTTGTTGTCGGGCTACTCCTGACTGACGTCGGTTGATCCCTAGTCCCTGCCTGACTGACGTTGATAATACTGTCGATGCCGGTTACTGGTTGAACTCAGCAACTTCTTGATTAGCATCCTGGTGAAGCTTTTAGCTCCACAACTTAACAATCTCCCACTTGGAGATAAATAGTTACACCTGTACAGCAACATCCACTAATCATCTCAGGCACCTCCATCTTCAAACTCAATCTTGAAGACTAACCACCACATATCCTATGATGCTACACCTGTCATCCAAGTCCCCTACCACATCTGAACCTACATACCCATGTAGAGAAGTGCTTGACCCTGCATAACATAAATACCTACTGCTGGTCCCTCTTAGATACCTAAGAATCTACTGAACTTTATGACAACTCCCACTACTTGGGAAAACTTAGGTCTAGTACATACCATGTACTTAACCTCATCATGTGAATTGGGACACTGTTCTATGAATTGTCTATGCATAGGTGTGTTAATCGGTTCTGCATCCTGAATCTCAAATCTTGCCACTACCTTATTCACACAATCATCTTGAGACAACATCAACCTGTGATCTTCCCTGTCTCTAGACATACTCATGCTAAAGAATCTTGCTGCTCCCAAATTCTTCATGACACCCATCTGAACTAACTTTACCTTTAGCTCAAAAACTCTATGCATGTGTGACCCTACAACAAACACACACACTATAGTAATAGAATAATGTAGCTAATATTATTCAACCTGGTAAAAGAAAACACAATGGTCACATTGACCTTGACTAAAGCCATGCTTAGTCATATCCCTGTCAAACCTCCATTGCCCTGTATCCTGTTCAAGACCATATACCTTGGCCTTCCGTCTCACGTGTCCATCCACTCTCTTCTCTAACCTAGGAATCCATTTGTCTGTCAGTGCTTTTATCCCGACTGGCAACTCTACCAAATCTCCCGCTTGGTTATCTTCCAAAGAATTCATGCCATGCTCCCACTATTTCCTAGATTCTACCTGCATTACCTCTTCACATCTTCTTGGTTCTTGACCATCAGTGAGCAACAAGTAATATAAAGAAGGTGAACAACAAATATGAGGTTCACTTACCCTTTCAATCCTCCATATGGGTGTTTGAGACTCCTTAACAACTTATTATATGCCCAACATCTATTTTAGTGACTGATCTCGGCCATCTCTTAGTCTGCACCTGACCGACGTTGGTTCCATGTGACTGACCTGTCTACCGATGTCGGTTCCTTCCTGACCGAAGTTAGTTCCACCTGCCCGACACTACCGACTCTGCTGGTCTAAACATGACCGATGTCGGTACCTACCTGATTGATGTCAGTTCCATGTGACCGATGTCGGTAACTATGTTTTCTTGTCAGTGATGACTTCTTTACCTACGAGCTCATCTTGGATCAAAACCCTATCCATACTACCCTACTCAGAATTATTTAGCCCTTGTGATTGATCTCTGTCCATCATCTCCTCCATAAACACCAAGGCTTCCCTGTTCTTGTCAAAAACATCAAATTTCCTTTTCTTGCAATGAACTCGATCTATGCCCTCTGAATCTGAACTCATACCCTTTGACTCAAGAACATCCATTCCCTTCTTATTCATGTGACCAAGCCTACTAAGCCACATCTTTGAATCTATAGCTGAAGTAGATAAACCAAAAGTAGAATCAATAATCCAAGTAGACAGATAAAGAATACCTACTTTCTTACCTCTTGTTAAAACAAGTGCATCCTTGAAAACCTTCCAAGAATCTGCTATGAGAGTTATTGTGCATCCCTCATTACCCAACTTTCCTATAGAAACCAAACTCTGCTTCAGGACTGGGACATGCATAACCTCCTTCAACACCCATGTGTTGCCTGTTTGTAATTTTAGCTGCACTTTCCCTTTGCCAACCATTCAACAAGGCATACCATCCCCTAAATAAAGCTCTCCAAAGTCTCCCTAGACATATTCATGGAACAATTCTCTATTTGGGGTTGCATGAAAAGAAGCACCAGAATCTAAAACCCATGATTCTAGCTAACTATCCAAAGAAAGTATGAGAGCATTCTATGCCACAATACCTGCATCTTTTGCTTCTTCATTACCTTCATGTTGATTTTCTTTATCCTTCAACCAACAATCTTTTTTTATGTGTCCTCTCTTTCCACAATTCCAGCAGGTCATACCTCCATTTCTAGATTTGGATCTCTTTCCCATCTTTGACCTTGATTTCCCTTGCTTGACCTTCTCTCTTTGCCTTCCCCTGCTTTCAGCACTTAGAGCATTCCCTGATGATTCACCTATGCTTTTTCTACAAATTTCTTCATTCAAGATTACACCAACCACATCATCAACTTTTAATATTTTAGAAGCAGACACAATATTACTTACTGCCATTACCAAACTATCCCAACTTTCAGGTAAAGAGCATAAAATTAAGAGAGCTTTTATTTCATCATCAAAAACAATATTGACTGAAGCTAACTGGTTTACCAAACCATGGAAATCACTAAGATGACTATATATAGATCCACCTTCCTACATTTGCAAAGTAAATAACTTCTTCATAAGAAATACCTTATTTGAAGCTGAGGGCTTTTCATATAAATTTGCCAAAGATTCTATCAACTCTTTCATTATCTTACACTGTGATAAGTTGGAAATCACAGACGATGCAAGGCTCAACCTTATGGATCCCAGAGCCTTTCGATCAAGAACATTCCATTCTTCATCCTTCATATCTGTGGGCTTGCATACAACCCCACCCAATGGTAAGTACAAATTTTTTTGATACAGATAATCTTTTATCTGCATCCTCCAATGTTGATAATTCTTGCCGTTAAACTTCTCCATTCGTAGCTTACTTTCTTCTGCCATTGATGTACTCCCACTCAATTAGAAACCCCTGAGAATGACCTGTAATCAAACAATAACTTGCTCCCTACAACCTTGCTCTAATACCACTTGTCAAGATTAGGAACACAATTGATTACTTTTCTATAAGTAATTAAACACAAAATTGAACCAGAATGATTAAGTAACTAGAAACTTGAAATAGCAAAGAATATGAGAAACAATACTATCTATATTAACACTCTTCTTGAATACAATAAAGAAATTCTCCTCTCCTCCTCACACCTCTTGGGTGTACAGTATTTCACTCAAGAGTTCTCTCTCTCTTTCTCAACCACAACTAACTCAACAACCTAAGTTGTTATCCCCTCCTTAATAGCTTCAGCTGATCTCCTTGACCTTACACCTTGCAGATCTCTTTTGACCTTGCTTTCTTGCTTCAATGCTTTACTTGCCTTTAATTACAATACATGCCTCATGGGTATCTTAAATAGGATCCCAAGCATACAATAATTAGACTTCTAATTACAATAATTAGACTTCTAATTACAATAATTAGAAACACAAACTCAAGACTTAAATTAGTCTTCAACATGCGAACACTCTCGGACCTCTTAAAATTAGATGAGTCTAATTCTGGAAATGTGTTCTAGAAATGCATGCACACGCACAAGTGACCGACGTCAGTTGTTGTCGGTCTACTCCTAACTGATGTCAGTCGATCCCTAGTCCCTACCTGACCAACATTAGCAATACTATCGATACTAGTTACTGGTTGAACTCAGCAACTTCCTGATTAGCATCTTGGTGAAGCTTTTAGCTCCACAACTTAACAAAAATCCCAACAACTAGCTATTAACAAAGTCTAAAATTGGACATAGTCAATCGTCAATGGTCAGCCCAACCATTGACAGTCAATCTAATTATCAATGGTCACCTATGGTAGGAAAATCTAACAATCTTATTTCACTTCATTTTCCTGACTCAATTCACTTTTATATGTTTTTAACCACTCACAGGCCCCTATCAAATTTTTTGAGTCATACCTTGACCCATTAGCACCAACACTAATTAGTTTATCACTAATTTGATCATTTTAGCACATTTCTTTATCAAGGAATTCTTGTTATCAATTTTATCACCTTTTGATAATTGATGCAAGTAATTTATATTTTATTAACTTAAATATTCTAAAATGATGGATTGATTGCCCCTAAGGAAGCTCTCACTTCTGAGATCTAGCTAGTGCTAGGCAATCCACCTAGCTACTTGTCTAACCCATAAATTTGATTTAGTGTTTTCTTACATGCAAGTCATCCTCCTTGGCCAAAGAAGATCTCTCCATAACTTAATTCATGCACTTTTATTAGGTATTTGTACCATAACCCATGTTTCTAGGTTTACTACCTTCTTTTGAATAATAGAAAAATTTGAGTTAAACAAGAAGAGAAGGGATATGTTACTAATCTTTAACACAAACATCATGACAAAGTTCAAGTTCTATCTAAACAAACATTTAACCAATATATGACATGAAGTAACATATGCTCAAATCCTATCACACATTAGGAAAATATTTAAGGATAGTATGAAATAGTGCAAATAAGGACCAGATTTACTTTAAAGATTCTCCCTTGCAATCAAATAGCATTAGCACATATTCAATAAAGGCAAATAAAATTAAGTAAATCTTAAAAATTTCAACTAACCTAGCATAAGCACAAATTATCAACTCTAAAGTTTAAAGATGCACATCCAAAATTCACAAGAACCACTAAAATCTGAGATTTAGACTAGACAAATGAGAGATAAACCATAATAGCAATTCACACAATCAAAATGGAAAAACTTTATATAACTCCTTGCTTTGTATTAATTTTCTCAAAAATTACAAAGTAGTTTTTGGCTCAAAAACTCTCCCTCCTTTCATATTTGGAAATACCTCTTTATATAGATAATTTATGAGGTATGTCAGTCAATAATGACAAATTACATTTGTACATATATATAGGACACTTTCTCTTTCTTTTACATTCTATAACAAATGACCTTTTCTAATATATTGACCTATATGCAATGTACGTTATAATTTGTATATGCTTTTACAAAAATAATATTCCATTTCAAAAATATACAATACTAGTTACAAAAGAATATTCCTAATCCAACTAACTTTGGGACCCTGGGGCTACTACATCCTTCTACCTTCCTTGTAGTATTTTCATTCTATAATGTTTCTCATTGATCAATAGGTTAATAATGGGTCTCATTAATAGCTCTCTTTCTTGATCTCCTAAGTTATTGAGGTCCTTTTCAGTTCTTTTTTAGGCCTACTTGATGCTCCTAACATCTCCTATCTTATCCTCAGATGACAATAGTAGGCCCATGATATTTTTATTATCAATCCCTATCTTTCCTTGGCCTAGGTTCTTTAGTTGATGCATGAATTAAGAATTTCTATGCTTGAACTCTTCATCAATGATAAGGCCCAAAGGAATAAGTGAGGTGGGCTCTTTTATTAAACTATCCAATATGTGTAGCATCTTATTTTCCTATTATTTGAGGTCCTTGGAAATGTCCTCCATCTACTTGGACTAACTGCTTAGGGATTTGATCTTATTCACTAATATAGCCATAACCATGTTTAGATGGGCTGGGCTGACTAGTCTGAATTTAGGTATTTGGTTCTTGGTTAGGGATTTGATCAAATCCTTTATTTGATAACTGATAGCCTTCCATTGGCCAACTTGGCCTGTAGCCATGGAATTTTACTTACTTATTGCCTTTTAT
This sequence comes from Torreya grandis, assembly GCA_037957365.1. Taxonomy (NCBI): domain Eukaryota; kingdom Viridiplantae; phylum Streptophyta; class Pinopsida; order Cupressales; family Taxaceae; genus Torreya; species Torreya grandis. Next base: position 2,197,671 of record JARHVA010001111.1, on the reverse strand, counting down.
TTGGTTCTTAATGACTTTAAAGAGTTGAATAAGTCAATCATGGTGTCCTCAAATAGCTTAAAAATGTATTTTTAGATTGACAAGATGGCAGTCTCTTCTAAATTCTTCTAGTGTTACATCATGCCTTTGATGATAGTTTGAAATTGATCAAATTATACTTGAGCCAGCTTCAATGGGTCCTTTTTAAAGATGGGAACCTCACCAGGCCTTTGTCCTTCCATTAGAGTCAAACCAATGAATGGTTCCTCTTTTTTGAAAGGTGAATTCCTCTCTAAGAATCATGGCATTTTTTCTATCACTCTTTCCAAGCTAGTGGTCTCTAGATTAAATTGAACCCTTACTAATGATTGAGTCACTTTTAGAGTTGGAGTATCTATTTGTGTTCCATCTAATGCTCATGGAGTAGCCATTATTTTCTCCTCTTCCTTTTATAGAGCCATAATCCATGGCTTAAGCTCTTCATGTGTAGTGATGTTGATAGAATTTATTATTACCCAAAGATGGTGCAGAGTAGGGACTTTCTACAATTTGCCATAGTGGCCATGAATTTATTCAAATTACTCACTAGTGGTCTGCACGTTGGTTCTAGATTGAATTATTCTTGCATAGATGATGATTGACTCTCTTATGCTTAACTATGATCAATACATGGTTGAATTAGGGATTTAGTGTGTGTTAGGTCTCTTTTAAAGGTCTTATTAGTGTTTTAATGGTGGTAGCTAGTTTAAACAGTGAGCTTCATGGCATCCCTATGGTATTTTTGTACCACTTTACTCATTAATATTTAAAAAGTGACCATTGTCTTTTAAAAATTCCACTTTGATCTCACACTATTATATCCTTTATGACTAAGTAAATACACATCATTGATATTAATCTATTAGATTATACCCTTTTCTCTACATACCCTTGATCATAAAGTGTACATGAGCTATATACTATTCATTTTTGAAATATGCTCAAACCTTAATTTATGGTACCCAGTTGTGCTACTTATTGCCTTTGCATTTATCCTCAAGACTATTGAATTTTCAACTATCATTACACATCATCAAATCTTGATTGGCCAGATCAACATACTCTATTAGATCTTGATCTATAAGGTCAAATTCCGTTGGTTGTTGAGTGTTCCTTGGCCACAAGTGTGACACTTGTTTCCTTCTAACTATCTCAGGGTTTTGTTGAACATTTAACTTATTATGCACCATTGATCATAATGTGTACACTTGATCACGTATCATATATCTTCAAGGACATGCTTGGACTTTAAATTTGGGGTCATATCTTGAATTTCTAACATTGATTGTGCATCATTGGATCAACTCACCTGAGCAGATGCATACCATCAATCCTAAAAATAATAAATAATGTTAAGGTAGGCATAGGAAATATAGAGAACTTAGGTTAAATAATTTAGACTATAGTTTTATTCATGTTGATAAACATGATAAAACCTTTAAGCTAGGTTTTAAAACATGATAAAGAGGACCCTACACATAATAAAAGACATGGTGTAAAGTCTTTGGAAAAGGCTTTTAGCTTAAGTCTAAAACATAACAAAAGGAGCCATCAATTAGTTAGACCATGTGGAAATAAAAGGGACCAATAGGGGCTCAAAACATGAAGGGACCAAACATAAAAAATTTAGACTAAGGTTTGGTCATGTTAATAAACATGGCTAAACCTTGGGATAAAAATTAAACTAATTCCATAGCATGATTATCATTCTCACGTAAATTGTTCCCACTAAATTTGAATTTGATTCAAAGGAACCTTAGCTAGGGTAATTTGAATGAGGGTTTCAAGATGATTAAACATGACTTCAATTTTGATTTTCAATAGACTAAAGGTCATTAAAAGATCAAATTAACATTTAGATATGCAACCCTAGACATTGATCATTCCAAATGGACTCCATTAGACCTATAACCTGAAACATAGAGAATCAATGTTAGTAAATTTAGGTGATATGAAACTAGAATCATGAACAAATATGCGAACTAAACCAAAATGGGAGCCACCATGTCTTAATATTTTATCTTTTATTTTGAAGGTGACCTATGCTATTTAAAGTAAATTATTCTCAAACCTAAGTCTAAAGCTAAACTAAAATGAATATTCAAAATGAATCTATTCTAAGGTGAATTGATAAAAATGAGTAAAAGGAAGGGTAGGGCAGAGAAGGGATATGTTACTGGTCTTTAACACAAACATCATGACAAAGTTCAAGTTCTATTTGAATGTGCATTTAACCAATATATGACATAAATTATCATATGCTCAAATCCTATCACACATTAGGCAAATATCTAAGGATAGTATGAAATAGTGCAAATAAGGACCATATTTACTTTAAAGATTCACCCCTTCAAGTAAACAACATTTACACATATGCAAGAAAGGTAACGAAATGAAGTAAACCTTAAAGCTTTCAACTAATCTCGTAGAAGAACAAATTAACAAATCTACACTTTAAAGATGCACTTATATAATTCACAAGAACCATTAAAATCTAAGATTTAGACTAGACAAATGAGAGAGAAACCATAATAACAATTCACACAAGCAAAATGGAAAAACTTTATAGAACTCTTTGCTTTGTATTAATTTTCTCAAAAATTATAAAATAGTTTTTTTCTCAAAAACTCTCCCTCCATTTACAATTGGCAATACCTCTTTATATAGACAATTCATGAGTTATGTCAATCAATAATGACAAATTACATTTGTACATGTGTATAGGATAGTTGTCCTTTCTATTATATTCTAGAAATAATGACCTTTTCTAATATACTAACCTATAGGCAATGTACTTTACAAGCTTTACATGCCTTTCCAAAAATAATATTTCATTTCAAAAATATACAATGCTAGTTGTAAAACAATATTCTTAATCTAACTAACTTTGGGACCTAGTGTTGTTACAGCTTTCTACCTTCCTTACAAGATTTTAATTATATAATGTTGCTCATTGATTAGTTGGAGGTCAATAATGGGTCTCATGAATATCTTTCTTTCTTGAAATCCTAGGTTATTGAGCTCCTTTTTAAATCTTTCCAAGGCCTATTTGATGCTCCTAACATCTCTTATTTCTCTTGGGATAACAATAGTAGGCCCATGATCTTTTTATTATTAGACCTTGTATTTCCTTGGCCTAGGTTCCTTACTTTCTACATGAATTGAGAAGTTCTATGTTTGAAATCCTCATTAGTGATAAGGCCTAAAGGACTAAGTGAGGTGAGCTCTTTGATTAAGCTATCCAATATGTGTAGCATCTTATCTTTATATTGTGTGGGGTCCTTATAAATGTCCTTCGTCTACTTGGACCAACTGCTCAAGGATTTGATCTTATTCACTAATATAGCCATAACCATGTTTAGATGGGCTAGGCTATTTATTTTGAATTTAGGGATTTGATTCTTAGTTAGGGATTTGATCAAATCCTTTACTTATAACTGATATCCTTCCATTACTCAACTTGGCTTGTAGCCATGGAATTTTTCTTACTTATTGCCTTTTGTCCAGTTCTAACTGACTTTAAGGAATTAAATAAATCAATCATGGTGTCTTCAAATATCTTTAAAATGTCTTTTTAGATTGACAAGATGGCACTCTCATCTAAAATTCTTCTATTGTTGCATCATGCCTTTGATGATACTCTACAATTTATCAAATTATACTTGAGCCAACTTCAATGGGTCCTCTTTAAAGATGGGAACCTCACCAGGCCTCTGTCCTTCCATTAGAGTCAAACCAATGAATGGTTCCTCTTTTCGAAAGGTGAATCCCTCTCTAGAAATCATGGCCTTTTTCTATCACTCTTTCCGAGATGGTGGTCTCTAGATTAAATTGAACCCCTATTGATGATTAAGTCACTTTTGGAGATAGAGTTTCTATTTGTGCTCCACCTGATGCTCCTAAGGTAGCCATTATTTTTTCCTCTTCTTCTCGTAGAGCCATAATCCATGGCTTAAGCTCTTCATGCATAGTAATGTTGATAGACTTTATTATTACCCAAAGATGGTGCAAAGTAGAGACTTTTTGCAATTTGCCATAGTGTTCATGAATTTGTTCAAATAGCTCACTAGTGGTCTCCACTTTGGTTTTAGATTGAATTATTTTTGCACATACGTACCATCGATCCTAAAAACAATAAATAATGTTAAGTCATGTTTACTAAATATAGATAACTTAAGTTAAATATTTTAGACTATGGGTTTGTTTATGTTGATAAACACAATAAAACCTTAAGATAAAATCTTTAAACTAGGTTTTAAAACATGATAAAGGGGACCCCACATATAATAAAATACATGGCATAAAGTCTTAGGACAAGGATTTTAGCCTTAAGTTTAAAACATAATAAAAGGACCCGGTGGTTAATTAGACCATGTGAAAATAAAAGGGATCAATGGGATCTCAAGACATGAAGGGATCAAACATAAAAAATTTAGACCAAGGTTTGGTCACATTAATAAACACTATTAAACCTTGGGATAAAAATTGAACTAATTTCATGGCATGATTAACCATTCCCACATAAATTGTTCCCACCAAATTTGAATTTGATTCAAAGGACCTGAGCTAGGGTAATTTCAATGAGGGCTTCAAGATGATTAAACATGACTTCAATTTTTATTTTTGACGGACCAAAGGTTATTAAAAGACCAAACTAACATTAAGATATGAAACCCCAGATATTGATAATCCTAAACAGACTCCATTAGACCTATAAATTGAAACATAAAGATCTGATATTAGCAAATTTAGGTGATATGAAACTAGAATCATGAATGAATATGTTAACCAAACTAGCTATGGGTGATCTTAAAATAAATAATTAACTATAAACATTCCAAAGGTACTCTGATCAAGTGACTTTTCAATTTTAAGGTATAAATTTGTGCAATTTGAAATAAGGGTCCCCATTTTTTAGAAATCGGGGTATGTTGACCTCAACACATCCATGTTCCTTCTTCTGAACCTTGTATTTGTTGGAGTGCATAACACTCTTCTTGCTCATAGTTCATAATTATATTACCCAATTAGCTTGGTCCTTGATCAAGTATTTGACCTTGTTGAAGCTCTTATGATTTTTTCATAATGGGTACCCCTATGTTCTGAGCCATAAGATCTTGATTTTTCCCATAATTAATAGCCTTCTACATTGATCATTAAAATCTTGGTTAAAGTCAGTGTTTAAGACAATGGATTTCCTAATAGACTGATTCCAAGGCATGGTTCCCTTAGCTTCTTGAGAAATATTGTTTTAAACTAGGACCAAAGTGTTGAAAGTGCTTTAAACATTTATATTATAGTTATTTTGCCTGACATAGTTAGGTTTCCCTTATCCTTTTCTTTAACTTTGGCCTTGGCCTTAGAAGTTTTCTTTATAGGGTGGCCTATTTTCTTGATAAAATTTCCTATTGAGGTTGATATGAGGCTTAGTAAGGCCTATTGAAAGTTTTCTTCCTCTTAACATTCACTATTTGTTTTCCCAAAGATTGGAACATGCTCTTAAGCTCTTGAAAGCTTTTTTCTTGAGAATCACTCGATTGACTAGTGGAAGCCTTTTCTTGCTTAGGTGAGGGTATATAATTAATTTTACGCATAAGAGGAATGACAACAAGGGGCGGAATAGAAATAGGGGGTGGTATGCTCTCAAGGAACAAAGGCATTGGTGGTCTAGGTATAAGCTTGTCATCCTGCACCAAATAATTTCTACTTTGATTGCCACCTCATATGCATTTGGTAATGTGTTTCCTCCCATGGACTAGATCATTACTACAATGTCACTATTTAGGGCCTTTAAATAGTAAAGAAAGGCAAAGTTAGGGGTAGTCCTAATAAAGTCTAGGATTATATCCCAAGTCTTTTGAAACCTTGTGTTGAGGTCTTGCATAACTTCATGAGGAGCTCTTTAAATTATGGTTAATTACTCTACAAGTGACAAATGATCACTTTTATCTTCAAATCTTTTACACAATACATATACTAATTGGTCTCATGTTGTAATAGAATTAGCAGCAAGGCTTTTATACCAATCTAAGGCTTTACCTTTGAAAGAGATAACTAATAACCTGATTCTTACATTTTCTTTATTGACATTATGAATATTAAAAAAATTAGCTATGTTCATGAGGTGCTCAGAAGGGGTTGTATATTGGTCTCCAATAAAATAGGGGACACTTTTAAGAGCTACTAATGGAATAGGATCATCTTAATGGAGGTCCAGAGGACTTTGGCCATTAAAATCCATAATGGGGAAAGCTCTAAAGGCTATCATGGCAATGAAAGGGTTTACAAAGATCTCCTTGTAGGGGTAGGCCTTGAAAGTGATTTAAGAACAAATTTTCCTTTATATGGGTGTGTATTAGTAAATCTTAATCTTTTTATTAAGTTCAAATGCAATTCAACAAATTCAAAGGGAATACCCCTAGACACTAAACTTTTTGTCACCTTTGGCATGATATTTAGTCACTGCTCTACTACCAAAATGTTGAATATTCTTTTAGAGTCACTAGATGTTGTTGCTTGGAATCTATAACTGCTACAAATTGATCAAACCAACATTAAACTTTGACCAATGTTCTTTGAATTGTGAAGTCCCATCAAGCATGCCAAATTATAGCATCATTTTTCACCTTTAGAGAGGGTTATTCAAGATCTCTCTAATTGAGCTACAATATGGAAACAACCCTAGATTATGGGTCACTTATGGTGGGGTTAGACCTCTGAGGAAGGCCAGCTTCCTCTTGATGGATCACCTATACTAATGTTACACTGAGAAAAGGGTTAGGAAGGGGGAAATGGCTCGTAATAAAGTTAATCAGGTGATGCACCAAATTTAAATTATGAATTATATAAGCATGAAGTAAACATTGAGGAAACATAAGACAATGCTAGATTACACAATCTCACAAAACTAGTTGGTTGCATAAGTGTTTCATAAAATAGGTTTAGGAAGCAATAAATGAAGGCAAAGAGGAATTTTAAAACTCATTGAGAGCTTGTATCAATGATAGAAATAACACTAACTTAGACCTAAAACTAACTTGAAGACACCTATAAATGATCAAGAAAGAAGGACAATGGGCATGGAAGATTATCCTTCACAATGCCATCATGCATTAGCTTTGCTACACATAATTCAGAGTGGAGAGATAGGTAAAGAAAGTCTTTATAACTTTAATAGGTATTTCATACAAATTTTTATAGGGTCTATCCTTATCAAATGAGAGTCTCTACTCTTACATAATTGAGAGACAATTTCTTATCAAAAGTCAGAGTGATTACCAATGGAAAATAATAAGATATATAGGAGAAAGGGGAGAGAGGGGGGGAGCATTCCATATAAGATATTTAATTGAGATACCATCCTTCTTGATTTTTGAACCATTTTTTATCCAATTAGGACTAAAAGGCTTTGAGAATAAATAAATTCTCAGTATACTCTCCAATCATAGAATCCCTTTACTTTGATCTTCTACGTCATCTCCACTTGATTTCATCATGAGGATAAAGTACTCATATCCATGGACTTGATAGAGCCATGCTTAAGTCTATTTCTAGAATTTTTAGGTACATGTTTGTCAAAGCTATAGCTTTGTCTAAATATGAGACACTTCAAATGTTCCATTACTCTAACCTAAAAATAGGCCTTTACTATAGATTGAAAACTGATCTCATTTATTAGTTTTCATATATATAATATCCATGAAGATATTACAAACTACATCACTTGGGCACTAAACTATATTAGGTCTAAATGGACTTATTCTACCTCTAAAACTTATGGAAACAAAGGACTTATTGTACGTGACATTGAAAACATAAGAAAACCAAATCTACATGCTCTAGATCCTCTAATATAGGTCTCGACTGAGCTTCAATGGTGCCCTTTGAAATAGTTTCCCTATTTTTACCTTGGGTCACATTTTTAGCATTTAACTTTTAATGTTAGTCATTGATCTTGATCTATGCTCTGAGAATTGTGCCATTTATCAGTGCTTCATTCATTTCTAGGATATGTTGACTCTTTGACCTCTTTTTCACCATCAATTAGTAATATTATGCACCATTATATCTTTTAGTTCACCAAAATCATTCCACTTATTATCCCTACACTTAATCTCAATATCCTCTAACTTTTTGACTTGATGCTCACCATTGATCTTCAACTGCATGATCAAATGCAATCCATTAGATCTTTAGGACCCATTGACATCATCAAGTTTCCACTTGTCATTAGATCTCTATTAAGGTACACAATATCTTGATAATTTTCATCATTTTCATTCATTATTAATATCTACTAACTTGTTGACCTTCGCTTACCATTGATCTACTTCAGTATGATAGATCATGCACCATTAGATCTTTTAGACCCACTAACATCATTGATCACCTTCTTTTTATTGTATCTTGACTTGACCTCCTATTATATTGATAATTTTGATCTATGCATTCATCCTTGGGACATTTTAATTCAAACGGATATCTACCACATCTTTAACTTGACATCCCTGTGCATGTCTTGCTCTACTATATCAAATTTTAAGGCTTATATCTTGAGATAACAATCTCATCAAGATAAAAAAATTTGTAAAGCATGATTTAGGAATGAATAAATTCATGTCCATGTAATCTTTCAACTCTGATAGACCTCCTAAATGAACTTATTAAATGCATAATCAAGCTGACCCATTCATTTATGTATGACATACCATGATGGTCTAGTCTCTCCAGACTTATACGAGTCATTTTTTGATCATCCACTTCTTTAAGAACTATAATCATCTTGATCAAACCATGAAAAAACTTCCATAACTGATCCATCTAGGCAAATTTCTATATGTGGGCCAAAATTGGTCAACAATCCCTACTATACTTTGATTATGCCTTGGTCCCTAATATAATAAATCAAGAGATAATGTAGGAATAGGGGCCCTACCATAGATGTATTAGGGGTAACCTTATAAATTCCCTTTTTTGTCTCAAGATTTGCCTACCTACTTCATCTATGCCAAGGAGTAACAAGGGAATATTGCCTTCTTGATATCTAGTTTTGATTCACCCAATAGACTATCAAGGGAATCTTTCCTTCTTGATAAATAGCATGGGAGTAATGCATAGATATCAAGGGAAGATTACTTCTTAATATATATTTTTTATTTTATTTTGGATTAATGCATATTTATCAAGGGAAGTTTGCTTCTTGATATATAACTTTATTTTTCCTACCTAATTAGTTATACACTACCTGATAAGGCAAGGAAAGCTTGTTTCCTAATATATAACTCCATTATTTTCCTACCTATTTTCTATTTATAAAATATATTCTTAGATATCAATGGAAACTTGCTTCATGATCTATATATTTAATATATTATTTACCTACCTAATTAGTTATACCCTACCCACCTAGATTTTGTTGTTAGCAAGGTAAGCTTGCTTTCTGATAGATAGAATGAGAAATGAAGTTTCAACTCATGTTAAGATGTAATAGATATATACCATTGAGTATGGCCTACCTAATTTATCTATTTTATTATGCCCTACCTATTGTACCTAATTAAGTATGGCCTACCTCAATACCCAAGCCATATCTTGATATTGACTATGGCCTACCTACCTTCTTGTACTTGATTATTCCCTACCTACTTTACCTACTTGAGTATGCCCTACCTACCTATCCTTATTTCCCTATCTACTTGATTTAATTACTTGAGTATGCCCTACCTACTTTAGGATGTTTTACTCGATTGAATACTCAAGCCATATCTTGATCTTGAATACCTATATTGAATTTTGATTGTATCTCTCTTACTTGATCCATATATTGAATACTTGATACCTAATTAAATATAAAATTGAATAATCAAGTCATATATTGAAAGGATAGGGGGCATTATCATGCTTAAAAATTAGTAAAGGGGGATTATTAGATCAAATCATTAAGAAGAGGAAGAATTCTCAAGGGATGATTTAAAATTATGAGAGTAGATTTTATCACCTATATATATAAAGGAGAGGGGGAATTAACTAAACCATATTTTTAAATAAAAGGGAGAATTATAACCTATATATAGAAATAAGTGACTAGTGACATTGAAGCACAAATAAGAAGAAACTACACCCACCGTCTGTGAACTAGGAATTTGACTCAAGAGAGGTGATTAGAATTGTGTTAGTCCCAAAATGAAAACAAATTGATAAAAACACACTAACTAGCATACATCTCTAGGCCTACTTACTAGGTGAGCTTAATAACAAAAAAAATTAAAAACACAACTAAAAATTAAATAAATTTAAGAATCCTTCACCTTCCTTGGATGCTTCAAATACTTGTTGTAGTGGCTTTCTCGACTTGTGCTCATGAAGTCTTCATCAAAGGAGGCTTGGCTATCTCCTCTTCTCCTTGGCACCTTGTGGCTTTGGCTTGGCTTGGCTCAATATTTTGGAATCATAACTTTGGCATGTGATATCTCTTGTAATCAATTTTACATGGTAACTTTGCACAAATTAAGCTTAAAATTTAATAAGCAAGGCCTCCTATTTATAGATTTTTGAGATTATTTAGAATCAACCTAAACCATCCATCTTGAGATGAAGATGTGTGTTTGAGGATTAATTCAATTTTTAGAATTAAATATATATTTATTATCATCATGATATTGTAAAATGGGAATTAAAGAGGCATAGAGGGTCATTATGAGGCATGAGAGACCCATAATCTTGATATTTATGGCATTTATGGCCTAGGGATGTCTTCCCAAGAAATGAGGTCACCTGATGATGTAGTTAATATAATTAAATTTTAAATAAATATTTATTCAACCAGTTCCAAGGAAAATTAATTTAAAGCCCTGATTTGGTTTAATTAGCTTAAAAAATGATTAGTCAACTTTGATGCAAATTTTGGCTCTTGGTGCACAAATTAGTCAAATTGGTCAAAATGTCTAGTTATTGGTCCAAAATTTGATTGGTTTGGAATTGTAAATAAATGTTAGATGAATTGGATTAATTATCCCATTTAGGATGTTACCAACACAAAATAATAAAGGCACATTTCTTGTGTATGAGATTTGATAGAAAAGAGCAACCCAAAGCACCCAAGTGCAAAATTGTCATTTTGACTTGAAATGATCTAATCAAAGTTAGTTGGATCATAAATTAAATTACCCCATTTAATGATAATTTGGATAAAATAAGAACTTTTATATATCAATTTCAAATCATTTAATGCATTTTACTTTTTTAAAGCCAAATTATGCACTTTGGTGGAAATTGGTCAAAATCCTAATTGGAGGTTATTGGTGTCCAATTTTAGGTGTCTACATTTTGCCCCTATTTGGGAAGATGTTTCAAACCATAGGCAAAAAAATGTATTTTACAATAATGATAAAATGCTTGTATTCCAAAAAGAAGATGATGATTAAAGAACAAAGTTACAAATGGTTTTGGAAAGCCTATGATGATGCCCCCTCAAGGGAGTGGTTGTCACATTTATTGATAGATGGTCCCTAGAAGAGAAACAAAAAGAAATGTGGAATTAACCCATGGTTGAGATTAATCTAAATGAGAAAATACTTGCATGCATTGATTTAAAAATATTACTAATTTTCTTAAAGGTGGTTATAATTAGGTATAAAAGTAAAAATAATGATTTTCCCATAGGCAGTTATAATTATTAAGAGGACCTAGATTGGCTAAAGATGATTCTACCCCATTTAGGGTTGATTAGCAAGCATAACTCAAGGATATAACCTAGAATATATATTAAAGATGAGTGGATGTAAAGTGATGAAATAGATGAATAAACTAATAAAATTGATCAGTGTGAATGATTTATTTGTACCTACTAATGAAGAAATGCTCATCCTGAGTAGCAATGATACAACTAAAATGGTTAGTGGGTTGATATGATCAAGGATGGGATGGAAGGATTTGGCAAGGTTCCAAAGAGAAACTTCTATATCTCTATTAATTATAGACCTTCTTGAAGATAATTTTTACTATAGCATGTGATGGTAGGTTTTATGATAGAACACCATGAAGACTTGGCCAAAATATGTGTAAGGACTAACTCTTGATCTAATAAACACTCAAAAATAATTCACCAATGATAAAAACCATGATGACAATGTTAACATATGAATATGGATGGACTCAAGAATAATGTGCTCAAGGATTCACCTAATGAATGCATATAAATTGAGTTGAGGCAACAGTGTTGAAAGCAAACAGATAGGCAAGTGAACAAACAAACAAACAACTTGAAATAAATAAACAAACAAAAATATTGAAAAAAAATCAAAAGAAATCATCCTAACAATGACTTTTCCCCAATAGGGCAAATTGAGGATAACTGACTAGGTTTAGACATGACAATTAATTTTAGATTTTTGAAATGTTATTAATGTTTTTAGAATTTTGAGATATCTTAACTTGTTAGAGAATGATAAGATACATGATTTAAAAATGGTGAGAGAATTTGGATTAGGTTTCTCATAAAATGGTGAGAACGTATGGAAAGGGGGACTGAGATTACCTCAACATGATTTGAGCATGACACACATCATCCTAAAATGATCTCAAGTCATATTAATTCCATCCACATAAAAGGTAGGGAAAAACTAACTAGATCCCAACAAGTTCTCAAATCTAGCAAATGGCCAATCAAATGAAAACACTAATAGCAAGGTGATGTAGCAATGCATGATAAATAAGTGTTTCCCCTAGTTTTCCCATAGGTGGTTATAACTAGGATATAATGACATAGGTCAATGATACTAATTTTCTCATAGGTGGTTATAATTAGTAGCAAGATTGGTGAAACACCGATTTGCCCATAGGTGGTTATAATCAAGCTCACATAAACCAATTTTATATAGGATGGAAAATGAAATATATCTTGTCAGATCAATTGTCACACTACTTTCATAGACTATCATTGTAAACCTAGATTTGATTGATCATTAAAACTTGATTGGAATCTCCCTATAAAAGGTGTAGGAAGAACCAAATGAACCAAGATCAAAATAGGATTGAGTAAGATGACTAAAAATAGGCTTTGGTCTAGATAGGAATGGCATGGTAGGATGGTATGGTTTTGTTTAAGATAATGATGGTTTGATAAATTAGATAAAATGGTAAGAGAGTTGCCCTCAAGTGGTAAGGTTAATGGTAGGATATGTGACAATGGCATAAGGATATGTAACAATGGTCAATGATATGGAAATGAAATGGTATGGTACATATTTTTGAACTTGGTGTGTTAAATGGCATATGATTCTATGGTTCCTACCAAAGTGTAAATGCATGTCCTAATCAGTAAATGATACAAATAAAATAATTAAGAATGTTAATTTGTTACCCCATACCTCATCTAAATAACTACTCTATCAAAAATGGCCTACAGATTTAGTTGTTGAGAATGTTTTTATGATCTTCATTAGTCATTGATTCTGATCCTTTAAAGTGTCGAGACAAGCTATCTTTGTAGCCTCTGCAAAGAAAACTATAGCTATGGATGGTAAATAGGCACAAATAATGGATGGTAGATGATAATGGAATGTAGAATGATTGGGAAATAAATGAAGATCAGGATGTCCAATCACACGTAATGTTGTTAATGCTGAATTTGACATAATTTTGGTTATGGTAGGGTTGAAGACTTGTTATCTTGATAAGACAGTCAAATTTTTCTACTATTTGGACCTGAGAGTAGCTACCATCTAATTAGATTATAGATAGGAAGCTATTTTGATTTGATCTTTGATTTTTTTTTATCAAGCAGTGAAGAACTTTTATGCTTAGCTATTGGTGCCTTAATGAGGTTTTCACCAATGAAGTTATCTTAATTATCTAATAGCATCTTTGAGAAGGTTTCACTAATCAACATTAGCTTTTGAATTTGATTTTTTTCTAGTGCTTTTAAAAAAAATTCACTAGAATATGATAAGTTAGAAATTTGATTATATCTTAGCACCTCTAAAAAGGTTTCACTAGGATAGTGTTCTTTTGCTACATGAATGTGGTCTTGGATTCCTTACTCTTCTTCAACTACTATGTCACCATAGATGTAGTTTAATAAAGTGTGATTCTATCGATCCCAATCAACACTTGTAGGAGATAGAATGTTAATAACATGGTTATCTTGGTTGATGGTAATGGCTTATGGAATGGTAATGGAATGGGAAGAGGCTACAAAGTCTTTGTAGAAGATACTAGGATAACTTGTGTTGACACTGAAGTACTCATCCTTAAAAACTATAGAAGGATCACAAATGTATTCAAATTGATTTACAAGGTATGTATAGCCAATGTTGTAATAACCATGAATATATTCTTATTTTGAATCTAATTCTAACTCAAGGGACTTTGAATCTAATGTTGAGACTAATATTGATTCAAATTCTAATGATAAATCAAACGTCAGTTCAAGAATATAACCTAACTCTAACTTTGATTCTTCATATAATAGGTACTCTATTACAATGATGTCTTGTTGAATATTTGGTTTTATACAAGTAATGGCCTATGATGGTATAATGCGCTCCAAAAAACCTAGTTTGTCAGAGTGGGACTCCTCTAGGATGAAAAATAAGTCAAAATAGAACTCCTCAAAGATTAGCTTGTCAATAGGAGGCTCTTGAAAAATAGGCACATGGTCAAGATAATGATTTGCCCAAAGGTAGTTATAATCATTAAGAAGTGACTCAAAAATATTGGTTCATTAGTGTGAGACTCCTTGACAAATATTATAGGATCAATAGGTGATTCATCATAGGTTGACTTATCATAAGTGATTGGTTCAATAAAAACATATTAGATTAGTTGATTGTCTTGGCTTTGGTTTCCAATGAGTCAGAAAATACTAGTTTTGAACACAGCTTGGTCTTTGAAATATTAAATCGATTAAGGTTTGGATGGGATTGGTTATGGATGAGGAATGGCTTGTGGTTGGATAATGGTAGGGAATTGGGGAGCATGATTGATTGCATGAGCCAAAATATGAAGTCATAAAATGGTAATGACAGGGCATTATGGGGTTTGATTGCCTACACAAGCCAAAGGATTAGGTCTTGGAATGATGAAGGGTGTTGTGGAGCTTGATTTATTGCACAAGCCAAAGGATGAGGTCATGGTATAGAAATAGTTTGGCATTGTGGAACTTGATTATTCACACAAACTAAAGGATGAAATGTTGGTATGGGAATGATGCAACATTGTGGTCCTAGAATAGAAATGGTATGATTTGGTGGAGCTTGATTACTCAAATAAGCCAAAGCATCTAAGTCTTCATCATAAACCATATCATCCTAATTGTGAGTTAGATCATAATTTGGTTCTTGACTGTGTTCCACATACTAATTATTGTAAAGAGGGTATGAGTCTATATTATAAAAACATTATCTATAGTTGGGTCTTCAAAATCCTCCTCACAAGCCTCTTCATATCAATCTAAGTCTTTAGTTAGATTGTTAGCTGGTTCGTGACTTTGTTCCTATGAATTATTATGATGAGGTGGATAGAAATCTATCTCAAAAACCATATTATCATTATTGGGGTCTTGACTAAAGCCATAAAAGTCATTTTGTGTAGCCATTCTATCATAATTTAGATTTTACATGACTTCACCATAGGTGTATCTAGACATATCCACATAAATGGCGAAAACTTTAAAAATAAAAAATCTTAGAGTTCTACAAACTTCAAAAAAATTATGTCCAAAGGAAAAATAGTTCAAACTTGGTCTAACTTGGTCAAAAGTGGAGTTGTATCTTCAACATGGTTTGAAAATAGAGTTGTATCTCCAAAATGATTTGTGATAAGACTTGGCATAAAATAGTCTAACATAAAATGTCTAATGTCAAATGTCATACATACAAAAGCTCAAGCATCTGAATAAAAACTATCATGTCAAAGGTCTAGGCCAGAGTGTTCTAAACAAGGTCCAAACTAGGAAAGGGAAAAGTTGAGTTACTAGGTCTTTTATCTAAACATGGAGTCAAAAGTTAGGATCAAACCAATAGGCATATGTTAGGACTTTTGGCCAAATTGCATCAAAATCTAGACTTGAAACAAAGGTATCACGTGATTTGATTTAATTTAACAGGTTTGAAAACAACTTTGACATAAACCCAGCATAGAGAATCAAACATAAACATGATTAGTTGACATAAGGCATAAAACAAAAGGCTTTTTAAATAAAGATTGTATTTTCTCAAATAAAGGCACAAATAATGATAAGGATAGATACTAAACAAACAAACCATAAATAGTTTTCAAATTTGGGTAATCGATTAACCAAAGTTATGCAACTCAAAAGAGAAAGATCTATGTATCAAGCCCATAAATTAAGGCCTAAATAGAAATCAATCAATGTTTGAATCTAAACTTGGCAAGGCTAATTGAAAACTCAATGGTGAAAACTAAGACTTGACTAAACAAGCTAGACAATATTAGATAGCATGACGGCATAAGACAAAGGTCTAAATCATATACATAAAATGGTTTGAAATAATGGTTTCTAATACAAGGTAAACTAATCTTGAAACAAATTAAATAGCCTAATGGTGAAACCATGATCGAATGATGTGATCTATGTTATGTTTCAAAGACTCAAAAATCTCAAAATATTTTGACATGATTTGAGCAGCATAACACTACACTCAACTCAAATATATTATTTTGACATGGCTTATGAACAAATAAACAAGTTTTAGTCTCAAAACATACCAAGCCAAAATGACCAAAATATACTGAGTATAATCATCCAAATCCTAGCAAAGGTATGGAAATATGGGGTTGACTAAACTAGCAATCTTTCAAATGTTTCTTGGGGGAATCAATTGCACAATGACTTTCACATCAAACGATGTAAAAGATAAGCATGAAAATTGGGTGACCATGGTATTAGCTAGTTGTAAAAAGGTCTAGTCTTTTTTACAACCACTACATCCTAATGTTTGTTAATTTTAGTGTGATGTCTAAATGTAGATACATCTTGTGTGCAACTCAAAAAGAGTAAGTGAAGTCAATGTTAGGAGATGAAAGCCTACGTCAAAAATTCCCTAAAGAACTCATGGGAGGTAATGATGTCCCTCTTGTAATCCACGTTTACATGAAATAAATAAAGCATAAAATAAAAATACTTTAAGGTCACTATCAAGGTCACCCAATACTTTTATAAGTTTTTAGGGATTGTTTTAGATGACATTATTTCTATGCCTTAGACTAGGCAATTTGTAAATAAGGAAAGAATTTTTGATTCCAAGAGTTCCCTAAAGGGTAAAAATTGAAGAGCATACATGCAAAATCCTTTTATTTTACAAAAAAAAAGTTATAATTGAAACAATAAAAACAAAATTGACAAGTGTGTTCAATTTTAAGCCCAAATGAAAGATTTGGTGGTGTTTTTTTGACCCCTTGGTCTTAAGATGTAACTTTGAAAGCCTTCACTTAAGCCTCTAAATGTTTCATTAAGCACTAAAATAAGGTTGTTGATTCATTTTATAATCATTAAAAATGTCGTATAAAACATGATTTGTTAAATTTGAAATCTGTTGGTTATCTATCTACCCTTAAGGCATCACCCCAAAAGCAAATGTGTTAGATTAGAAACATCCAAATAGATTTTCAAAATTTGTAAAAAATATATAAAAATTGAAGTTAAACTAATATTATAATCTTAAAATTTAGAAAAAAAACACATGGTTTAAAAAAAAAATCATCCAAAATGGAGTCTATATGACCCCAAACCAAGCATTTTAAAATAGCCTTTTAGCTCTCAGGTTTCACAAAGTCAAGTTGGGATCCGAGTCGAGGTGAGCTCGGTCAAGTCAAGCCAAGTTGGTTCTAAATCAAGGTGATTTGGGTCGAGTCAAGCTGATTTGGGATCTGATTTAGGGTGTGTTGGGTCAAGTCAGGTTGAATTGGGATCTGAGTGGGAGCGAGTTGGGTCAAGTTGAGTTGAGTTGGGATCTGAGTCAAGGTGAGTTGGGTCAAATCGAGTCAAGTTGGGATCCAAGTAAAGGTGATTTGGGTCAATTTAGGGCAAGTTGGGTTTGTTGGAAATATTTTCATTGATGTTAAAGGTCTAGCATTATTGGTGATAAAAGGCCCCATTGCATTTAATGTTATTTGTAATAGATATATCTTGGATAATGTGAGTTAATATTTATTTAATATTAATGAATATATTTTTAGTTGCATATGAGATAAAAGAAGGGCCCATGGAGAAGTCAAAGAGCCATAAGGTAAAAACAAAAGAAGGATGGGATGCATTTTCCCATGAAGAGTCATCTTGGGGAATTCCAAGAGTCACCAAGTGAAACAAAAGAGGAAGGGTGCAATTTCTCATGGACACTTTGAGGAATACGAAAAGTCACCAAGATAAGGACAAAAGAGGGAAGGACATTTTTATCATGAAGGGTCACCACATGACTTTTCAAAGGCAAGGATATGAAGGGTCATACAAGTTTGGTGCCATTTTCCATGAAAATTGAAGGGTCACAAGGGGGGAAGGCCAAAGGTCATTTGGAAAGCTATAAATAAAGGATTGAGAAGCCATTTGTAATATGAGAGATAGAGGTTGATTTCATATTGTAATATCTAGCTTAGAAGAGCAATTGTGAGAGATGAATATGATTTGTATTTGTTATATCTAGCTTAGAAGAGCAAAGGTGAGAGAGAGGAAAGAGATGTTGTATTAAACTATCATTTGTTGAGATAGCAACATTGAGAGATAGGTGTGTGGTATACATAAAGGGGTTGGTGCTCTTGTGGGTTGGTGCTCATGAATAGTTGCTAGATTGGTGCTCTAAAAAGGATTTAGTGCTCCTTTTGGTTAGTGCTCACAAATTGTTGCTAGGTTGGTGCTCGACCAAGGGGTTGGTTTTCCTGTGGGTTGGTGTTCATGAATTGTTGTTGGGTTGGTGCTCGGTAAAGGGGTTAGTGCTCCTGTGGGTTGGTGCACATGAATTGTTGCTAGGTTAGTGCTCTGAAAAGGGGTTGATGCTCTTGTGGGTTGGTACTCATGAATAGTTACTGGGTTGGTGCGCAGCAAAGGGGTTGGTGCTCTTGTGGGTTGGTGCTCATGAATAGTTGTTGGGTTAGTGCTCAGCAAAGGGGTTGGTGCTCATGTAAGTTAGTTCTTTCAAATATTTTTTGGGTTGGTGCTCATTCATATACTTTAGATTGTTCTCCATGGTTTTCCCCACATTAGGTTTCCACGTTATATCTGGCGTGTGTCTCTATCTTGTGTGGTGTTTATTATTTGAGTTTTATTGCATATCTTGAATGTTTGATTAAGTGGAATTTGGTTAAGGGAAAGTTTTATAAGATATATGATATACTAATTCACCCCCCTCTTAGTATATCCCATGCTTAAAAATTGGTATCAGAGCAAGTTCCTTCAGAAAGGGTTTAATAGCTTGAAGATAGATCAAAGAAAATCATAAGATGACCAAGCAGCTAAAGAAGGAGAATCAAGAGTTGAAATATATGGTTGAGGCTCTTAAGGAATAGGTGTGTATCTTAGATTCTAAGTTGGCTATAGAAGTAAAATAAAATAAGATATTTATTCAGGATCTTAAGAATCAATTAGAGGTTGCAAATTCAATTTTAACATCAAAATAAAAAGAGTGTAATTAGTTGAAGGATGAGTTAGGTTCTTTAAAGGATAATCATGAGAAGCTTATAATAAAGGTTGAAAAAGATCATGAAATATTGGTCCAAGGAAAGAAGGATGCAGGTTTTGAAGGCAAATCAAAGAAGTTGATCAGGCAGCCCAATGCTTTTAAGTTTACAAATTCTTTTCATGGCCATTGTTTTGTTTGTCACCATGTTGGTCATAGGGCAAGACACTGTATGAGGAGAAGCAATCAGTCAAAGAGATATCTTAGTCATATTCAAGAAAAAGGTATGAGAAATATTGTTTGATTTTGTTGTCATGAGGTTGGCCATATTTCTAAATTATGTCAAAATAAAGTAAAGAGATATTCAAGGTATGAAAGGATATAGAGCCCCTAGAAAATATGAGAAAAGACAAATTCAGGTTTGGGGACCTAAAATAGTAAAGGTTGATCAGATTGAGTTTAAGACTGAAAATGAATTATTTGCAATAGTAGATAAAGAATCAAATAAGAAGGATTATACAGTATCTTTTGTTACATTTGAGCATGAGCTTTATCAAGATAAGATAGTTATAAAAGTTGAGAAGATGAAAAATAGCATAAATGTTGAGGTTAGTAAGTCAAAAAGGTTAGACATGCTTAAATGGATTCTAAAAGAAAAATACAAGAAGATCAAGGAAGAAACAAAGGAGATGTGGGAATCTCTTGAGATTTGTTTCTAGGACCCTTTTGTGTGGGGTGTCTCTTCTAGGCTTCAAAGAGACACTTTTAAGAAAAAATGAAGCATGGTGGATGTTATTGGATCTTGGCTATGTTGCATGACAAGAAGGTGAGTTGGAAAATTAATTTGTATACCTTTTGAGGGAATAGATTTTTGAAAAAAAAATTGCATCAGTATTATGGTTTGAGGTTATTATAATGATTCTTACATCTGCAGTGTTTCAAATGATTATGGTCATAAAAAATTAGAATGTTGAAAAAGAGCTAACAGTTTTAGAAAGAAGGAAAAGAATACTCATGCAGATTTAATGAAGAAGGATCAGAGTTTCAAAGCTCCATTCATTAAGAAGAAGGTTTAGACATGTTCATGGTAGAAGAAACAACCTGAAGATTCTATGTTGGTGAAAATAGCTTTGCATGTAAGAAATAATGATCAGCCATGGTTTGTTGATAGCGGATGTTCGAGGCATATGACAGGAGATAAGAGTAAACTAGATCAATGGTGGAACAGTGAGATTTAGAGATTAAACCACTACCAGGATAGCCAAAAAAGGGATATACATTAAAGTTTGATGCAAAAGGTTGTGAGGTTAGAAGAAAAGATTCAAATGAGTTGATTACATATGCTCAAAGGATAGGAAACAATGTATATGTATTGTCAGATATCTTCTCAAAGGCACGATCAAAGGACACATTCAAATATCTGCGAGAGGATTTGGGAGTAATTTCTATTACTTCCTACCATTGATGTTCAGCATCAATTAAGGGGGAGCTAAGTGTTAGCTCTAGGTAGGCCCTTTTCCATTAATGTCAAAGGGGGAGAATAATAGGTATAGATACAACTACATAAATAAGTACAGGGAATAGGTATAGGTTTCTACAGTAAGGGGGAGTTATTGTATGTTTTTAGATGACAGTATGTGTAGGTGACAGGATGTGGCAGTTTCAAGATTGAGATTGCCATCAATGACAAAGGGGGAGATTGTTAAAAATATTGGCATGGATGTCAAAGGTCCAGCATTATTGGTGATAAAAGGCCCCATCACATTTAATGTTATTTGTAATAGATATATCTTGGCTAATGTGAGTTAATATTTATATAATATTAATGAATATATTTTTGGTTGCATATGAGACAAAAGAAGGGCCCATGGAGAAGTCAAAGATCCATGAGGTAAAGACAAAAGAAGGATGGGATGCATTTTCCCATGAAGAGTCATCTTGGGGAATTTCAAGAGTCACCAAGTGAAGACAAAAGAGGAAGGGTGCAATTTCTCCTGAAGGGACACTTTGAGGAATATGAAAAGTCACCAAGATAAGGACAAAAGAGGAAAGGACATTTTTTATCATGAAGGGTCACCACATGACTTTTAAAAGGCAAGGATATGAAGGGTCATACAAGTTTGGTGCCATTTTCCATGAGGATTGAAGGGTCATAAAGGAGGAAGGCCAAAGGTCATTTGGAAAGCTATAAATAAAGGCTTGAGAAGCCATTTTTAATATGAGAGATAGAGGTTGATTTGATATTGTAATATCTAGCTTAGAAGAGCAATTGTGAGAGATGAATATGATTTGTATTTATTATATCTAGCTTAGAAGAGCAAAGGTGAGAGAGAGGAAAGAGATGTTGTATTGAACTATCATTTGTTGAGATAGCAACATTGAGAGATAGGTGTGTGGTATACAAAAAGGGGTTGGTGCTCCTATGGATTGGTGCTCACGAATAGTTGTTGGGTTGGTGCTCGGCAAAGGGGTTGGTGATTCTGTAGGTTGGTGCTCAAAAATTGTTGTTGGGTTGGTGCTCAGCAAAGGGGTTAGTGCTCTTATGGGTTGGTGCTCATGTATTGTTGCTAGGTTGGTGCTCGGCAAAGGGGTTGGTGCTCCTGTGGGTTGATGCTCATGAACTGTTTTTGGGTTGGTGCTCGACAAAGGGGTTGGTACTCCTGTGGGTTGGTGCTCATGAATAGTTGTTGGGTTGGTGCTCCTATGGGTTGGTGCTCATGAATAGTTGTTGGGTTGGTGCTCAGCAAAGGGGTTGGTGCTCCTGCAAGTTGGTGCTTGTGAATATTGTTTGGGTTCATGCTCATTCATATACTTGAGATTGTTCTCTATTGTTTTTCCCACATTGGGTTTCCACGTTATATATGGTGTCTCTCTCTATCTTGTGTGGTGTTTATTGTTTGAGTTTTATTGTATATCTTGAATGTTTGATTAAGTGGAATTTGGTTAAGAGAAAGTTTTATAGGATATATGATATACTGATTCACCCCCCTCTCAGTATATCCCATGCTTAACAATTGGTATTAGATCAAGTTCCTTCAGAAAGGGTTTAATAGCTTGAAGGTAGATCAAAGAAAAGCATAAGATGGCCAAGTAGCTAAAGAACGAGAATCAAGAGTTGAAATCTGTGGTTGAGGCTCTTAAGGAATAGGTGTGTATCTTGGATTCTAAATTGGCTATAGAAGTAAAAGAAAATAAGATATTTATTCAGGATCTTAAGAATGAGTTAGAGTTTACAAATTCAATTTTAACATCAAAAGAAAAAGAGTGTAATCAGTTGAAGGATGAGTTAGGTTCTTTAAAGGATAATCACGAGAAGATTATAATCAAGGTTGAGAAAGATCATGAAATATTGCTCCAAGGAAAGAATGATGTAGGTTTTGAAGGCAAATCAAAGAAGCTGATCAAGCAGCCCAATGATTTTAAGTTTTGAAATTCTTTTCATGGCCATTATTTTGTTTGTCACCATGTTGGTCATAGGGTAAGAGACTGTATGAGGAGAAGCAATCAATCAAAGGGAGATCTCAGTCACATTTAAGAAAAAGGTATGAGAGATATTGTTTGTTTTTGTTGTGATGAGGCTGGCCATATTTCTAAATTATGTCAAAATAAAGTAAAGAGATATTCAAGGTATGTCAAAGGATATAGGCCCCTAGAAAATATGAGAAAAGACAAATTCAAGTTTGGAGACCTAAAAAAGTAAAGGTTGATCAGATTGAGTTTAAGAGTGAAAATGAATTATTTGTTATAGTAGATAAAGAATCAGATAAGAAGGATTATGTAGAATATTTTGTTACATTTGAGCATGAGCTTTGACAAGATAAGATATTTGCAAAAGTTGAGAAGATGAAAAATAGCATAAATGTTGAGGTTAGTAAGTCAAAAAGGTTAGACATGCTTAAACGGATTCTAAGAGAAAAACACAAGAAGATCAAGGAAGAAATAGAGGAGATGTGGGAATTACCTGAGATTTGTTTCTAGGACCCTTTTGTGTGGGGTGTCTCTTTTAGAATTCAAGGAGACACTTTTAAGAAAAATTGAAGCATGGTGGATGCTATTGGGTCTTGGCTATGTTTCATGACAAGAAGGTGAGTTGGCAGATTAATTTGTATATCTTTTGAGGGAATAGATTTTTGAAGAAAATTTTGCATCAATATTATGGTTTGAGGCTATTAGAATGATTCTTGCATATGAAGTGTTTCAAATGATTATGGTCATAAGAAATTAGAATGTTTAAAAAGAGATAACAGTTTTAGAAAGAAGGAAAATAATACTCATGTAGATTCAATGAAGAAGGATCAGAGTTTCAAAGCTCCATTCATCAAGAAGAAGGTCCTGACATGTTCATGGTAGAAGAAACACCCTGAAGATTCTATGTTGGTGCAAACAGCTTTACATGTAAGAAATAAAGATTAGCCATGGTTCGTTGATAGCAAATGTTCAAGGCATATGACAAGAGATAAGAGTAAACTAGATCAATGGTGGAACAGTGAGATTCAAAGATTAAACCACTGCTAGGATAGCCAAAAAAGGGATATACATTAAAGTTTAATGCAAAAGGTTATGAGGTTAGAAGAAAAGATTCAAATGAGTTGATTGCAGATGCTCAAAGGATAGGGAAAAATGTATATGTATTGTCAGATATCTTCTCAAAGGCACGATCAAAGGACACATTCAAAGATCTACTAGAGGAGTTGGGAGTAGTTTCTCTTACTTCTTGCCATTGATGTTCAGCATCAATTGAGGGGGAGCTAAGTGTTAGCTCCAGGTAGGCCCTTTTCCATTGATGTCAAAGGGGGAGAATAAAAAGTATAGGTAAAAGTGTAAAAATAGGTACAGGGAACAAGTATATGTTGCTACAGTAAGGGGGCGTTACTATATGTTTTCAAATGACAGTATGTGTAGGTGACAGGATGTGGTAGTTTCAGGATTGAGGTTGCCATCAATGAAAAAGGGGGAGATTGTTGTAAATATTTTCATTGATGTCAAAGGTCTAGCATTATTGGTGATAAAATGCCCCATTACATTTAATGTTGTTTGTAATAGATATATCTTGGCTAATGTGAGTTAATATTTATTTAATATTAACAAGTATGTTTTTGGTTGCATATGAGACAAAAGAAGGCCCCATGGAGAATTCAAAGATCCATGAGGTAAAGACAAAAGAAGGATGGGACTCATTTTCCCATGAAGAGTCATCTTGAGGAATTCCAAGAGTCACCAAGTGAAGACAAAAGAAGAAGGGCACAATTTCTCATGAAGGGACTCTTTGAGGAATACAAAAAGTCACCAAGATAAGGACAAAAGATGGAAAGACATTTTTGATCATGAAGGGTCACCACATGACTTTTAAAAGGCAAGGATATGAAGGGTCATACAAGTTTGGTGCCATTTTCCATGAGGATTGAAGGGTCACAAATGGGGAAGGCCAAAGGTCATTTAGAAAGCTATAAATAAAGGCTTGAGAAGCCATTTTCAATATGAGAGATAAAGGTTGATTTGATAATGTAATATCTAGCTTAGAAGAACAATTGTGAGAGATAAATATGATTTGTATTTGTTATATCTAGCTTAGAAGAGTAAAGGTGAGAGAGAGGAAAGAGATGTTGTATTAAACTATCATTTTTTGAGATAGCAACAATGAGATATAGGTGTGTGGTATACATAAAGGGGTTGGTTCTCTTGTGGGTTGGTTCTCACAAATAGTTGTTGGGTTGGTGCTCAGCAAAGGGGTTGGTGCTCATGAATTGTTGTTGGGTTAGTGCTCAGCAAAGGGGTTGGTGCTTCTATGGGTTGGTGCTCAAAAATTGTTGTTGGGTTGGTACTCGGCAAAGGGGTTGGTGCTCCTGTGGGTTGGTGCTCATGAATAGTTGTTAGGTTGTTGCTCAGCAAAGGGGTTGGTGCTCCTATGGGTTAGTGCTCATGAATAGTTGTTGGGTTGGTGCTTAGCAAAGGGGTTGGTGCTCCTTCAAGTTGGTGCTTGAAAATATTGTTTGGGTTGGTGCTCATTTATATACTTGAGATTATTCTCCATGGTTTTTCCCACATTGGGTTTCCACATTATATCTGGCGTCTCTCTCTATCTTGTTTGGTGTTTATTGTTTGAGTTTTATTACACATCTTGAATTTTTGATTAAGTGGAATTTGGTTAAGGGAAAGTTTTATAAGATATATGATATACTAATTCACCGCCCTCTCAGTATATCCCATGCTTAATAGGGTTAAGTTGGGCTAAGTTGGGATTTGATTCAAGGTGAGTTGGGTTAAGTTAGGCTGAGTTGGAATTTGAGTCAGGGCAAGTTGGGATCTGAGTCAAGGAGAATTGGGTCAAGTCAGGCCAAGTTGGGATCTGAGTCAGGTTGAGTTGGGTCAAGTCAGGCCAATTTGGGATTGAATTTAGGGTGAGTTGGGTTAAGTCAGGCTGAGTTGGGATCTGATTTAGGGTGAGTTGGGTCAAGTTGGGTTGAGTTGAGATCTGAGTTGGGGCAAGTTGGGTCAAGTTAGGCTAAGTCAAGATCTAAGTCAGGGTGAGTTGGGTCAAGTTAGGTTGAGTTGGGATCTAAATTACATAGTCCCAAGAACAAAATTGTGAGCTCTAAAAAATAAGCCTTTTTCTCAAATCTTCACCTTTTTTGCTTCCACACTCCAAGATCATGCATGATAATAGTTAGTATGTTACTTTTAGGTGTTATTTGATCAAATTTGTGGGGTATATTCCCATTGAGTGTACCATTATCTTAACTAATAATTATACTCAAAAGAGGTGATTAGTATTGTGTTAGTCTTAAAATGAAAACAAAATGATAAAAACACACTATCTAGCATATGTCTCTAGGCCTAGTTACTAAGGTGAGATTAATAACAAAAATAAAAGAAAAAACACAACAAAAAATTAAATAAAAACAAAAATCCTTCACCTTCCTTATATTCTTCAAATACTTGTTGTAGTGGCTTGCTTAGCTTATGCTCATGAAGTCTTCATCAAAGGAGGCTTGCCTGTCTCCTCTTCTCTTTGGCACCTTGTAGCTTTGGCTTGGATTGGATCAATATTTTGTCATCATAACTTTGGCATGTGAGAGCTCTTGGAATCAATTTTACGTGGTAACTTTTCACAAATTAAGTTTAAAATTAAATAGGTAAGGCCTCCTATTTATAGATTTTTGAGATTGCTTAGAATGAACCTGAACCATCCATCTTGAGATGAACATATGTGGTTGAGGATAAATTCAATTTTTGGAATTAAATATATAATTACCCTCATCATGAAATTGGAAAAAATGTCATTGAAAAGGCATGGAGGGTCATTATGAGCCATGGGAGACCCATAATCCTAACATTTGTAGCATTTATGGCCTAGGCATGTTTTCCTAAGAAATGAGGCCCCCTGATGATGAAATGAATAGAAATTAATTTCCAATAAATATTTATTCAATAAGTTTCATGGAAAATTAATTTAAGTACCTAATTTAATTTAAATAGCCTAAAACATGATTAGTCAATTTTGGTGCAAATTTTGGCTCTTGGTGCACAAATTAATCAAACTAGTCAAAATATTTTGTTATTGGTCCAAATTTTGACTAGACTGGATTTGGAAGTCAATGTTAGATGTGTTAAATTCATTATCTCATTTAGTATTTTACCAATACCAAATAACAAAGACACATGTCCTATATAAGAGATTTGACAGAAAAGTGCATTCCAGAGCACCCAAGTGTAAAATTGTCATTTTGACTCGAAATGATCTTATCAAAGTTAGTTATCCCATAAATTTCATTACCCCATTTAATGATACTCTGGCCAAAATCAAAAATTTAATATATCAATTTCAATTCATTTAATGCATTTTAGTGTTTTTAATCTAAATTGTGCACTTTGATGGAAATTGGTCAAAAGCCTAGTTGGAAATTATCGATGGCTAATTTTAGGTGTCTACACCATCAAGGTATTAGAGGGAGTGATTTTAAGGATGATGAGATACAAGGAAGGAGTGATTAGGGATGACTAAGGCTGATAAGGGAGTGATTATAGATGATGAGGGATAAGGAAGGAGTAATTAGGTATAATGAAGGATGATGAAGGAGTGACTATGGATGATGAGGGATGATGAGGTACAATGAAGGAGTAATTAGGGATCATGAGGGATGATGAGAGAGTAATTAAGGATGATTAATAATGATGAAAAATCTTGCATTCTATCTATATATATGAGAGTAATATATATTCTATAGGTGATCTTTTCTATCCCATCTGTGTAAGACTAATCATTTTTTCCTTCCTATTGAATGGGCACTTTTGGATATCTTGAATGGAAAATGTGCACTAAAGGACATAATGGTAACTATACACTATCATAGATAATTTCACATAGAGAATATATTTTACTCCTTATATATAGATAAGAAGCATGATAATTTCATAAAAAATTATGAGGGACAATGAGGGATAATGAGGGAGTGATTAGAGATGATGAGGGATTGATTATGGATGATGAGGGATAATAAGGGAATGATTAGGAAGTGTTTATGGATATGAGGGATAATGAGTGCCAATGAGGATTTAAATAAGTACTATGAGGGATGATGAGGGTTAATGAAGGAATGATTAGGTATGATGAGGTATGATGAGGTTAAATGAGGGATTGATTAGTGATGATGAGGGATAGTGAGGGTTGATTAGGGAATGTTTAGGGATGATGAGGGATAATAAGGGATAATAAGGGTGTGACAAGGGATTATGAGGGATGATGAGGTTTGATGAGGTAGTGATTAGGGATGATAAGGGATGATGAGTGGGTGATTAGGGATGATGAAGGTTGATTAGGGATAATGAGGGAGTGATTAGGGATGATAAGGGTCAATGAGGGTGTGTTTAGGTAAAATTAAGGTCAATGAGGGAGGGATGAGGGATGATTAGGGAGGATGATTAATAATAAGGGATAATAATGGAGTGATTAGGTATAATTAAGTATGATGAGGGATGATAAGAGATGATGATGATGATCGATGAAGGAGTGGTTAGGGATGGGAATAATGAGGGATAATGGCATAGAGAGTAGGGATGATGAGGGATGATAAGGACCAATGAAATTGTGATTAGGTATGATGAGGGATTATGAATAATGATTAGCGTTAATGAAGGAGTGATTATGGATGATGAGGAATGATGGGTAACAATGAGTAAGTGATTAGGGTTGATAAGGGATGATAAGGGAGAGATTAGGTATGATGAGGGTCGATGAGGGTTGAGATGGAATGATGGTGGATCACCAAAGACCACATTGTTTAAGAACAAAGTGTAAATTCCTCAAATTAAAATTCTAAGGATATACCATAGTGTTTCCATAAGGAAGGTAATTTGGATTTCATTATCTATAAGTACCTTCTTCACTTAATGCTTGGTAGTGGAAAGGGAAATAGTGATATAGGTAATTCTGATATGAGTATGAGAAAATTTAGTTTTAAAGCAATCCCCTCCAACCCAAATAGTGTTCGTAGTGGTTTTGTTAATGATATTACATCCTATGTGAGTTTGGAATTATATAAGATGACTATGTTCTATGCGAGTATGTAAATAAAGCAGTTAGGTCATGCATGTATGAGATTAGAATTGAAGCACGTATGGCTTGACCCATTTGTCTAAAATTTATTTTAGAGTGAATGATATCTTTTTCTAATTAATGTTGATTATAATTTCAATTCCTTCTATTCTGATTGGAGTATACTAGGGTGATTAGCCTCATGTCTAATAGATTAGATAAGACCATGATTTATTAATTTAGGGAGATTTTCATATGATTTCCATGGTATAAATAAGATAATATCAAGTCAATCATTTTATTTAATTAATAAACATTTTGGTGTCTAACTTATATCTATCTCTCTCCCACCTCTTCACTTTAGTGAAAGAATATCTCTAGGTGTACATTAACATTGGGGTGTAAAAGTGACTGAGAGGGTCAACCCAAAATCAAACACTTACTTTGCCTTTACTTTAATAGATGATAGATGTCCCCCAATCCATATATTTAAAGGTGAAAATAAAAAATCAAATAAAAATGTGTTGTATTTTCACTAAAGGTTGGATGTATCAGTTGATCTAGGTTGATGCATTTATGCATGCTCCACCCCATCATTTTACATATATGTTTCATCTATGTCAATAAAGGCCCTATCTCTATCATTCATCCTTATCTCTATCTTGACCAGCGACATCCATGCCTAAACTTAGAGCTTAATAAATCCAATAATTTAGTCAATTTCCAATTCTAAATTTCTAAAAACTAAGTATTGACCATAATAGATTTTGAAAAACTATCTTCTAAATGGTAACTCCTATAGCTCTAAAATAGATTTTAGAAGATGTAGAGTGGCCCTAATTTTTTATATTTAATAAAATAAATTTAATTTATAAGAATATAAATTAAATATGAACTTATTACATTTAATTTGTTGAATATATATAACACAAATAAACTATGTCACACACTTACTAAAGGGTGTATGCCTTTTGCTTCAAAATTTTCTAAATATTTACATTCCCTCCAAA
The DNA here is from genome assembly GCA_037957365.1 of Torreya grandis. Classification (NCBI taxonomy): domain Eukaryota; kingdom Viridiplantae; phylum Streptophyta; class Pinopsida; order Cupressales; family Taxaceae; genus Torreya; species Torreya grandis. The sequence continues at coordinate 2,167,483 of JARHVA010001111.1, read as the reverse complement.
ATATGTGTTTCAAATGGGGTATGACCTTTGCTCCATAAAATTCATGTTCCCTTTTTAAAAAAGAGTGTACACCCTTTTGCCTTAGTACCATGCCAAGGTATAACAATTTTGATTTTTTTAAAGGTGTACGCCCTTTTGAAAAGGACATACAACTTCTGTAAAAGAAGTTTTGTATTTTTCATTTTGTCATGTTTTTTATCCCCCAACTTTGTGCATCCATCCTACAACTCAAATTTCAATAAAAAAGGGTTTGTAAATTCTAAGCCTATGACATAAAGATATAGCTCTTATTAAACCTCAAAAAAGGTAAATTTTTGTAACTATAATTATGAAGATGTAATTAATTAAATTATTGTAAATGGGTAAAAATAAATTAAATGATAAGTTAGTAATTTTAAATAATGGTGTTTTATACTGTTTAATCAAATGGGGGTCTATGAAACCTAAGATAATAAATAACAAGTCTAATTAATCACACACACACACACACACACACACACACACACACACACACACACCAGGTTATTCAATATAGGGAAGATCATAAAGAAGGATACACACATAAATGCATAAATTAATAAAAAACATTTAATCTACTACGTAAAATACATAGAGTAGGGATAGAAATACATACCTTGGGGTGGACTCATCAATGCTTCAATATCCCCCTTGACTCAAGTGGAAATTTATAATAAATTGTTGTAGGTTGAAGAACTCAAATAGTTGGATGAAAACCTATATATTCTTAGTTGGGGACTCCCAATGACTCCATTTATTGAACTTGATACACCCTTAACCTTTAGCATGTCTAGGGATATGTGTGGCTGACTTGTGGCTTACATACCTCTTTTATATTCTTATTACATTTCTCTATGTTCTTAGTTAGGTTGGCCTATGGAATAACCATGGATAAGTATACTATATATACAAGGTAGTGGTTAGTATTTGATTATTAAATAAGTATTATGATCTTATTACATTTTTGTGGAGGTTTCCCCCTCGAAGTGGCTCTGCTATATTTTTCAGTATTCTGCTCTATTGTCAATTATTATTGTATGATCTCTTATCTTTGATTATTTTGTGTGATATATAATTATTCTATGCAAACATATAAGTAATTTCCTTATAAGTGGTATCAAAGATTCAATTTGGGCAAGTTTCATGTGGCTTTTGTTTGGATCTGGCAAGGCACAAATTCTATGAGTGAAAGGAGTGAAAAATCATAACTTTAAATTTGGGAAGAATTAATTTTTTCTATCAGCACAGTATTATTCGAAACATTTTTTTGAAAAAAAAAATATTAAATAAAAGTCTAGAAAAAAATTCCTTTTGTGTTGAAACACAACTATCTAGTGAGAGGGGGTGAATCACTAGATTGACTAAATTAATCCTTTTTAAATACCTTTTAAAAACAAACTAGAAAGGATATGAAGATTAAAACATATATATAAAGATCACACACACAAAAACACATAACACCACATGTATACATGGAAAACCCAACATGGGAAAACCCACAATGAGAATAGATGCTAAATTCTATTATTCTAATCCATCCTCACAATCAAAACCTCACTGGTTATACATTAAAGGGCACTGATCCTAAGGAGACACCAATCCCCTAGTTTAAGAGTACCAACTCTAAAGAAGTACCAACTCCCTGATTTAAGAGCACCAACTCTAAAGAAGCACCCACTCCCTAACTAAGAACCAACTCAGCTTATCTGATGGCACACACCAATTAGATCTATATGGAGCTATAAATCCAAATTATAGTATAGATTCATAAAAGAATCCAATCTTAATTCTTTATTATAGGTCTTATTTGTAACTGCTCATACTTTGCACATTATCTCTCTCTAATCTTTCACTTTACCCCTCCATCTCTATGTTTATATATATCTCATATTTGATATAGTTCATTTCTCTCTACAACCTCTTCTTTTCTCTTCTCTTCTCTTCTAGTTCTTTGTCCCTTATATTTCTCTATTTGACACAATTCAACTACACCATCTACAATAGCAACAACTCTAGCAATATTTTTTGTATCCTAGATGACATATATATAAGCATTAGATCTAGGGTTTTGTATCTTCTCTATGTTCACACTATTTTTATAACACACCACACTTAGTTCTATTAGACTTTAGTTCTTATCTTTAACTACAAGTTTTCCGTGTCTTGAACTCATGCTCCACCACCATGATTCTTGGTCTCATTACTATTTATAGAATATATTGAGATTTAATTTTAATGTACATGTCATATTACATAAATTTGATCGATAATTGCAATAAATCTCATTATCTATATCATAATTTATGGCTTACCTATGCTTGACCATTAGGATGATCAATCTTTAAATATCTACTATTGATCTTACGTTTCACACCATGATCTGATGATCCACATTCAAATTACTCAACTTTAAAACACATATGTTAGATCAATATTTGATAGGATTATGTACTCTGCTTCTAAAATTTAACTTTTCAACTTTTAAATGCATCCATTGATCTTTTTGATCTGATCTCCCATGTGTCATTATATCTTCACAGTTGCATGAATGGTATCTCTATCTTTGGTTAAACATCAACCACTTGTCCTCATCTCATTGCATCCTTAGTATTTGGAATGAATATGCTCCATCAATCTTTTCAAACTATCTTGGTCTTTAACTCACCTATATTTCATTAAACATTGAGCACTTTATCCCATTGAATCCACTCATTCTATTAGATCTTCATTGCACAATTAGTTGCTCACTATTTGATCTTCTAATAAGCTCAAACTTTGAATCTAATGAGCTCTCATGAATGTGAAACTTGGAATTATAACATTCCTTTTGCATTTTTTTTTTAGTTCTTTCTATTGATAAGCTTAGCATCCTTGCATTGATCACTGACTATTTAACTTTGAACTGCACCATAGATTTATTGTTCAAGCTCTGTGATTATGACACTTATCACTAGCATGTTTACTCATAAATGCCTTTGATATATTAACTCCATTACACATAATTGGATATTTAATGTACAATTAAGCACTAATTGTTAGATCTTTTTAAAATCTCAAACTTTACCTTGTGCATATTTGACTATGGGGACCATCGCAATGTGCCTAGAAGGTTAACTTTGCACCTTCATATATTTTGCTTTGTTTATCTATCTATTCTAAAATTTGGACCATATAAACTAGGCATGATAATGAAAAAACCCATCCACTTATTTATTCTTAATTCCATTATTTATGTGAGACATAATTCCATTAATCCACTCACTTATATTCTTCTACCACAGAGCTAACTATGCTTAGAACTGCTTGGAAGGTCAACTTTGCTCTTACATAACTTTTGATGTGCTTCATCACATGACCTATAATTTAGTGCATAAGATCCTCTCAAATATGGGATTCCATCCATATATACATCTTATCCATAAACCTTCATACATGTAATATATGACATCATAAAAATTCCTACTCAATTTTTTCTTGCCATCTATAATTTTGATTGTGGGAAAACACTATCAAAATACTTAGAAGCCCAAATTTTCTCATGCATATCTTTTGTCATGCTACATCATGTGACCTGAGATTCAATGCATAGAAACTAGGTATAAAAATGAACAAACCCATATGATCATTTTGTTTTAACATCTCCATGTGTGAAAATGCTGACCTCATCAACATGCTTACTTAGCTCTACTTGAGCCTTTTTGCAAATTTGGATTAGAAACTTAGTGAATTATGTCTAAGTATCCAAATTTGCATCTTCATTTCTTCAATTTTGTTTCATCACATGACTTCAAATCTGGTGCATGAAAATATGGATTAATTTTATCACAACCATATGACCAACTCCCCCAGACTCATCCACATGTGGCAATGGTGACATCAGTAAACTACCTATTCAAATTTCTCTCTATAGACCCAAAATGTCGAGATGATCAATATGGAGAACTAGATGAATTCCACTCATGCACAAGAAAATTTCAATCATCATTATCATATAATAGGATCCCTTTAACATCCTCAAATCACTATACTCATCTTTAAACATCAGTGACATCCAAAATACCTATAATCTCCCTTATGACATCAATGACATTCTCATAATGTACTTTTTGACATCAATGAAAATCATATTTCCAACAATCTCTCCCTTTGTCATTGATGGCAAACTAAATGATCTGATCTTCTAATATTTTGGTTCTTCTCTAGCATTGCTTGCATTGGCTTTTGATGAGTATAAACTGAAGCTATTTATACCAAACTTGTTCCCCCTTAGGTAATGGAATATTTACCTAAACACAACTTGGACACATTCTCTAATCTTATTTAGCATTTACACTTTTTCTCCAACCTTTTGTAGAGACCATTTGCACTTTTTCTCCCCCTTTGACATTAATGGAAAAGGGATTATTTCTCATTGTTTGTCCAAATTTTTCTCCCCCTTTATCAGTAAAGAATTTTTTCCAATTAAAATTTTTCAAAAGTATGCATACCTAAGTTGCCTTTTCTCTCTTCTTCTAGGGATTTTCAAGACCTTTTTGATACTCCCTTGGACTCATGTCCTATCACTAGGATATAGTGATGTGATGTAGGAGAAACCACTCCCAATTTCTATCTCATTACATCACTTGAGCATCTTTATATCTCCATACCCCATGAATAGCTACCATACATGCTTATTAACATTCTCTCTTAGATTCAACTACATAGTCCTCTAATTCTATGACCTGACCAATTACAAATTTTCCATTTGTTTATGCATGAGGATTCAATACATTGTCAAAGCACTTGACTTGGTTTGATCAAGTCATTATCACAACCTTCTTGAGTTCTCATTTTTAGTAGACATCACAACATGTTTAACATGACTAAAGAATCTCACATATTCTCCCCTTCACATCATGCATAGCTCCTCAAACCATTCATGTTATCTGGGTTAGCTCACCCTAACTCCATATTCCATCTTTCCAAGCTTAGCCTTTCAATAAAATCTCTTTTGTACAAGAAGTTCTCATACTTTGTAACCTCTCCTAGGTTACTTCAAAGAGGTAAAATTCAAACAAATATGCATAACTTGAGTCCCTATATCACACCATAAATTCATTTAAAACTTTTATATCATCATTTTACACTTATTCTCCAAGTTTGGTGACCCAACTCATTGCATAACCTAATATACAAAATTTCAAGGGTGTCTTGCATTTGAACCCTTATACCAACCTCTGATACTTCTTTCACACTATGAGATAACCATCACACTCTTCCACACCAATATTTGAGCTTACACACCTTTGGGAACCTTGGCTTCCTATACTATGGCTTTAACCCTTAGTTTTAACTAAGAAACGTTGTAATTTCCATGAGATAAAATAAATAATTTTTGATCTCATTTATCTTCATTTGAACTTGTGGATCATATTTATTAGATGCATCATTATGTCATATGGAAACACTCATTTTGTCCCTACCAACACTACATACACAACACTTTTCTCATATTGACACATCAAATCTAACTGGGGGCACTCATTTCTTACCATATAGAATCTTTTAAATAATACCATAACATCACTTGATTCTCCACTAAAAAGAGTCTCTTAAGAAGCATAGATATAGGTACCCTACTTCACAATGTCTTAGAACAATGTGAAACCAAGAGTTGCCCATAACTCCTCATATTCCTTTACCTCTTTGGTCATATTTTACTTGTAGTTCTTCTTTTTCTTAGGCTTAAGAGAAGTAACATGCTCATCCACTACAATGCTCTCCTTTTCTTCTATGATTGGATTAACAATACATGGAGACAACATAGATTCATGACATACCTTTTCATCTGATGAATCTTCCTTATAGTTTAGAATCTCATCACTAGGTAAAAAAAATTAACATTCTATGCATGATAATTGCTAGCAACATTAGGATGTTCACTTAAATTTGTACACACTTCAAAATTATCCTCAGCCAGCACCTTAGACTTCACTTTGAACTTGGTCTTTTCACTCTCTACATGAATAGACATTGAGAGTTCTTGGCATTCTCTAACCTCTGTAGCAATCTCCATCATAACTTGATCTTTTACTTTCCATACATGATTGGGTTTCTTATATGTCTTATGTTTCCTTTTTTAGAGAGTTATGAACCTTTACTCACATTATAAGGCATGACTTTCTTTACACTTTGTGTCTTTGGTCTTACAAAGCTTGTTCTACATTGTTTAGCTATGTGACCAAAATTATTATAATTATAACATATTAAATTTGTATTTAATAAAGGTATAAATGTATTTTTGCTTACAAATTTTGTTCTCCTTTTAGATACAACTCTACATTCACTACCTTATGACCAAATTGATTACAACTATAAAAATAACCATATAAAAATGAATAATACTTGGTCATAGCATTTATTTTTTCAAGATGGGGAGTTCTTAAATTTGGCTTCTTCAAATCTCTCACTCTTGTGTAACCATCTGTATCATCTACCTTTATCTTCGGCATCTTCCTTGAGTTTGCAGAGATGGACTCATTATTCTTCTTCCTTTCCTCAATATTCTTTTCTCCTTTAGCTTTCTTCACATCAGCAATGCTTGTATATGTATTTATATCCTTACAATTTTTCTCTTTCTTTGCTCCTAATCTTCCTTATACTTTGAAGTTTTCATATAACTTTATAGATGTACTAGTTATGGGACTTTTTCCTTTTTCATAACCAAGACTAGATCTCTCTTTTGAAGGATTTTGAGAGTTGACTAGTTCATCAAAAATGTCTGATCTTCCTATCAACTTTATACCTTTGTTTAATTTTTTTTTAACTTTCTCAAGTTCTTTTCTCAAGGCCACTATCTCTGCTTCTAACTTTATGCATTCATCAAATTTAGATTGTAGTTCAAGTTTGAATACATCTATTCTTTTGGCCTCTTTAATTTGTGTCTTTAGGCTTACTACCATATGATCAAAGCTTTTAAAACTTTTGGATGGTTTTTTAATTTCTTTTTTTCCAAGCTTCTTCTCCCTTAAGTTATCTTTTCTCAGCATGTCAATATCATCTAGAGCACATATGAGTTCACATTCTAGGTCCATTTCTCCTTCCTCTTCTTCATCAGAGTCTTCAACTTCTTCTTGATCCATAGAATTTGATCTTAATGCCATGAATAGGGATTCATTTCCCTCAACCATAAAGGCACAATCATGATCATCATATGAGCTATCACACTCATTCAATGAATCACTATCTTCTCTTATATACAATCAATTATTTTTTTAAAGAAGTTCTTCTTCTTAGAATAGTGAGGCTTTATCCTTTTACCATCCTCTGCTCAGAGCTATCCTTTTACTCATAAGGGCATTTAGTAGCAAAATGTCATACCTTGTCATAGTTAAAGTATTTAAAGGGTAACTTACCTTTGTATTTTCTAGACACTCTTTTTAATCTTCTAACAAAGTTGGCTTCTTCTTCATTAGTCTCTTTAAATCTAAATGTGGATTCTTTTGCTTTTACTTTCTTGGATGCTTTGAATACATCTTCTCTCTTGGAGGTATCTATTTCTCCCATTCTCATCTCATAGGTAGTGAAGGTTCCATGTAAATCATCAATAGTGAGTTTATCCATATCTCTTGCTTCCTCTATTATAGATATATTAGGACCTTTTTGACAATGATTGATTCTTTTATCTCTTCTCCAAGGCCTCTGATTTCATTGACTATTTCATCTACTCTAAGAAGGTAGTCTACAATTTTCTCTTTTTCATTCATTTTAAGACTTTTAAACATACTTTGTATATTTTTATCTTGGCCTGCTTTACCTTATCATCACCTTAATAAATGATCTTCAATTTATTCTAGATATCTTGTGCATTTTGACAATGCATCACTTTGATAAACTCTAATTTAGACAATGCATAAAGGTTAGCATTCTTTTCCTTGGCATTTCTCTCATATGCCTTCTTGGTAGCCTGATCAATAAGAGTTATAGTAGGAGTTGTTATCCATTTACAATAGACATCCATACATCAAACCTTAATGAAGATAAATAATCTTCTATTCTAATTTTCCAAAATGCATATTTTGATCCATCAAAGAGAGATGCTTTATTTTAGGAAGATCCTTATTGACTAGCCATTTGTGTTCACCATCCAAGATCTACCTGAGCTGATTAAGTTTCTTCTAAGGAACCAGGGATCTGATACCAATTATTAGAACACAACTATATACTAAAAGGGGGTGAATCATTAGATTGAATAAATTAGTCCTTTTTAAATCCCTTTTAAAAATAAAATATAAAGGATATGAAAATTAAAACATATATGCAAAGATCACACACACAAAAACATATAACACCATGTGTGTGTGTGTGTGTGTGTGTGTGTGTGTGTGTGTGTGTGTGTGTGTGTGTGTGTGTGTGTGTGTGTGTGTGTGTGTGTGTGTGTGTGTGTGTGTGTAAAATCTAATATGGTAAAAACTATGATGAGAATAATTTCTAAAATCTACTATTCTAATCTAGCCTCATAGTCAAAAACTCACTGGTTACACATTTAAGAGCACCGACCCTAAGGAGACACTAACCCCTAGTTTAAGAGCACAAACTCTAAGGAAGCACCCACTCCCTAACTGAGTACCAACTCAACTTATCTGATGGCACCCACCAATCAAATCTATATGGAGCTATAACTCCAAATTATAGTATAGATTCATAAAAGAATCCTATCTCAATTCTCTATTATAGGTCTAGTCTATAAACGCTCATACTTTGCACATTATCTCTCTCTACTCTTTCACTCTACCCATTTATCTCTATGTCTAGATATATATCTTATTCAATACACTTCATTTCTCTCTATAACCTATTTTTTTCTCTTCTCTTCTCTTTAGGTTATGTGTCTCTTATATTTCTCTATTTGACATAATTCAACTACACCAGCCATAAGAGTAATATCTCTAATAGAATTTTTTGTATCTTAGATGACATATATAAGAATTTTATCTAGGATTCTATATCTTCTATGTGTTCACACTAGTTTACTAACACATCACATTCAATTCTATTGGACTTTAGTTCTTGTCTTTAACTACAAGTTTCCTATGTCTTGAACTCATGCTCCACCACCGTGATTCTTGATCTCCTTACTATTTATACAATATACTGAGCTCTATTTTTGATGTACATGCCATATTACATAAATTTTATCGATCATTTTAATCAATCTTGTTATCTATATCATAATTTATGGCTTACTTGCATGTTCCTATGCTTGACTATTAAGATGATCATATCTTTAAAGATTGGCCATTGATCTTAAGTTGTTTACTATGATTTGATGATCCACATTCAAATTTATCAACTTTAAAATGCATCTGTTAGATCAATCTCTGATAGGATTATGCACTCTATTTGATCTATGTATGTTTCTAGACTTTAACTTTTCAACTTTTAAACACATCTATTGATCTTTCTTATCTGAGATCTCGTATGTCGTTAGATCTTCATAGTTGTATAAATGTTATCTCTATCTTTGGTTAAACATAGACCACTTGTCCTCATCTCATTGCATCCTCAATATTTGGAATGAATACGCTCTATTGATCTCATCAAACTAGCTCAGTCTTTAACTTGCCTTTGTGTCATTAAACATCAAGCACTTCATCCCATTGGGTCCACTTGCTCTATTCGATCTTCATTTCACAATCAATCACTCATCATTTTATTTTTTGACAAGCTTTAACTTTATCTATAACAAGCTATCAAGAATGTGACACTTGACATTAGTGCATGCCTTCTACACATTGTTGTCAATTCCCACTATTGAGACACTTGGCTTCCTTATGTTGATCATTAACTATTTGAATTTTAACCACATCATATATTTACTATTTATGCTCCGTGATTATGATACTTGTCACTAGTGCATTCACTCATAGGTGCCTTTGACATATTGACTGTGCTGTATGTTGTTGGATATTTCATGTATGATTAAGCACTAATTGTTAGATATTCTAACAATCTCAAACTTTACCTTGTGTAGATTTGACTAAGTATGGGGACCATCTCAATATTCTTGGAAGGCTAACTTTACACCTTCATATCTTTTGCTTCATTTATCTACATTTTCTAAAATTTGGACCATATATAATATAGGCATGATAATGAAAAAACCCATATGCTCATTTCTTCTTGAATCCTTCATGTATGAGAGATATAATTCCATTAGTCTGCTCACTCAAATTATTTTTCCATAGATCTAACTATGCTTAGAACTACTTGGAAGGCTAACTTTATTCTTACATAAATTTTGGTGCATTTCATAGCATGACCTATAATTTAGTGAATAATATCTTCTCATATAGGGGATTCTATCCATATATACGTCTGCTCTAGAAAACTTTATATGTGCAAGATATGACATCATAAAAAAATCTTACTCAATTTTTTTTGCCATCTATAATTTTGACTACGGGAAAACACTGTCAAAATACCTAGGAGCCCAACTTTGCTTATGCATATCTTTTCTCACTCTATATTGCATGACCTGAGATTTAGTACATAAAAACTAGGCATAAAAATGAACAAACCCATATGATTATTTTATCCTAACACCTCCATATGTGTAAATTTTGACCTCATCAACATGATTACTTGGCTCCACTTGAGCCCTTTTACAAATTTGGATAAGTATAGAAACTTAGTGAATTCTATCTAACAAACTTTTCATCCTTATTTCTTCAATTTCACTTCATTACATGACTTCAAATCTAAGACATAAAAACTAGGTACTAATGTGATCATAACCATATAACCATCTCCCTTAGACTCATCCACACATGGCAATGGTGACATCAACAAACTGCCTATTTAGATTTTCCTCTATAGACCCAAATGTTTAAATGATCAATATGAAGAATCAAATTAATTCCACTCATGCACACAAGAATTCTAATCATCCTTGACCTTTGATAGGATCCCTTGCACATCTTCAAATCACCATACTCAACACTAAACATCAATGACACCCAAAATGGTAATTATCTCCCTTTTGACATTAATTTCATGCTCATAATGTCTATTTTTACATCAATGACAATCATATTGCCAACACTTTTCACATTTGCAGTCATTAGATTCATCTCGATGAGATGATCATAGTGGCATATTTTATCGATACACTTTTGTGCCAAAATGTTTCACCCTAGCACACAAAAGTAGTTGTTAGATTCATCTTAGTGAGGTTATCACAATGGTATCATCTCTTGGTACACTTTTTTGGGGGGAAAACCCCTCCTTGAGTTTGTGAATGGTGGGTCCTATAACTCAGAGAAAAAATGGGGGAAAGAAACTCTTAAGACTCCTAAGAATGACATGGAATCTAGAACTTTAAATCTGATGATTTCTCAACTTCAAGCTAATATAAAGGGCTTGGTATGATATGATGATGTTGCTATAGTTTAAAATAATGTTTCATGGATGTATAGAGAGATTAATGGGGTGCACACTCAATTGCATCAGATCATTACATAATTGGCTACCATCATCTCAGTTATAAACAAACAACCCTCCACCTCATCATTTGGGTCCTCCTCCTCTCAACACTAACAACTCTAATCCTAGTGTGAAACTGATGTTGCCAAAAGTGGACATGCATAAGTTTAATGGTAAATATCCTCTCATTTGGATTACCCAAATTAAGAATTAATTTTAACTTCACAAAACTCCTAGTTCTAAGAAGGTGATAGTGGTGTCTCTGTATCTAGAACATAAGCAATTCATTTGGAATTGTTGGTTGTGTGCTCAAAAGAAAAAGAATGGTTTTCCTATTACATGGTTTATTTTCACTAATGAGTTGTTGGCTAATTATGGGAATAGTTTCTCTAATAAATACTTCATCTAGTTATTCAAACTACATTAAACAAGAACTATGCAGTACTATATTCATCAATTTTAGAATCTATCCTTACGGGTGGAAGACATCACTAAGGCAAATTTAACTAATCTTTTTCTAGGTGGACTCAAATATAGCATCTAATTAGAGGTTTAGATGTTTAATACATCATTTATATTAGAATTTATCCTAAGGTCATACATGGAAGAAGAAATAGAGATGGTCAAATGGAAAACTTTCACTACCGATAGTGATCACATCTTTCCAATACCATTATTTCCTCAACACACTAGATTGACACCTTAGCAAATTGAGGAAAAGTGATCCAAAGGGTTGTGTTATGAGTGAGATAGAAAATGGATCAAAGGACATTGTTATGATAAAAATAATCTATTTTACATCAAAGGTGTCAATGAGTATACATATGATGAGGTAATTAGTGAGGATGTAGAAGGACCTAAGGAGGAATTTAAAGAATCTTAGCCCACTATTTCCTATCATGCCCTTTCAGGTATTGGTACTCCTAAAACACTTAAGGTGGTGGGTTTTTTAAAAAATAAAAGGTAGCTATTTTGATTTATTCTAGGAGTACACACAACTTCATCAACAATAAGTTAGTTACTTATTTAAACTATTTCATTTATCCTGCTCTATAATTTTAGGTCATAATTGTAGATGGTGGTACTATTAGTTGTTTAGGAAAATGTCATTATATTAAGCTAGCCATGGGAGACCACCTATTATATTTTCATATGTTTGTTATTCTCATGGGTAGAGATAATATTGTTTTGGGAGTACAGTGGCTCACCACTTTGGCACTATTGAGATGAATTTCTAGGAATTATTCATATGCTTTCATTTTAAAGTAAGGTTATTTGAGTTAAGGGGATTAAGGGATAAATCTCCACAGCTTATTAGCTTCCATAAAATGACCAATATTATTTAAGAGGGTGTTGAAGGCTTTGTGGCTCACTTGTTTTCCATTGAAGTCTAGCTTGTACACACATACTATTTTCAAACTTTTATTAACTACTGACACTTTATATCTTTTAAGAACCCATTGAGTCTCAATATCTATTAGTGCATGCCTTAAGGGGTGCACCAAGGAAGGGGTGGGTAGACCATTAGTGCTTCGTAAGATATTTTTCCCTTTTACCACTTGTCATCTACACACTTGTCTTCTAAAACTATTTACCCTAAGTTTATTCTTCTCTGTTATACATATTCTAGTCATTTATCATGCTTTATCCTCCTTGTTCTTTCCTTGACCCCCTTTCACTAGTTGACTATACTAGGTCGACTAGGTCAACACTGTACAGTTTTCAACCTCTAATTATTGTATAGGGTTGACATGATCAACCCTGTACTATTTAAGGATATTTTTTACTTGGAGTTTCATTATCCCTTTAGCTGACCTAGCTCAAGACCTAGTGATTTACCTCTCAAAAACATACAGGGTCAACTGAGTCTACCCTATACATCTGACATATTCAAAAGGATTTAGGGAAAAATCCAAATCTATATATAAGTTCATTTCCAACCATTTTAGAATAGAGAAGCAAAGAGGAATAAGTGATAATGAACATCTACGTATTGACCATTCTATTTAAGAATTAAAGCTTAGGGTTCCATACTTTCTTTGGAGATATGGATCTTGTCTTATGAAGAAGTATTTTGGATGCATAGATAAGTTGTGTATCCTAGAGCTGATTTTTATTTATTATCCTTACATACCACAATAATCTCTTGCAAAGCACCTTGGCCAATGGAGAGATTGAGGCTCGACGAGTTTGTCTTCAAAGTTAAGTATTCCTAACTTTATTTCTCATTTATAAAAGTAGATAGATAATGAATTTGTTCTTCTCTTCTATGCATTAGGATTCCATATACATTGATGTGAGTATATGTATTCTATACATGTTTAGTTTTGTTTATTTTTTTTCTAACCCCCACTTTGTGCTACAAGCTTTGATTGGCACTATATTAGATTTAATTTCTTATTTATTAGAATAGAGTGAACATTAAACCAAGGAATATCTTAGGGTTATTGTGTGATTATGTTAGACTATAGGCTTTAGAACCCTTCCTAGTATGGTGTCTTGTGATAAGTGATCCCCAAATCAGGTCTAGTAAATCCCCATATTGGTCATGCTCCCGCTTAGCAAATGTATTCCCAATAAGAAGTGTAGGTATGCCCTATCTTCTCTGATCTAGGATTGATTTATAGACATGATGTATTTCTAATTGCATACATCCTAGTGAACCTAACATGAACTAATCCTTGCAAGATTTTTTCATTTATTTCATTCTTTTCATCATTATTTTTATCATATATTTGCCATGATTTTCTTACTTTTAAAATTACTTGTAAATCTTATCTTGTTTTAATTCACAATATGTTATAGGCCTTCTAATATTCCCTATTTACTTTACTAGGTTGACCTAATTAACCCTGTTTACTCTTATACTAACCTCTATTCACTATACTAGATCGACCCAGTCGAACCTATTCTATTTACAGGCCCTATTTTTGTACAAGATTATCTAGTTGACCCTTTACTATTTTATGCCTTCCCTATTTTTCTAGTTTTATCCCTATTTTTCCTTTTAGCCTTTTAATATCCACTCCTACTTAGAATCATAAAGCCTCTTATCAAATTATTTTTTTGATAGTCTCAAACCATTCTAAACATACATGGGTTTTTCTCTCCTACCTCACGTATCCACCATATAATACACCTCTTTATGGTATAGTTCTTCATCACATGGTTCTAAATATTCTCAATCTTGATCCATCCCATATTGTATAGTAGATCCATAGAATCTTATTAGACAAATCCCAAACCATGAAAATCATATACCTTATACCACTTTTTGACCTTCTAAACCTAGAATTCATAAACTTATCAACCAATCTAAATAAAAAATTTGAACCTCACATTATGTTCCACCTCTTACAACCAATGTTCACAATCCTCTTGTTACACCCATAACAATATCACCTAGCATTATCACTTCCCAAAGTAACATGATTAAAATCTCTCAAATTAATAATCTAGATGGTTCTTAATTATTCAAAAACCTTGATGATAATACTATTTACACTCCTCACAAGAATGGTGGTTTTAACAAACTTCCTTCTTCTTCTACCATACTTAAGACAACTAACACTAATTTTGGGAATCCTCCACCTACAAAGAATCCTCCTCCCACCAATAATACCAATCCCCCTCCTATAAACACCAATCCACCTATTAATACAACTTAACTTCTTACACAAGTAGTTTAATAAATGAAAATTATACAAACAACCAATCAATCTCAAATGATTAACATGCAAAAAAAATTATGCAACATGATTAGTCAACCACCTCAAGTCATCATGTCTTAACCAAATAAAAAATTTGTCCCTCCTCCTCTTAGAGATACCAATGGGAATATCATCCCTCACCCTCCAATGAATAACAAAATGCTTCAACATCTTCAAAATTAACCTTTAACCTCATTCATTTCATCCTAATATATTGGAAACATTTATCCAACTATTACATATAATGAGACTAAGGACCCTACTATCTTTCTTAAGTCTTTTAGTAATCTCTATAAGGAATGGGTCCAAACTAACACCTTTGCTACCACCAACCTCTTAGCCAAAACTTTTTTTGGTGATGCACTTGAATGGTATAACCAACTTTATATACATTTCATCTCACAACTAGATGATTTAGTCAATTCTCTAGTGAAGGAATTCCAACATGATGACCTTCCTAGAAAATACCTTAGCCATTTCATCAATGCCAATCAACTTCCTAATAAATCTAATCGCACTTTCATCAAACAATGGAAGTCTCTAACTCATAAAATGGAGCATAACAAGAATTATGATACTCTTTCAAAACTATTTATCACTTCTCTTAAACCTCCCCTTCAATACAAAGTTCAAATATTTTCTCTTAAAACTTTAGTAGAAGCCTTAGACTAAGAAGCAAAAAGGCAAGACTTTCATATGATTCAATTTGAAACACCTCAAAAAACTATTAAAGAACCTTTTAAATAATTTTTTTATAACATTGATTCATCAAAGCTTCCCCAAACTCAAATTTAATCATCCAATTTAACCAATTTTAACCCAACCCATCATCCCTTGATTCTAGGACAACTTAAGAATAAATTTCCACCCTCTAAACCCATGAGATTTTATCCTTCTAAACCTCCTCCAAAGTGGTATAATCTTGATAAATTTAATTGGTGGCATGCTATTATAGGTTATTCTCATGAGTCTTGTCATGATCTTCATTAATTTATTCTTCTTCCTTGCTTGGTCTGCATTTTAATCTTAATACTCTCAAAAACCAATGTTATCAAGACTATCTTCAAGATTCTCAAATTCAATCTCAAGAACCATAATCACATCAAAATAAAATACCTAATGATCAAAAATAATCATCGCATACCTATACCTCATCCAATAATTTTTTTCAAACCATAGTGGATCCTTTTTCCTACACCAATAAGGAAAACATAGATAACATAAGCAACTTTAAACATATTGTGGCATCCATTTAACCTCAACCTCTTAGATCACATGAAACAAAAGAGTATCTAGTTTAAATGACTACTCCAAATCATATCATACATGGTCCTACTTTACCTGCTATACCTCCTTTACCTCTCCTACCCATCATATGTCACATTCAACCTCCTTAAAATCTAATAAACCAACACATTTGCCCATCTTCGAATACACCTACCAATTCAATGTAAACCATTTTAATATTTTAATGTTACCTCACTCTACCTCATATTTTGGGGCATTTTGTGATGCCCATCCACATTTCCCTTTAGACTTTGGGACATCTTATGATGCCCATCCCTATATCCAATCACCTATTGGGGAATCTTACGATGCCCACTCTCATTATACAATACATAATAACAAACAAATTTAGATTCAATAAACCTTATAAGACTTATAGACTTATATTTCACATGCTCATCTTTGATACAGACATTATCATAGATCTTACTTGTTCTTTTTGTACCTCATTTTTCTTTATTTTTGTGCACTTTCTCTCCTTTACTTTCAATTTACAAGCATCATTCTTTTCCTTTACATTTTTTGGTTTTCTTAAACATCACTTTTGGCATTTGTTTTCATTATAGTCCTTATGTATCTCTTATTTTTACATTTATTTTTTCAATCCTTAGATTTATCTTTTGTGATTTGCATTATAAGATCGTGGATAGGACCCAACACTCCTCACATAAAATACCATCTTTTGCTTACCTCATTTATTTCACATGTTTCTTTTTTGCACCCTCATAGATTTTTATTTTATGAGTTGTAGTGTAAGACCATATATAGGACCCAACCCTCCTCATAAAATTACCATCTTATAATTTCTTTTATAATAAATTGTTATTTGATCCTTGTTCTCAACTTTAGCTTTTACTTCTTTTGATAGATGGAATATGCACAATAATCTATGTTAGCATGTTTTTCTACATTTCCCTTATTCTTATGATAAGGAATCATTATTTTATTGTCATTGTATCCCTTTTTTTCCCTTTATCACATTTTTTATGATTTTAATTAATTCAAAATATTCCATGCGTCATTCCTCTTGATTTCCCCTTTCTATCACTCCACATTGGATCAAACAAGGTCAAAGTCAATATAGCACTTTTATTTCACTTAGATTTATGAGACTCTTAGACCCCATTATTTTTGAATTTATCTCTATTATTAACCAAGTCCCTAGTATTCAAATGAAATTCATCTTTAGCACCCATGTTTGCTTTTCCAAATTCATATAGAGGAGGAATTAAAAAAGCCATCAAGAAATTTAAAAGCCAAATCATTTGAAACAAAAGACAATGATATAAAAAAGGCAACATACAAATTTTAAAAGCCAACATCACACCAAAAGATGTGATTAAAATAACATATAGTATCTCTAATTGAATTTCAAACTCCATAGTTAGCCTTCCATAGAGTTGAGGTCCTTTAGGGTGTGGTAGGCCAGTAGATTGGAATAGGTGAATTCAACAAAATCTATGGTGATACCTAATTTATCATGTAAGTATCCAATCTTCATAGTATAATGATGGCTCTATAAGGGGTCCTAAAGAATGGGTAACATGTTATGTGAAGGTAGGTCCAATTTAATTTTCATTAATATAGCCTTCATGGCATGATCTATATACTGCATTTGTTGACCTAAAACTTGTGTGTTTACGAGAAGTTCTTTAGAATCCTTAAGGTTGAAAGTCCTCTTATTTTTATAAACCTAATTTGAATGTCTTGAATTCGATAAAGAGTTTATGTACCTTGGTTTTTTCTTCATTCTCCCCTCTACCCATTTCATTTCCCCCCCTTGATAGGCAAATTGTGATTTCAAGTCTGTTTTTCCTTCTTCTTTACATCATTTTTATTCACCTCTTAAAAACATGATAGCACTACTTTATTTCAATTTTATCTATCCTTAGATTAAAACAACATGTCTGAGTAACTATGGATTACACCATTACTCCATTTATTTACCACACCATCTCATTATCATACTAGTCATGCCATTAGATGGTTGTGTTTTCTTACATTCTATCTTAGAACAAGCACAAAGTTTGAGTTTTTCATCCTTTAGCAACTTTTTTATTTTCATTTAGCCATCATGTTCTTGTTTGATTTTTGTGGACTTCACTTATCTTACATATGACATTATTACATGTTTCTATTTATTTATGCCTTCTTCTTATTTGTCTCACATCTTCAATTACATTTCATTTTTAGTATTTCATGCTTTTCTTTTTGTCTATCTTACATGGGGTTACTTTTCACTTTCTTACATATCTTTGTTCAAGTTTTCTTGCATGGATATTTCATTTTACATGCTTCCAAATGTGATTTAGTATGTTCTACATTCTTTTTTTCCATTTATGTTTTACATGTTTTCCAATGTGATTTCCTATGTTCTATACTCATTTATCATTCATTTGTCATTTATTTGCCATCATTTGTCAATCATTTACCATCATTTTGTTATTCATTTGCATTAAATATTCTAAACCTTTCCTTACCAATCCTAATTTGCCATTTTTTTCTAATACCCTCATATATTTTCCTTAACTCATTTTACACCACCATATGCCTATCTTCCAAAAGCTTTTAATTTTTGGCTATTTTTTGCACTAATTTATATAGGTTCACCTAGTGTTCTTCACATTGGATGCCTTCAACTCTCTTTCAGTCTACATCTTTATCTACAGTACCAAGATAAGTAAAGTTATGTGTTTTTAAATTTTGTTCATTCCTTTATCTTATTTATTGCTTATTGCATTTACTTCATGTCAGCATTATGTATTATCTTTTTTTTATTTCTCAAAGCACCATTTCATGTTTCACTCACATGACACATGATGAACTTTGAGTGAGTCATATGTATACACATATTATTTTCAAACTTTTATTGATTACTGACACTTTATATCTTGTAAGAACCCATCAATGGAGTGCATGCCTTAAGGGGTGCACTAAGAAAAGGGTGGGCAGACCATTGGTGCTCCATAAGATTATTTTCCCTTTTTCCAACTTCCATCTATACACTTGTATCCTAAAATAATTTACCCTAAGATTATTCTTCTCTTTATACCCATTCTAGTCATTTTTCATGCTTTATCCTCCTTGTTCTTTCCTTGACCCCCTTTCATTAGTTGACTATACTAGGTTGACTAGGTCAACCCTATAAAGTTTTTAGACTCTGATGATTATACAAGGTTGATAGAGTCAACCCTATACTATTTAGGGATATTTTCACTTGGATTTTTGTTATCCCTTTGGCTGACCTAGCTTGGAACCTAGTGATTTACCTCCCAAAAACATACAGGGTCGATTGAGTCAACCATGTATAGCCAACATATTTAAAAAGATTTAGGGCAAGATTCACCTATATATAAAAGTTTAATTCTAACCATTTGAGAATAGATAAGTGAAGAATAATAAGTGTAAATAAACATCTACTTATTGATCATTATATTTGAGAAATAAAGTTTAGGGTTTCACACTTTCTTTGGAGATATGGATCTTGTCTTAGGGAGAAGTCTTTTAGATGCATATATAAGTCGTGTATCCTAGAGCTAATTTTTCTTTGTTATCCTTACATTCCATAACAATCTCTTACATATCACCTTTGGCCAAGGGAGAGATTGAAGCTTGGTGAGTTCATCTTCAAAGGTAAGTATTCCTAACTTTATTTCTCCTTTGTAAGAGTAGATAGATAATGTACTTGTGCTTCTCTTCCATGCATTAATATTTCATATACATTGACGTGATTATATGTCTTCTATGGATATTTAGTTTAGTTTGTTTTGTTTATAACCCCCACTTTGTGCCATAAGCTTTGGTGAACACTATATTATATTTACTTTATTTTTAATTAGAATAGAGTGAACATTAAACATAAGACTCTCTTAGGGTTGTTACATGATTGTATTAAATTATAAGATTTAGAACCCTTCGTAGTATGGTGTATTGTGATAAGTGATTCCCTAATCGGGTCTAGTGGATCCCCATATTGGTTATGTTCCTACTTAACAAACGTATTCCCAATCAAAAATGTAGGTATGCTTTATTTTCTCTGAGCCAAGATTGATTTATAGACATGATGCATTTATGATTTCTCTCATAAAATGACCAAGATTCTCTAAAAGGGTGTTGAAGGATTTATGGCTCACTTATTTTTCATTGAAGTCTAGCCAACTCAATGATCTACACCTCCTGATCTACAACAAGTGATTGATGGGCATTCTATAATTTTTGGTGACATGTCAAAAGGAATTCAACCCATTTGCATGCATGATCATGCCATCAAACTAATTCTTGGTAGTAAACCACCCAATATCAGGCCATTACAAGTATCCCTATGCCCAAAAAATTGAAATTGAAAAGATGGTATAGGAGATGTTGGACATAAGAATCATTCACCATAGTCAAAGAAAATATTCTTTGCCAATTATCATGGTGAGAAAAAAATATGACATTTAAAGGATGTGCCCTGACTACATAGAGCTCAACAAGTACACTATCAAAGATAAGTTTCTTATTCCTATCATTGATGATTTTTTAGATGAGTTCAATGGTGTTATTTATTTTACCAAGTTAGATCTGCATTCTGAGTATCATCAAATCTAGATCCATGATGAAGACATACCCAAAATATCTTTCAAAACTCACGAAGGCCATTATGAGTTTATGGTTATGCCTTTTGCTCTAAAAAATGCACCATCTACCTTTTAGAGTTTGATGAATACTATTTTTAGGCCATTTTTTAGAAAATTTATTCTAGTGTTTTTAATGATATCCTCATTTATAGTAAAAATTAGGAAGACCATTTGCAGTATGTGAAATAGGTACACTCAATTGTAAAATAACATTAGTTGTATGTGTTTTACTATTTTTGGGAAACTAGTGTTTAGTTCCTAAACAATAAAGGGTTTGGATAAAGGGGAATAATCCAATCAAATATAATAAAATACATATTTTTATCAATTTAATCAAATTAATTGCATATGGAAAAAAGTAAACTTATCTAGAAAAATAGGCTGAGATGAATGATCCAGGGGCTAAAAACTTATGCACAAGATTGGGAAGATGTTTAGAACTTGAATCTAGCTTTCATTCGATGAAAGGATAAGAGCACTAAAAATAGACACCTTAGGGTCTGGTGGTATAGTCCTTTTAATCCATTGTTGTCCTAAAGGCCTAAGCTTTATGGGTTCTATCTACTACCTCTATGTGAGCTTGTATATAAAATTTTAGAGTCTAAATGTCAATAGAGCTTGTTATAGGTCCATTTTAATTTCAAATCCTTAGATATATTTACACACATAAAACATCAAATACATTAAAAGTAAAAGGGGGGAAACTAGGTTAGGGGACATATGATCGCACATTCTAGAATGCCTATTGTCTTGATCATTGCCTATATTAACCCTCAATTCTAGGGTCGTAGATCAAATGTAGTTCTTCCTTAGGGAATGTATATAATCAATGTGTATGGTAGATACAAGAACGAAGTTTCACATATGAACCTCCTTGATCAAGCATGCAAGTCTATGTGTGATATAGAATGTTGAGCTATACTATTGACTAATTATAATTATGTATTGTGCCAAAGTAGTAAGTGCTAGATATAAAATGGCTTGTATTGGCCTTTATATAGGAGACTCTTTATTTTGAATTTGGGATCTTTATTCACATTTAGTTAACATTTATATAACTTAAGGATGAAGCTAAGAAAGAGGTTGGGACTCATTAAGTGAGGGAAACTAAACATTGGAGTTCAAAATGACCTTGGATAGGAGCACTAGAAATAGACACCCTAGGGTCCAACACTGTAGTCCAATCCCAACACTCCTATCCTATAGGCTCAAGACTTGGGGAGATGGAATGAGCATGGGAAATTTGACATGGATGAGGTGGAATGACTATTTGAAAGGCTCAAGATGATTGGGAATAGGAAAAAAGGTGACCCAAGAATGAAATAAGACCAAGATGAGTAAAATGAAAAACATGGCTAAATGTGAACAAAGCTCATATTTTCTAGTCAAAGTCTCCTATGAAAGGACTATGAAAAGACATGATATGTGTGGTTGCTTGATCAATTTAAGGTGTATACATTTTCCCCCCTTTTAATCTAGTGATGTAATGAAATGAAGTACTAGAGTAAAAGAAATAAATAAAAATGCGTACATGAACCTACCTTCATAGAAATGAATGTGTTGCAAAGGGTCTAACTCATTTCCTAGCCAAGGAAGTGGATGGAGAGATAAATAGTGCCTAGATAAAATAAATAATCCCTAAAATAGATACCCCTTGTACTAGTAAAATCCATTTAACATGGAGGAGGGCAATGCTTACCCCTTGTACTGAATCTAGAATTATAATTCATTTAACATGGAGAAGAAGGGCAATGCTTATACCCTATGTTGAATCTGACTAGAATGAGAAATGCTCAGAGGCCCAAAACTAATGTCTACCCTTTATCCCACATAAACTCATGTAATTTGGAATATGTGTATAGAATATGTATGCTATGAAAAGCAAAATCTGTCATGCCCCCACTCTAGATATCTGAACTGAAACTGATAAATGCTCAAAGGCCCAAAACTAATATCTATCATATATCCTACATAAACTTGTATAGTATAGGTTTGGGTAATGCTATGGACCAACCACTATAGATGATTATATGATCCAACCTAGTGACAACCTAAATACAACTAGGTGTAATTTAAAACTTTGGTAAATGTGCAAGAAGAGAATGGCATGTCTTACCATTCTAATCTGTATAACCCTAGATAATGAAGAACATGAACATCTATGTCATGCCCCCACATATGGTATATGAGTGATGTGTATGCACAATCTGGTAATCTATATAACCACATATGATATTACGTATTATGCCATGCCCCATGCACAAAAATAGAGATCAAAACATTGTGTTTTGTACTATGCCTATAATATGTTGTCTAGTCTTGTAACTATGTCATGTTGTAGAAAGTAATATGTGTGTCATGTATAGTAATGTACATACCCCCAAATTTATTATCTGAGTCTGAATCTATATTGAAGTCACTATGAAACCATATAATTTGAACCATTATATCTAAATAATCTATCTATAAACTGAAGGTATATCCCCTTAAATGTCCTAAGTAATGCTAAGTGACCCATGTAATCTGAATCACTATATATTTTGACTGATATATGTTGAATTTGACAATCTAACTATTGGAGGTGTAAGAACCATGGTGTATCCATCTATGAGAGTAGATAGTCATGTTGGGTAAGTGTAGGAATAGGAATAGTAGGAATGATGCCCCCTTTTGGGGAAAGGGACAAAATTTATGATAGAATAGGTCAAGCCAAAAGTGATGACTAGTGGTGTAATGATTATAAATAAGATTGGTATAGTTTGAATTGATTAAGAAGTTATTTGATTGATTATATAGAGTTATTGAAATTAGAAAAAGTTTTGATTGGTGATGATCAAGGCATGTGTTTATAAGAGAAATATAGATATATATGTGCCACAGTGGGAAAATAGAGTAGTAAGAGAGTGAATCTCACATGATGTTAAAGGTACCATTGTCATGATTCCTTAGAATAAATTAATTTACAAAATAGAATTATGAGGTTATAGTTATGGATAAAATGGTATTTTGTTTTGGATGAAAAAATCGTTTGATATAGGAAAATTGAATTGATTCTTGATTCATTTATGCATTGACTAGGTTAAGATTTGGAGCTCTAGAGTGAGAGATATGTTGAGGAGATGAGCACCTACCATAACCTGGTTTGACCAGTTAGCAGCCTAAGTGGAGGCTAGTGGTGATGTTAGCCTAGTCAATAAGTTTAATGCTTGATTTTTGTCTATTTTAAAGCCTATTTTGGTGTTTTTTGAGATATTTAAAGTAGCTTAGGACAATTTTCACTAGTTTCAATTCTCTTGTCTTGGGGTCAACACTCCTATCCAAGTTATAGTGCTACTATCTAGGTTGTAGTGCTCATGTCTAATGTTGTTATCTTATACCCATCACTATTGTCTTAAAGGCAGGGTTTTTTGAGATATTGCTTGGTTGTGTTGTTGTTTTCATTTGGCTAGTGATTTGGCATTGTGGACTAATATATATGCTATTTTTTTGTCTTTTTAGGGTGAGGTGAAGATGAAAGAGTTTCATAACGGTCAAGTGATGGAGACATTGAGGTTATTACCATTATCTATTAATGAGAGAGCTATGATGGATAGGGTAGGGTTAGGTCATGTGTGTGACTTGGGCATTGCGTAATGGGATAGGTATCTGATTACCACCTTATGTGAGAGGTGGAATGCAGACACATGTACTTTCTAGCTTCCTATAGGGGAAATTACAATGACTCTAGAGGATGTGTATCAAATTTTGTATTTGTTGATTATTAGATAGCATGTAACATTACAAGATGATATGGGTGTTGATGTTATTAACTGTGCATCCTTATACTTTGTTGGTGTACCTTCAGGTATACATTGGAGGAGTGATAGTGATGTATTATTATTAGTTACTATGCAGTTCAGTGTTCCACGCTTGTAGAAGTGTTTGGTTATGTTGTTAGCCTCATTTATTGCTATGGATGGGAGTGGGGTGTCAATTGCATATAGGATGCATAGTATCATTCATAGTTTAGAGGTATATGGCACTATGTTCTCATGGGGTAGGACTATGGTTGCCCACTTATATAGGAATGTTTAAAGGTTTACTTAGGAGGTTTTCATTGGTAGTGTGAGTGCAACTACTTTATTACATTATTGGGCTTATAAGCACATTATAGTTGTGCATCTAATTGGGTTACCTAAGCTAGAGTGGGCACATCCATAGCCATTTAGGAAGTGGTGGATGAGTACATTGGCTATCCAGTCTCCTAGGATAGATCATTATAGATGATTTCTAGATAGATTGATGGCTCATAATATCATATGAAGGCCCTATAGAGGATTTCTTGGGTGGGCTAAGGATGGAGTGTAGTTGTAATATATGAGGTTCAATTGTTGATTACATGATCACTGGGTTGGAATATATGAGTGCTTTCAGTAGAAATAGGTGACTATTAGTTTAGGGTACCATAGGATATGCCCCTTGTAGCATGGGTATGGGTAAGGAGTGTACGGGCACCAATGAGGGTAGGAGCTCATGTGAGGCCTATGGAGGCTAAGTTAGCACCATTACCTTTAGATGTGTGAGACATGGCTATAGATATTCTTGATGTAGATGATGTTGTATTTATAGAGGCATATACCACATGGAGGGCTTGGCATCAGTGGGCTCCATTGTATGTTGTTGATGGAGGGGATGCTCTTGAGTATGAGGGTAATGTGCCAATCCAGATGATGGGAGGTAAGTAACAATTAAATTTGAATTGTGTACAAGTTTTTTATTATTTAGTTTGATTTAAAATTATATATCTAATGTTGTGTCATAATTTTTATGTAGATGGAGTGAGAGGTGTGCAAGATGAAGCATAAGTTGGGGTAGGAAGTGGAGATGATAGGTTCTAGGAAACCACTATTAAGTCAACACTCTGAGAGATTATATAGCATGTACATGATGATGTTGTGGAGGAGGGTTTGATAGATCAAGTGATAGTTACAACCAGTGTTTAAGCTCATTTATTTGATAGAGTTTCTATAGTGATAGTTGTATATGTCAAAGAAGTGGGAGAGAGAAATGAGCTAGATAGGCATAGGATACCTCTACCTAATTATGGATTAGTGAGTACAAGAATTATAGATGAGTACATAGAGATTAAAAGGTGATATGTGGACTTATGTGAGGATCATGGTTGGTTATTAGAGTTAGAGAATCATCTTAAGAGGCATTCAGGAGCTTAAGGAGGTGCAAGGCCATCAAGTGGTAGAGTGGATTATGGGACCAGTACTAGTGAGAAGAGTGAGAGTGAGAGTGAGGGCATGATGCCCTTTCATGATTGATTATATTTGATATGATGTATATGTTTTACAAACTCCATTATATATATGTATATTATTTTGATTTTGACTCATGTGTACTGTGTTATGGATTTTAGAATATACTAGTATATTAATTTATAAATGATTGATTTAAAATTGGTTGGTTTGGTATTGATTTTGAGTGTGCATATGTTTTGGCAAAATGTTGTTTGTGATGTGATGTAATTTGATTATTCATGATATGTTGAGAAGCATGATGTTAGGTTTGATTTGTAATCATATGTGAGCAAACAAAATTTGTTGGTTTTGTAATTGGTAATTTCTTTTGACAAAGTGAATTGGTTTAAGATTTGGAAAAATAGGATATTAGTAAGGTCAAGATTTGGCTAACTTGAATTATATATGGATGGTTACTTGGAACTAAGAATTTTAGTTTTTAGTAGAAGGGGATGTAAGAGAGCATTTTGTAATCAATTCCCTGAGAGTGGATCAAGAATGTAAAGGCTGGCCTTTTGGCTCCATCATCACCCACTAAGTAAAGCTATATAATCATGCATGTGATAATCAATGTTTGGACTATGTATCCAATCCCTCTAAGTAGGTGGCTCAAGAATATAAAGGCTAGATAGTCCTTTGGCTCCATAATTACCCCATTAAGTAAAGCTATGAACTAATGTTGGTATGAATTTGTGTTATTTATCTATCTAAACCCTGATGGCCAACTGAACAAATACCCATACTGCTCATGTTGTGTAGGAATATATGTTGTATCTAATACTTTCTAATATGAAGACGGCTCATCTATCCATAATCATAGTGGATTACTATGTGAAATAATGTCATATGGCCTCAATTGTGATACATATGACTTAGTAATAGATCAAGATGGAGCTAAAACTTATGATGAGGGCTTGTCTAATCTCAATCATAGTGGGCTGTTATGTGAAATAGGTCCCTAAAAATCTGGTCGTAGTGAATATCTATTTAGATCAATACTCTGTGATGTGGTTTCATTTAATATTAATCATAATGGGTTCCTATGTGAGATATGACCCTAAAAACCTGGCCATAGTGAATATCTCTTTGGAGTAGTACAATGTTTTGATTTTTATGACTATGTTGGATATGTATATGGAACTGTACTATGTATTCCTTGGACTACACTATTATATGTAGGTTGCTCTCATTGTACTAGTTTCCAAACCTTTTGAATTGGTGGAAGAGGAGATCTCCTATGAGGCTTTGTCTTAAAACCCACATTACTCTCACAATGAGTGATTGATGATTCCTGTAAAGGAATGTCCTAGGATGACTTAGTCATGAAACAATGAGGTCTAAGTTTCCATGATGGAGGAGATCTCAATGCCCCCTATGTGAATGTTATGATGCCATTATCAACACATATATTAATGTAATCTCTGAGTCTATAACAATCATTATTTTTGTGTTTATGGATATGGTGATAGTTGTAAAAGCTTCAATGTGGCTGTCTATATAAGAGATGTGGATCTCATCAATGAGTAGAAGGTAATGTGATTAAACTCCTACCTAATAGTGCTAATAATATGGCACATGGACTATCTCACTTTGAATCAAACCATAATGGTGCCTTATTTTTGTTCTCTGTAGTGCATACTATAGGTTGTGCTATGGAGACTGGCTCTCTATTCTTAACTAGCTAATTTTTTAGTTGTGATCTCCTATCTTGTTTAGGACAGCATGGATGTTGTGTGCTAGGAGATGTAGATGTAGGTATTGCTATGAAATCTAGAGTATTACAATCAACTGAGTCTACCTCAATCAATCCCAATTTATTTCCCAACGCTATAACTATATAACATAAGCTCCTTAAAAAAGACTCTATCTAATATAATATATGGTCAAGGAAAGGTTGACAAAGCCCCTTAATAAAGATATGTTGAATCTCTAAATCTATTGGTTTATAGATCAATCTTAACATGTGAATCTTGAATCATAAAATATATTCACTAACTGCTCTGAAGTATTCTGATGCAATGTGGAAAGTTTATCATATGTAACATGAGGGCCCATGTTTTCTATGTAATGTCTGAGAAATGCCTCCTCTAAGTCATCATATGTATGCAGAGAGCCAACAGGGAGTAGATGAAATAACTAATTATGTGCTTCCCCCACTATTGTCTACTAGAATAACTTCAATAGAATCAAAGGACTCACATGACATGACAAAGCCTTTCAAAAGGATTGAAGGTGTATAAATGGATCTCTAGTTCCATCTGTAGAGTAAAAAAATACTCTACGTTTCATTCTAAGTTTTAGTTGCATGCTGTAAAGTTTTGTTCCCGCATAATTTGGTTTGAGACATTGAAGTTTTGAAAATAGAGCACGGGCTCTATTTTCCTTTTGATTCATTTTCTCTAAGTGTTGTTTCTGAATCAAGCAGATACTACCAAGTATCATCATCCAAGGCACCTTTCATATTTTCTATGAGTTGGTCAGAATGTGCCATGTATCTCATAGTGACTTAGTGGAACGTGCCAAGTGTCACCATCCGTGATTTCATATCGATACCCACATTTCATCTCTTTTTAGTAAAAGGTTTTAACAAGATAAATATTAGAGTAAAGCGAAAAGTGCCAAGTGGCAGTCGTAGAAGGACTCAAGGTTGCTTTTCTAAAAGTGACAGAAGATGCCATGTGCCCCAGCAAAGGAGAGTGGAAGCCACCACATGTCGCGATCCAAATTATCTTCAATTTTGTTTCAGTGATATAGCAAAGACCGTGGTGGGTCTTAAGTGTAGTTTTTGAAGCAAGCAGAAACTGCCAGGTGTCACTATCCATGTAAATATGAAATAAGACCCGTTTGTTTCTATGGTATAAATAGAGTAAAGTGGAGGCTGCCACATGTCATCTTCCACAAGTTTATAAAAAGGTAGCTAAAAGAAGTGGAGACCACCACGTAATCCTAGTTGAGTAAAGCAGAGATTGCCACGTGTCTTTTGATGAAGTAGCAGAGTTCGCCACCTGTCCCTTTATCACTTTTAAAATTACTCAGGTAAGAAATGTTGTGGGTCTTATTTTCTTTTACGGTATTGAAGTTTCAAGAAAATCGATAGCGATAAGTGTCAAAAGTAGAACATTCCTGAGCAAAGACACAAAAGAGAATAAGATTATGCAGAAATTGCCACGTGTCTTCAATAGGTGCTGCAGAACACGACAAATGTCATCCTTTGATGTTTCCTAAAGTAATAAGAAGAAATTGGCTAAGTGTTACCTAGCATTTAAGAGAAGGGAGCATCCTACAATCTATTTTAGCAAATAAATTTCCAGAAGATGAAGCATTTTAGAATCTATAAAATATCTTCTGTTAGACACTTCTAATTGGGTTAGATTTCATTTAGGCTGTTAGATTGGGAACAAGCAGACAATCCAGAGTGAATCCAAGGCTATAAATAAAGGTGTAGAGATCACCAGAAGGGAAGGAGAAGTTATCAAAGAGAATTTTAGAGAGTGATTTATTGTAAAGAGTTTAGACTTTCTAGAGCTATGACTAGTAATATCATTTGATTTTGTTCTATCTTCTCAAGTTGGAAGGTTTATGTAACTGTGTATGTTTATGTGCCTCTTATGTGACTGAAGAATTAATGTTAGGTCTTTGTTGATATTTTCTGTGTCATTTGAAAAGGTAGTCTAGGTTGTAGACTTTCTAGAGTTGTGATTAGGATTGTCATTTGCTTTTGTCTCATTTTCTTGAGTTGGAAAGTTTATATAACTGTACGTGTTTCTGCACCTCTTATGTGACTGGAAAATTTAAATAAGAAGATTGAACCCTATGCCTTTGTTGAAATTTTTTGTATCACAGCAAAAATTTTCTATGTTGTGAGCCTCTATTTCTATTATTTCCATCTTTTACATTGATCATGCACTTGTTTTCTCTTAAATGTAAATGAATCCTACATATAGTCTCACTGTGCTCAGGATTAAGGTCAAATTACATTCAGGCGCATCGCCATAGATTAGATTTCCTTTCTTTGCATTTATGTTTCTAATTTTAATTCCTATCCATTTTCCCAGTATCTACTTAATATAGAGAAGAACCAGCTTCTTTAAAATTTGGAGGTTGTTTCAAGTCACAAGTCCCACATCTTGAAAATTTCCATTATTGTTGATTAGAATCAAGCATAATTTTAAATCATCAACAGTTTTTGGCATGCCCGATGGGACCAATCTTGAAGTTTATTTCAAGATCGTATGAACAAGAGAGCTACGAGGAGTCATAGCTATGGACCGGTAACTAGATCACAATCTGCTACAAATCTAGGTATTCTTTTGCCACTTTTAGTAACAAGTCCAAGAAGAAGAGCCAACCAGTTTGTACCAATACCTAGAGCAAATATGGGAGCCCCTATACCCCCAAGAAATTATGCAAGCTGGAACACTGGTAGTCCCTTGATTCTTCCAATACCCCTAGCCACTTGGGACCCTATCCCAGTGAATGTCCTAAAAGCTCTGCCTAAATTCAGTGGGCAAGACTTTAAAACACCTAAGGAACATCTTCAAGATGTATCAGAAGTCTGTGTTATACATGTTGTCACACAAAAAAATATGGCCATAAGATTATTAGTCGCTTCTTTTAAAGGGAAGGCTCTAGAATGGTATCGGTCTTTGACCCCAAATACCACATGGGATCAGCTCAGAGATCTTTTTTTTTAAAGATTTAAAGAGAAAGGTGATAAGTCTTCTTTGTTACAGCAATTAATTACCATTCAAAGGGCACCACAAAAAGCCATGACTGACTTCAATTCCAAATTTCAAAAGACTTGGGAAAGAGTCCCTGCTATAGTTAGACCATTACCAGGTATGGCTATAGTATTTTATCTTAAGGCTTTGAATTCAGATATATCTGTTATGATTCAGTCACTTGGAGGACACACTTTGCCTGAGGCTTATGACTATGCGGTCAAAGCTGAGAATAATTTGATAGATGTTGGAAAGTTACCCTCAAGGCCTCCCATGCCCATGTTCCCAGAAATTTTTTTAACATTACCTCAAGAAGCTCCTAAATCTATAGCCCCACCTGTGTCTATGTACACCTATCCTCAACCATCTTCTAAAGAAATTGTCCCCACTCAGTCATCTGAGCTGGATGATATCAAGAATATCTTAAAGACATTTTCTAATGAGCTAATTAATATAAAAAGATAGCAGAATACTTTCTCTAAGCCTCCATATCAAGGCTATCAAGGAAACAAATTTTCATCTCAGCCAAACCAATATCAGAGTCCTCCAAGACAAACTAACCATCAGCCAGCAAACCAATTGGTTGCAATCCCCACACCCTCATAGACTATTCCTCCCAATTCAAATAGGGAGATTATTCTAGAGCAAAATAACTATGTGGATAACACTAATGCCTGGTGTTTTCCTTGCAATAATGCTCATACACCTAGAGATTGTCCTATGAGTAATCTACAACAAAAGGTGGCAGAGCAAAGAAGAATGGATGATCAGTTTGCAAGTTCCAGTGACAATCAAGCCTACCAATCTTCTAATATGTAGAATTTAGTCTTAATGGCTCATATGCAAGAGATGTCTTTGCAACAAGAGGAAGAAATAGCCCCAGAATATGATTTGTTCTCATGGGTTGAAGATGAAGAATTAGTATTTTTGAATGAAGCTTCTGTTTCTAAGAAACCAATGGTGCAATCAAACTATTGTACTAGATCAAAGAGAAGAATGTTGAAATAGCCTGAAGTTGTAAACAATGAATTTATAGAGATTCCTTCATTTGAACATCATCAACACGCAGCTGTTAGACAAGAAATGCTTTAGCTAGTGCAGAATCAAGAAATTTTTGAACAAGTTCAAAGAAAGACAAGATATCTTATTCCTCCAAGAATTCAAAATTTTAGACCAATGAATGTGGTGGATCAGCTGAAGATGACCCTAGCACAAGTATCAATTTGGGACATGTTAGCTATTCCTGAACAAAGGACACTATTACAAGAAGCTCTTCAAAATCAAGCAATGTCCAAATATACTGAAGGACCTGCTGATAAAAGAAAGCTCAAAAACATAGTTCATCTACAGACAATAGCCTTAGTGAACAATGCATTAGAGATAAGCCAATCCAAACCAGATTCCTTCCATTTTACTAAGATAGGTGACTGGACTAAGCATAATCAAGAAAAAGAAAATAAATAATTGTTAGCCATGACACATAGTGACCCATATAACTCTACTAGTTTGGGCACTTATGTTATTTTTGATGAGGACCATGAAATCCCAAATGTTTTAAGAGAAGAGACACCAACTACTCAAGGATCTGAAAAAGATTCATAAATTTGGACTTTAAATTTTGATGGGGCTAGAAGTAAAAATGATGCTGGAGTAGAAATTTTTCTCACTGCTCCAAATGGTGAGAAAATTTTAAGAGCTATCTATTTTCAATTTGCTTGTACTAATAATGATGCTAAGTATGAATCTTTAGTACATGGGCTCCTATTAGCCAAGAAAAGGGAATAAATAATCTAATAGTAAAAGGAAATTTAGAATTAGTAGTAAAGCAAATTAGAGAAAAGGCAATAACAAAGAATGTCAGAATGAAATCCTATAAGCACAAAATTTGGGTCTTAATAGAAGATTTTGAAGCTTTTAATATTGAAGTAGTTCCTAGGATTCAAAATTTTGAAGCTGATAGGATGGCACAGATTGGTTCACAATTTGATCTAGGAATTGGCCTATTAGTTAACAATGAGTCAGTAAAGGTTATAGTAAGGCCAGCTATCCCTGATAATGATGAGAATTGGCAAGTTTTTGAGAATTATCTTCAAGTACTCTCATTCTTGCAACAATCAAGGGAATTTTCCAATCAATTGCAACCAAAGATTAAAGAGGCATATGAGGATCAAATTATACAATTAAAGAATTATAACTTTCTAAAGGTTTAATCACTTTAGAAAGCCTTTTTGATCCAGAAGATGTAAGCCTGGAGAAGAAAAGGTTCCAAGCAAACAAAGCAGATTATTCTAAAATAGAAGTGATTGAAGGGAAAATATTAAAACTTGGAAACTTTGCAACTCAAGAAGAAAAGGAAAGGCTAATTGAACTATGCAAAAAAATATGACAGAGTCATAGCCTGGAGCTGTGAAGACCTTCATGGATATAATAGAGACATCATTCAGCACACAATAGAACTGACTGAAGGATCCAAGCCTGTCAGACAAAAATAGAGGCCATTGAATCCAAGAATTGAGTCTCTGATGGTAGATGAGTTGTAGAAACTTTTAGATTTTAAAATATTTTTTCCAATCAAACACTCAACCTGGGTATCAAATCTAGTACCAGTTAGGAAAAAGAATGGTGATATAAGACTTTGTATAGATTTCAGAGATCTAAACAAAGCATCTTTGAAGGATAACTATCCCTTGCCCTCTATGGAACAAATTTTACAAACTGTGGCTGGATCAGAGAGATTTTCTTTGCTAGACGGTTTCTCTGGATACAATTAAATTTGGTTGGCTAAAGAAGACCAATACAAGACTGCTTTTACTAGCAAGTGGGGAACATTTACATATGCTAAGATGCCATTTGGTCTGTCAAATGCTGGAGCCACTTTTTAGAGAGCTATGGATGTTGCATTTGGGGAACTGATAAATAAAATCATCTTGATTTATCTCGATGATCTTACTATTTTTTCAAAGAATGTTGTTGATCATTTTGATCATTTAGAAGTTGTGTTTAAAAAATGTCAAGAATTTGGAATATCCTTGAATCCTAAGAAATGTATCTTTGTTATCTCTCAAGGCAAATTATTGGGACATATAGTATCTAAAGAAGGAGTTTCCATAGACCCAAAAAGTGTGGCAGCTATAATGAACTTACCTCTTTTAGTCAATAAGAAAGCAATTCAATCTTTCTTGGGAAAGATTAATTTTGTCAGTCGGTTCATATCTGACTTTGCAGGCTTAGTAAGACCAGTGACACTTTTGTTGAAAAAAGACCTAATTTTCAAGTGGACTACGGAAGGAAGGCAAACCTTTGAAGAGGTCAAGAAAGCTATCTCAACAACTCTAGTACTTAGAAACCTAGATTTTTCTAAGCCTTTTGTAATGTATGTATATGGAGGAGAGCTCAGTATTGCTGTTGTTCTAACACAGAAGGATGATAAACAGGAGGGAGAGCATCTAATAGCATTTTTCTCAATGACTCTTAGAGAATATGAAACTAGATATAACTTTGTGGAAAAACATGCATATGCTATAGTAAAAGCTCTCAAAAAATTTAGACATATAGTATCAGGAAGTAAAATTTTGATACTTGTAGCACATCTAAGTGTCAAATAATACATCATGGAGGGGGAAATTACTAAAAAAAGAGCAAACTGGATAACTAAGATCCTTGAATATGATGTAGAAGTCAAACCCACTAAATTAGTTAGAGTTAGGGGTTTGTGTCAATATATGACTCAAGAGCTTGAAAAGATGATACCTGAAGAGATAAATTCAGGAATAGAAGAAGAAATTGTATTGAGAATACAAGAACTTGATCAGGAATATTGGGTCACAAGCAGGATTCATTTTATGAAAAATGTGATTTACCCAAGAGAACTCCCTCAAAATAAGAGAAGATACTATAGGATGCAAGGAGTTCATTTTGTTTTAATTGAACAAGTTCTTTTTAGAAGAAATTTTGATGGTAAATTGTTAAGATGTGTAGAAAAGGATGAGGCTAAGAAAATACTACATGAAATGCATCATGGAGTATCAGGTAGACATTTTTTAGCAAAGACCACATCTATAAATATAAGTGAAGCAAGTTATTTCTAGCCTACTTTATTTACAAATTGTTATCAATTGGTTAAAAAATGTCAATTGTCAATATTATGTGGGGATGAGAAGGAATGCAGCAATGCCTCTTAGTCCTATAATTGTGGATGAACCTTTTTTTCAATGGGGTCTTGACTTCATTGGAATGATAAATCAAGTATCTAGTATGGGTCACAAATGGATCTTGACAGCCACAGATTATTTCACCAGATGGACTGAGGCAGTACCACTCAAGGAAGCAACAGAAAATGTGATTCTAGATTTTCTAGGGAGTATCACTACTCATTTTGGGGCTCCTCACACCATAATTTTAGATAATGCTAAAGCATTTTTAGGGTCCAAAGTATCTAACTTTGCATTAAAGCATGGAATATATCTAAAAACTTCTTCCAATTATTATCCTCAAGGTAATGTTTTGGCAGAATTAACTAATAAGACCCTGATTAGACTCATCAAAAGAATAGGGGCTAATCATCACAAGGAATGGCATAAAGCACTTAATTTAGCACTATGGTTGATAGAATTGTAGACACTGAAATCGTGTCTAACCCTTGGTCATCCTCCCCCTTGATCCATTCCTAAACCATGCACTTACTAATTTAAAAATAATAATTTATTATTAATATCCTCCCCTTTGACACATCACCTATAACACCTCGTCTGACACCTCACCTTGGACTATTTCCCACCCTGTGACTCACCCAAGACCTATTCTTACTCCTTTCTAACTGCCTAACCAACTCTCATGCGTATTTAGCCCAACATTCGACAATTCTCCAACAGATCATGCACTTGGCGGATGGAGAATGGGCTTGGTGGCTCTTTTACTCGTTCTCCACCCACCGACGTCGGTCAAATGTTGGCTGACACCGGTGGGATCGCCAACGTCAGTTTTACTTAAACCAAATTTCTAACCTCTGGCGAGGCTAATCACAAAAATTCTTCACCCCAGCTCTTCATCCGACTCTTGAATCGTTGAATCTTCAGTCTTCGACCATCCGCCAGTCTGCCAATCAAGATGCCAATATTCAAACCAAACTTCTCACTCTCCCTCACACAGCAGGCTTTTACAACAGCAACAGGTCCTCCACATAGGCTACATCAACAACAGGAACAGGTATTAGCAGTCCTTCTCTAGGCCACAAGTATGTATATTGTCTATGTTTTCATTATGTTTTCAGTTATTGCTTTCCAGTAATATCACCCTCCAGACCAGACTATCAACCAGGCCAGTCCTGAATCCTTATTTCCCTGTCTCCTTATTGGCCTCCTCTACCCTTCTATCCATTTGACATTCTACCCATTTGACTCCCCTGTATCTCTGCACAGACCGACTACCTCAGACCAGACCCAGACCCTCAGAGTACCTCAGACCATTTTCCAAACCATTCTGCACATCCATAGACCCTGTGCACAGACCACAAACTCATCTAGACCTCATCCATAGATTACTGCCCCGACCGACGCCAGCCTCAGAGACCACTTCCCCAACCGACGTTGACAGACTAACTGACGTTGGTAGACCTTGACTAACCAATGCCGATAGGACAACTGACATCGGTGACTGTGACCAGCCTGACAGCATCATTCAAGTAAGCATTTGCTTCCATTTCCTTTTCAGTCTTTATCATTTCAATATTTTATCATTCTATTATTTATCAGACATCCTTTTTATCGATTAGTGGGTTGACATTCCTCAAGCTTTTGCTTTTGGGATCAAGCTTTTGCTTGGCAACCCACCATCTCCTCATCTAATGTCTTCTTTGTCTTAGTCTCTTTCTCTTGTAGGTGTCATCCTCCACAACCAAAGAGGAGTTCTCACGATGTCTGGATAATGGTGCGCATGACTTTATCCAGGTACATACAAGCCTTAGACCATTTCCTTCTTCGTTTCTCATTTCTCTTTCTTGAATGTGAAAAGTGAATATAGCGTAGAAACAAGAATTTCACCTAAATAGGTGATCAAAATGTCCCCATATGAATTAGTATATGGGAAACCTGCTATAATTCCCCTGAGCTTGGAGATTCATGTGCTTCAGCTAATCAAACAGATTGAAATTGAAGAAAATGGCCCCATGCAGGTCAGACTCACAGAACTTCTAGAAGTTCAAGAAAAGAGGGATGCAGCACATGATTCATTGATAAATCATCAAAAAATAGTTAAAGAATATTTTGATAAAAAGACTTCAAATCTCCATTTTAAAACAAGCTCAATTATTTTGAAATGGGATGCAAGAGCTGCCAAACCAGGTCAACACACTAAGTTTGAAGCATTATGGACTGGCCCTTATAAAATTTGGGCATGTAAATAGAAAAATTCATTTGAGTTAGAAATGATGGAAGGTGAACCTAAAGAGATTCATGTAAATGGAATCTATTTGAAACATTTTAGTTAAAACTGTGTTTTTAGCAATTTCGGATCATGCAGGAGTTATGGTTTCTTTTTTAGCAGGCTCAAAAGTCCTTGGGGTCGCCAATAACTCTAGAGTAAAAAAATACTCTACATTTCATTCTAAGTTTTAGTTGCATGCTGCAAAGTTTTGTTCTTGCATAATTTGGTTTGAGACGTTGAAGTTTTGAAAACAGAGCATGGGATCTATTTTCCTTTTGATTCATTTTCTGTGTTGTTTCTGAATCAAGCGGATACTGCCAAGTGTCATCATCCGAGGCACCTTTCATATTTTTTATGAGTTGGTCAGAATGTGCCACGTATCTCATATTGACTCAGTAGAATGTGCCGAGTGTCATCATTCATGGTTTCATATTGGCACCTACATTTCATCTCTTTTTAGTAAAAGGTTTTAACAATCTAAATATCAGAGTAAAGCAAAAAGTGCCAAGTGGCAGTTGCAGAAGGGCTCAAGGTTACTTTTCTAAAAGTGACAAAAGATGCCATGTACCCTAGCAAAGGAGAGTGAAAGCCACCACGTGTCGTAATCCAAATTATCTTCAATTTTGTTTCAGTGATATAGCAAAGACCGTGGTGGGTCTTAAGTGTAGTTTCTGAATCAAGCAAAAACTGCCAAGTGTCACTATCTGTGTAAATATGAAATGAGACCCATTTTTTTCTATGGTATAAATAGATAAAATTGAAGACTACCATGTGTCATCTTCCATAGGTTTCTAAAAAGGTAGCTAAAAGAAGTAGAGACCACCATGTAATCCCAATTGAGTAAAGTAGAGATTTCCACGTGTCTTTTGATGAAGCAGTGGAGTTCACCACCTATCCCTGTGTCACTTTTAAAATTACTCAGGTAAAAAATATTGTGGGTCTTATTTTCTTTTAAGTTGTTGAAGTTTCGAGGAAGTGAATAGTGACAAGTGTCAAAAGAGGAACATTCCTGAGCAAAGACACAAAAGAGTATAAAATTATACGGAAATTGCCACGTGTCTTCAATAGGTGTTGCAGAATAGGAAAAGTGTCATCCTCTGGTGTTTCCTAAAGTAATAAGAAGAAATTGGCTAAGTGTTACCTAGCGTTTAAGAGAAGGGAGCGTCCTGCAATCTGTTTCAGCAAATAAATTGCCAGAAGACAAAGCATTTTAGAATCTATAAAATATCTTATGTTAGACACTTCCAGTTGGGTTAGATTTCATTTGGGACATTAGATTGGGAATAAGCAGACAATCCGAAGTGAATCCAAGGCTATAAATAAGGGTGCAGAGATCACCAGAAGGGAAGGAGAAGTTATCAGAGAGAATTTTAGAGAGTGATTTATTGTAAAGAGTTTAGACTTTCTAGAGCTATGACTAGTAATATCATTTGCTTTTGTTCTATCTTCTCAAGTTGGAAGGTTTATGTAGCTGTGTATGTTTATGTGCCTCTTATGTGACTGAAGAATTAATGTTATGTCTTTGTTGATATTTTCTGTGTCATTTGAAAAGGTAGTCTAGGTTGTAGACTTTCTAGAGTTGTGATTAGGATTGTCATTTGCTTTTGTCTCATTTTCTTGAGTTGGAAAGTTTATATAACTGTATGTGTTTCTGCACCTCTTATGTGACTGGAAAATTTAAATAAGAAGATTGAACCCTATGCCTTTGTTGAAATGTAAATGAATCCTACATATAGTCTCACTGTGCTCAGGATTAAGGTCAAATTACATTTAGGTGCATCACCATAGATTAGATTTCCTTTCTTACATTTGTGTTTTTGATTTAAATTCCTATCCCTTTTCCCAGTATCTACTTAATATAGAGAAGAACCAACTTCTTTAAAATATGGAGGTTGTTTCAAGTCGCAAGTCCCACATCTTGAAACTTCCCATTGTTGTTGATTAGAATCAAGCACAATTTTAAATCATCAACACCATCAAAGTGAGGTAATGATAGTATCTAGAAATGCTTAGGCAATGAAGCTTTTATGAATGTCTTCGAAAGAGGGTTACCATGTATATCATTTACATCCATCCAAGACTTATAAACCTTATTTTTCAAGGTAAGGAGATGTACTTGGTGTTGTAATTCACCAACTACATGCATCAAAAAAAAATCTCCTAGGATGGTATATTAGCATCTTGAAATGGTTCATTTAATCATTGAATTTGATCATTAATTTTAGCCATAGGAATGTTACATTTAGCAATTGGATCATAAAGAGGGGGTGTGCTCACTTGAACCTTGGGAGTAATGGTAACTTGGACCTTACTAGAGGGATGTGGGCTACCATTCTCTTTAGGTGAAGAGTGAGGGTTGGATTCTACTATAGTATGGGGTGGCTTGATAGATTAATTTGTATCTTTATGTTTTAGTGATTTTCATTATAATTGAGTAGAGGATGTGATGTTATCATTATTATGTGCATTATTTAAAATAGAATCATGCATAAAGTAGAAACAGTGTTTGGTAGTGCATTATGTTTGAGAGGAAGAGTGAGAGGAGTTAGAAACATGAGATGCATTTTTCTTCTTCACTATGTACATAATAATCATCATTATTCAATGCATTATCATAGATGAAATATTGTTCATAGTCACTCTCATTTTCATGTTCACTATCCTACTCATTATCACTTCCATTGTCATTAGGGAGAGGTGTGAGAGAAGATTTTAATTCTTTTATAATATGCAATAAATTATCATGTGAATTTAGAATATTATGTGCATCTATGTTATCCATGGATGGAGTGTATCATTTTTTCATTTACAATATTAGAAGTAAGAGTAAGAGAGTTATCATTTAGACATTATTTTGATAGAGTAGAGTTGAGAGCATGAGATGCATCATTTGAACTATGCATTGGTAATTTGATTGTATTGCGTTTATATTATTGTATTTTAAACATAGAAGTAGCAAAAGAGAGATATATTAGGTTCACATGGAAGCAAATTATCACCAATAAGAGTTTCACTTGAAAGTACATGACTAATTTATTCATTTGGTGGATTGTGCATAGGAGAATGAGGTGAAAAGTATCTTTCTCATTTATCAAAATTATTTTATTTGAAAGAGGGAATAAGAGATATAGGTTTGAGAGAATAAGTTGTATCTACTTTTTCTTCACTATTACTTTCACATCTATCATCATATTCCTCATTACAATAATAGTAATTATCCTCATTGTAAATTAAATCATTTTCCACATTTTTAGCTAATGTGTAAATTTTTTAAATTTGTCCATTCATTGTCATAATTATAAGAAAAATTAAGAAATTGATCTATGGGATGAGAGGGAAGAAGTGCCTTAGTGGCCATTTTATTTATTTTACCAAAGATAATACGTAAATGTACTATAAAGCAAATAAATGCAAAGATAAATACTAACGTAGATATTTTGAAAATATTTTTGACAATCTAAACAATTTGCAAAAATGTCAAAATATTTTTATTAAATTGCAATGAAGGCTTAGGGTTTGAGGACCTAGTTTGGAAATCTAGGGTTTTGGGGTAGGTTTTTAGAATTTTTTGAAAATTATGGGAATAATTTAAATTTTAAAAATAATTTTGAATAGGATAGATGCACAAAAAATTATACAAAAATCAAGAATTTGAAATTTAATTTTTACACAAAATAACTACTAATATTGATATTTTGAAAATATTTTTGACACTCCAAATAATTTGCAAAAATTCTAGAATATTTTTTAAAAAATTGTAAGGGAGGGAGGCTTAGGGTTTGAGGACTTAGTTTGAAAATCTAAAGTTTTTGGTTAAGGTTTTAGAATTTTTGAAAATTATTGCAATAATTTAAATTCTAAAACAATATTTGAATAGAATTAATGCATAAAAATTTATACAAAAATTAGAAATTTAAAATTAAATTTGTGCACAAAATTTAAAGAAAAAACCCTAAGTGTACTTAGGGTTTTAGATTTGTTAGAAGTAAGTCAGGTTTACCAAATATTTTATTATTTTTGGGAAACTAAACAATAAAGGGTATGGATTAAGGGAAATAATCTAATAAAATATAATTTTTATCAATTTAATCAATTTAATTGCATATGGAAAGAAGTAAACTTATCTATAAAAATAGGGTAAGATGAATGATCTAGGGGATGAAAACTTTTGCACAAGACTAGGAAGATGTCTACAACTTGAATCTAGATTTCATTTGGTGAAAGGATAGGAGTGCTAAAAATAAACACCCTAGGGTCTGGTACTATAATTCTTTTCTATTTTTGTTGTCTTAAAGTCTTGAGCTTTCTAGGTTCTATCTTCTACCTCTGTGTGAGCTTGTATATGAAATTTTGGAGTCTGAATGTCGATAGAGATTGTTGTAGGTCCATTTTAATCTCAAAACCTTGGATCTATCTACACACACAAAACATAAAATACATCGAAAATAAAAGGGAGAAAAATTGGGTTAGGAGAAGTATGATCGCACAATCTAGAACCCCTACTGTCCTGATCACTACCTATATTAACCCTCAATGCTACGGTCTTGGATCAAATATAGTTCTCCCGTAGGGAACATGCATAATCAACACACATGGTAGATGTAAGAATGAACTTTCACCTAGGCCCTTATTTGATCAAGCATGCAAGTCTATGTATGATGTAAAATGTTGAGCTATACTATTGACTGATTTTTAATTATGTATTATGGCAAAGTAATAAGTGCTAGATATAAAATACCTTATGTACTCCTTTATATAGGGGAGACTCTTTATTTTGAATTTGGGAGATTTATTTACATTGGCTAATATTTGGAAAACTTAAAGACAAAGCTAAAAAAGGGGTTGGGACTCATTAAGCGAGGGAAATTGACCGTTAGATCTCAAAATGACCTTGAAAAGGAGCACTAGAAATGGGCACCCTAGGGTCCAATGTTGTAACCCAATCCCAGCACTCATGTCCTATAGGCTTGGGACTTGGGGGGATGGAATGAATGCAGGAAATCTAACCTAGCTAAGGTGGAATGATCATTTGAAAGGCTCGAGATGACTGAGAATAGGCAAAAAGGTGACTCAATCATGAAACAAGACCAAGATGAGTTAAATGAAATACATGGTTAAATGTGAACAAATCTCATATTCTCCAGTCAGAGTCTCCTATGAAAAGACATGATATGTGATTTAATAATTTTGAAAATATTGGTGTATTTTTCCTAATCTAGTTAAAAGTGTTTGAGTAGTAAAATTGGTAAATAAATATGAAATAATTAAGCCACTTATTTATATAAATTTTATTGTGATTTTCAACCTTTCTAAAAATAGTAATAAGGGATAAAAAATAAGACTTAGCTAAAAACTATCTGAGATGACTGAGACAGAGTCTAGAATTCAATGTGCAAGATTAGGACACTATCATAAATCAAGATCTAGACTTCATTTTATGATTATATAAGAGTGCCAAAATAAGAAACTAGTGGCACCAAAACTGTAGTCCATTTCTACTTCTATTGTTTAGGAGACCTAAACTTTCTAGGTTTTGTTTGCTATGTCTATGTGACCTTACCTGTGAAGTTTTGACTATTGAATATCTGTAGAACTCTCTATAGATCATATTTGTCTTAAAACCCTATAATTATTTATACATTGACCATGTTTAATAAAAAATAAGGGTTAGTGTGTGTAAAATTCACTAAACATGTATCCACACCCCTTGTGTGAATACGCTACCAATATACCAATACTCTGAAGAGGGATAAAGTCATATGTAGTTCTCCCACTTGATGTGCTTTGTGAAATAGTATGTATGAAGATGTAAAATGTTAAATTGGATGTGCTTGAGGGGGTTAGGGACTAGTTTAAGAATTTGGATAAGTTTGTAAGTGTATTAGTTGGTTGTATGTAGAGAATAGAGAAGATTGCCTTAATAGTCTTGCTTATATTCTTGCTTTCTTTTTGATATTTTCCAACCTATTATAAATGATCTTTGAATGGGATTTTATAGGGATCTATTAGTCATGGGTTGAATGTGCTCACATTAGGCTAAAAAGGAGAAGGATGAGAAACTGAAAGGAACTAGCCATTGGGGCTAAAAATGCACTTGGATAGGAGCATTGAAAGTAGATGCTAGTGGTATTGGTGTTATAGTCTAAGTTAGACACTATTTTCCTTAGCTAATGGGGCTTTGGGGGATGGATTTGTCATGTAAATAATATTTCATCTGAGTTGGGATCAGGTTTGGAAGGTTATAGATGATTGGGAATTAGTGAAAAGATGCCTATGAGGGTCATAAAAATGAGCAGGAAGGACATGTGGGTTAGGTGTCATTAGTCATACTTAAGTTACCAATTTTCACATTTTATATGACTACATTTTTTCCCCTTTATTATAGTGATGCATCACAGTGATATACAAGGATAAAGGAAAAATATAAAGCGTACTTGAACTTACCTGCAAGGGTGAAGCCCATGAAGTTGTGCGATGTTGTGTGTGTAGAGAGAGAGCATGTTGTGAAGTGTTAATTTGTAAAAGAAAATAGAGAGTGTATCATTTCTTACTAGATACACTATATCTAAAATAAGAACATACAAAATTTGGGTGAGAGAGAGAGGAAGAGAAAGGAATGAATACACCTCACCAGGTATGTAGACCATTACAAAACCTATTGTGATGTTGAGTGATGTTAGATGTGTGTTGAACTAAAATTAATATCATGAATGGAACTTAGTGCTCGATTCTCTAAAATTGGTTCAGGAATGTAAATGGTGGCCCTTTGGCTCCATTGTCACCCACTAAGTAAAGCTAGGTGGTCATACGTGTGTTGATTGATGTTTGGACTATGTGTCCAATCCCTCTGAGTAGGTGGCTCAAGAATACAAAGGATAGCTAGTCTTTTGGCTAGGTGATCATGCATATTTTAATCTATGTTTGGACTATGTCCAGTCCCTCTAAGTAGGTTGTTCAAGAATACAAAGGCTAGCTAGTCCTTTGGCTCCATCATTTCCCTATAAAGTGAAGCTATGAACTAATATCAATATAGATGTGTGTCCTATGGGATGGCTCCTAAAGCCCATGAATGTAATATGATCTAAAAATGTTGGTATGGATAGCCAAATGTATGCTAGAAACTAGGTCACTCTTTTCCACTCCGAAAGATAGAGATTAGGTTTTTATGAAAGCCATTTTAAAACAGGTACACTAGGCTTATATGAAAGCCACTCCAAAATGTGGAAGTTAGAATTGTATGAAATCCACTCCAAAATTATGCCAACCACC
This sequence comes from Torreya grandis, assembly GCA_037957365.1. NCBI lineage: Eukaryota > Viridiplantae > Streptophyta > Pinopsida > Cupressales > Taxaceae > Torreya > Torreya grandis. The sequence goes on along the minus strand of JARHVA010001111.1, from coordinate 2,122,691 downwards.
TATAGATGGAATAAGGAACGTAACTGATGAGAATGTCTGGGTAATACTAAACTCAAAAAGAAAAGAAAATAAAAGTGTCATGCACATTACCCCCAATCACTAGTATCTAAAACATGGATTTTGATTTGGAAGTTATACCAACTACCATATCTAAAATTGGAAGTGAGAGCCATCATGTCATGCATGATTCACTTTATATCTATATTCTTTGAGTAAAATTTTACTAAAAACTACTACTTTTAAACTGGTCTGACTATGCAAAATTATAGTTAAACCTACTTTTTTGCCTACTTCTAGAAAGTCTAGTTTTTCTATCATTTGGATAGGAGCATCAAAAATGGACACTAGAGGGCCTGACATTGTAGTTCAATCTTGGAATTATTGTTTTGGGCTAAATCTGATGATTGTTTTGACATTTTCACTATCTATGAGGTCTATGCTATCTAGTTTGATGTCTGGTTATTGCTTTAGGTGTTCTAAAAGCTAAATTTTTTACTATTAAGAGCTCTTATCTCTATGACAAAACCCCTATTTGTTTCCCCCTCTTCTAAAAGTAGGAATTAATACCCTACAATGACTACCCTCAGAAGAAATATCCTTACAAGTGTGTTATGTTGCAAAGATACATGATATAGCAATGATAATCAACAAGATATCTCAAGATATAGCATGGTTTTATAATGAGAGATTGTTAGATTAACAAGGGTATACCTAGATAGATATAACAATGTAATAACATGTGCAATGTACTGAATTGGAACTAGAAGTTTGGTTAGTTATTAGTTATTAGTTATCAAGGAGGGATAGAGCATGATGTCCATCATGGCATCCAAGAAAGCAAAAATAATGCATGATGTGGATTATGGCATTAAAAATAATTGAAAAAACAATCAAGCAACAAGCATAAAAGGTAAGAATCAAGAATCATACAAGAGTGGCCAAGGGGCCAAACAAACAAGGGACATGGGCACATGTCACTCAAACTAAAAATAAAGCATACAAGGTATGTTCAAATGCCACATACACATACAATTGGAACAAGTAAATTTGGCATGAAAAACATAGTCACATAGAAGAGTACAAGCAAATGACATTGGAAAATGTCTTAAGGCACACACAAGAATAGAAGCAAAGGACATTGGCAAATGTCTTAAGGCACATACAAGAAATAAAACTAGAACTAAAAAATATAATCACATCTAGCTATGCAAAGGAAGAAAGGAAGACCTATAATATGTTGTAAATATAATTATATCTAACTAATCAAAGCAAGAACTTGAAAGAATGAAAGATATATAGTACAAAACTAGGTATATGCTAAGAAATATATAAGTGTTATATACTAGTGTATTTTTTTATAGAGTAATATGTGTAATCATAGTAAGTAATGTACATTAACATGATAATTAAAGTGTCTGGTGTAGGAATGACATAACCTAGATGGTGTAGTCATGTAGAAGATGCCCTCAGTGGGTATGTATATCGATGTATGTCTCAATGTAGAATTAGGATTCCCCCTTAATGGATAGAGTGAAGCAATCAAATATTTTGATATCATTGTACACACTCAAATAAGATCAAGTGAAGCATGGTAATGTAGATAAATCGATAAACAATAGCATAGAATAGAAAATGTAAGTCTAGCATTGATAGTAGTAATGTAAATTATAGATGATACATACAATCAAAATGTTTTTGGTGTTTTTAAACTATTTGAATGTTTTTGGATTTCGAGTTTTTTATTATTTTTTGAATTTTTGATATTTTGTATTGTTTTTGAATTTTTGAGATTCGATCTATATACAATCAATCACAGGGTGACTAGGTATAATAGATTAAGAAGGAATTATGTACAATTAAGTTGGGAAGGGATGATACTAACTGATGAGTCTCATGAGAGACTCCCTATTATGGTGTCCTATATCAAGGAAATGGATCATGTGTGATCATGAAGTACATTGGAAGGGCTGAGATTATGGATCTAAAAGTTGTATATGTTGTAAATTCTCTAAAATATCGAAGTAAAAATTGAGTGTGGGGTTCCCCTATAACTTTGAGAAGTGGATGCAACTATAGGGCTCTTAGGGACTCATCTGGTAGTAGGAAAATCTCTCTGAACATGTCCTCTATGAGTAGATGCATGAGATCTCAATGATACTACCCTAGGTGTGAACACTATAGATAGAAGTTTTCTAGAATCCTAAAGCTATGGAGGTGTATGAACTCTCTATGTTGGTGATGGATATCTCAATTGTGTCTAAATCATAACTGGAGGAGGAACTATAACTGGTGTAAAAATGAAACTAGTGGCAAAACTAAAACTGGTAGAAAAATTGAAATTGGTGACTATGAAATAGTAGATGGCTTTGAAGTGGGGAGTGGTAACTCATATAGAACTCCACCAATTTTAACACCATAATTAATGTGAATGAATTTCATGTATCTATGAACTATAGAAGGTACTTCTCAAAGTTTTTGAATCCATGGTTGAACAAGTAACATATTAAAAACTCATGCACTAGGAACTATAGTAAATGGTGTAATCACGTGTGTTAGACCAACTTGTAGAGGAAGTAAAATCTCATCCAATGAACTCTATATGTGCCCACTAAATCCATTGATAACTATGTCCATCGAGGTAATATCCTACTATAAATATCCCAAATGCTGCAATAATGTCATAATGCATATGTTTACACTGAATCCATTATCTATGGGAACATTATGAATAGGATGATTATGAATGTAAGCTCTGATAAAGAGTGCATGATAATCTGAATCATCCTTGATTATCTCCTACTCTGAGAAGGAGATAGAAGGTCTAGCTAGAACTCTGGAATTGTATACACCAATCATGTTACTCAAAGGATGTGTCTTAACTGAAGGTACCCTATATGTATCTAGTGGTGGATGTGCATGATATGCATGATGAATCCCTTATGTGTCCCCTATTTCTTGTTTATAATTCTACAAAAAGGGATCTAAGAAGATTTTCAAAGCTTTATTATGTGTTTACTTTGCTTGAGGAGGCTTAACTAAAGTTCTAAGATCAATATGATTGTCATCTATTAAATCATGTATCTTATGTCTCAAACTGATGCATTTGTTTATTGTATGGCCTGGTGCCCTTTGAAACTCATAAAATTCATGCTAATCATATCCTCATAGAATAGGTTTTGTTGGGTCAACTTCTTGAATAGGAGGGAGAGATATGATGTTACATTCCAATAGTTGTTATAAAACTCTAGCTAGAGAAACTGGTAGATTGGTAAAGGTTCATCGAGGAGGTACTGATACAACCACATGCTGAAGGGGCTTGATTCTAATTCTTGGTTGATTCTAACTCTTGTTATCATTGATCTTGAATTTGTATGGGAATTTGATTTTACTCTTGTTTGTTGTTTTTGAGATACTTATGTACTTGAGTTTTCCCATTGAAATTAGTTTGACTTTTCTTTCCTTTAGTGTGTGATACAATTCAGTGAATGAAAAAAATCTCTTGAACATAATTGATCCATGCAAACCTGGTAGAAGACTCTATTTGAAGAGATCTTGTAAATCTTGATCGACCATGAGGCTAGTCATCTTAGCCAAAATAGTCGTATATCGAAGAACATAATCTATTAGATGCTCATTTGACCTTTGTTTTTTTTGTACAACTTGGGCATATGAAACCTTATGACTAATGCTAATATTGAAATGAGATAGAATAAGGATGAGGAATCAAAATGAATTGATTGTTGGGGCTAAAAATGCATTTGGATAGGAGCATCGAAAGTAGACACTAGTGGCATTGACATTGTAGTCCAAGTTGGGTGCTATTGTCTTTAGTTGATGGGGCCTAAGGGGATGGATTTGTCATAGAAAGAGTAGTCTGGCTGAGTTGAGATCATTTCTAAAAAGCTAATGACTAGGAATCGGTGAAAAGATATCTATGAGGGTCATGAAAGCAAGCAAGAGGGACCTATGATTTGGGTGTCATTAGCCACATTTAAATTACCAATTTTTATATTTTATATGACTATAATATGTGTATTTTTTTGACTAATTTAGGGTGTATATAATATGCCAAACCTTCTAAATGTACTTTTGGAGCTCGTGAGGTTGAGTATTTGGGCCATATAATTTCACATAGAGTATAAGTGGATCCTAAAAAAATCTAAACAATGGTGGATTGGTTGGTTCCTAAGACACTCAGTAAACTAAGGGGATTTATGGGGATAATTGGTTACTATCACAGGTTTGTCCAAAATTATGGTAGTATTGCATTCCCACTCACCTTTTTGTTGAATAAAAACTCCTTCTAGTAGACTAATATAGTTACCAGGGCATTTGAACAATTAAAACTGGCTATATGCACCACTCCAATGTTGGTCACTCCTAATTTTTCTAACACTTTTATGGTTGAATGTGATACATTTGGATATGGTATGGGTGTTGTGCTCATGCAATAAGGTAGACCACTTGCATTTGAAAGTTACCAACTGAAGCATAAAAATCAACTCAAGCCCATCTATGACAAGAAATTGATGGCCATTTTGTATGTAGTCAAATAATTGAGACCTTATTTGATGGGTCATCACTTTTAGATAAATATTGATCATGATAATCTCAAATATTTTTTAGAACAATGGTTGTCATCATAATAACAATAGAAATGGGTAACTAAGATGTTAGGCTATAATTTTGAAATAGTCTACAAGAAAAATAAGGAAAATGTGGTGGCAGATGCACTATCTAGGAGGGATGAATTAGTTGAGGCATTGTTATATGCCATGACCATTTGATAAGCAGATTGGATAAAGGAAGCAAGATCAGAATGGGAGAATGACAGTGCTACCCATGATTTGATTCAGAATCTTCAGCAGGATTTAGGTGGATTTGAAAAATTTACATGGAAGAGTAATACATTATGGTATAAAGACAAATTATACCTATGTAAGAATTATCTTTTCAAACAAAAATCCTTCGAGAACTTCATGCAACTCCACTTGGGGGTCATTCAAGATTTTTAAAAACCTATAATAGAATCAAGTAGGATTTTTTTGGGAAGGACTCAAGGGGGATATCCAAAAATATGTGGCTGAATATATGATCTATCAACAAAATAAAGGTGAAACCATCAAAACCCCAGGTCTTTTACAGCCTTTATCCATCCCTAACCAGCATTGAGAAGAGGTGTCTATGGATTTCATTACAGGGTTACCAAGATTTGATGGTCAAAATGTTATCATGGTTGTTGTGGATCATCTCAGTATGTTCATTTTTTTCTTTATCATAGCCCTTTATTGTTAGTATAATAACTTTTGATTTTTTTCAATATAGTTCAAAAACTGCAGGGTACTCTTAAGATCTTTGTCAGTGATAGAGATCCCATTCTCACTAGTAGTTTTTAGATTAAATTATTTACAGGTCTAGGCACCAAATTGGCTCATAGCTCATCCTATCATATTCAATCAGATAGACAAACTGAGGTAGTCAACAAATATTTGCAAGGATATCTCCAATGTTTCATTTCTAATAAATAGGACAAATGGGTTCATTGGTTGCCACTTCTTGAATGGTGGTGTAATGCCTCTATTCGTAGTTCTTCCAAAATGTCTCTCTTTGTGACCTTATATAGATACCACCCTCAATCTATCACTTCAACCTTGAAGGTCCATCTTAAGGTTCATGCAATTGAGAAACATATTCACCATCAATAGGAGGTCCTTGTAAGTTTTCATGAAAATTTATCCATGGCCCAGAATTGTATGAAGCAATAGGCAAATCAACACAAGAGTGAGAGGCATTTTGACATTGGTGATTGGGTCTTTGTTCGCTTCTATCCATATAAGTAGATGTCCTTGAAGCAACAAAAAAAATATAACAAGTTATCCCCTAAGTATTATGGGCCTTATTAGATTTTATAAAAAATTATTAGTGTGGCCTACAAGTTAGAGTTTCCTTCATCCACTCGCATACATCCAGTATTTCATGTATTATGCATGGAAAAAGTCATTGGATATAGAGTTTCTACTCAAACTAAGTTACCATAATTAGATGAGGAAGGGAGAGTTATTCTTGATCTTGATGTAATCCTTCAAATGCACACTAAGCAGTTATGGTCTAGATCGATTAAGGACTACCTGATCAAATAGAATAATCTACCATGTGAAGATGCCACCTAGGAGAATGAATCCTTTATAAAGTAACATCCATAGTTGATTCAATGTTGAGAATACCATTATTTTTAAGGGGTTGGTATGTTATACCCTTAATCTTTGGCATGTCTAGGGATGTGTGGCCAACTTGTAGCTTACATACCTCTTTTATATTCTTATTATATTTCTCTATGTTCTTAGTTAGGTCATCCTATAGAATAATCATGGCTAAGTAGAATATATATATGAGGTAGTGGTTAGGATTTGATCATCATATTAAGTATTTTTCTCTTATTGCATTGTTGTGGAGGTTGCCCCCCTCAAAGTGGCTCTGCTATATTATCTAGTATTCTGCTCTACTGTCAATTATTGTTGTGTGATATCTTATCTTTGATTATTTTATGTGATATATAATTATTATATGTGAACATCTAAGTAATTTCTTTACAGAGCTTCAATGACACCATAAGACAAGACCTCAAAGATGAGATTCTAAACTACTAAGTCTCTTAAATACTCCTTAGGACATAAATGCGAGTGTAAGCAAAGTGTATGAATGTGATATATCATTTTAGGAATGAAATATGACCCTTGTATATACTATTCCAATAATCAAAACCAACCCTAAACTTTAAGTTGATGGTATTGTCCAGATCGATACATTTGGAAGATATTGACTAGCACATTATAGTATCGACCAGGTCAATATAGTGCAAATGTCAAAAAACACACTCTAAATTATATTAGGTTGGTTGGTATAATTAAGAAAGAGTAAATGAACAAAACATATGGTTAGATGTAGGGAAGCTAGCAAATTTTAATAAGAAGTAGATAGAAGGGATAGATGAATGGAAACTTGGAGGAGGTTAGACTAATAAAAGTGATAGTATAACATGATACAATGTTAACATCTCTCACAAAGTACCACGATCTATTCCCACCCCATTCTTGGTGCACCCTTTAAGGCATGTATCAAGTAGATTGATGCATTGATAAGCTACTGCAAGAGAAAGCATTAATAAAATGATAAAATAAAAAATATTGTGTATAAACCATTCAAATAGTGAACTAAATTTTCTACTTATATATAGGTTCATTCCAATCTTAAATATATTGTTTTAGTGTGTTTTAGAACACACTTAATTCTCCACAACTTTTTTACTTGAAAACATACTTTCCACAAATCGCATATTAACATCATTTGATTTTATATTTTTTTAAATGTCAAATACAATTTATTGGACTTACAATTATTATTATCAAACTTAAATTTTATATTTTTTTAATTATATTTCATGTCTACTTTTGTAATGATCTCAAGATTTCATTAGTGATTTAAATAATATTGTTAATAACATAGATTTTAAGTTTTACTTCTCATTCCAAAAACAAACTAAATTAAAATTTTATATTTATAACAATGTATTCATATGCAAGATTCATTCTACAATGTTTAATGTAATTTTATATAACTACCAAACTCCAAGAATAGCAGGCCAGAATATTCTCCTTGCCTTACCAATACGATACAAGTTTTATGCCTATATCTTTAAAAGGTTTTAAATACATAAAAATAAAGTATAAATTGAATTGACAAATAATTGTATAACATTATAACATATGTAGGAGGGAATCATAATTTCAATATGGATGCATGTTATATGCAAATGTTAGTATAGTGTAATAGAGATAAATCGATTTCAATTGAATTGAGATCTAAATATTTATATATATTTGATTATGCCGTAAATAGATATAAAATAGTGCAGTAAACTTAATTTTTAAAAATTAAAGAAATAAAGCAAAATTAAAAATACATATGTAAGAGGGAAATATGATAAATCAATTTCAATATAGATACACGTTATATGTAAATGTTAGTATAGTGTAATAAAAATAAATTGATTTCAATTGAATTGCAATTTAAATATTTACATATGTTTAATTATGCTGAAAATAGATATAAAATAGTGAAGAAAACATAATTTTTTAAAACTAAAGAAATAAAAGAAAATGTAGGGTGTAGAAATTGATTTTTAATATTGGAACATTATGTAATAGTTGATAAATTTTGATAATAGGAAAGTGTTTAGTGATGATTTGAAGGTGATTTAGAAAATTCATAATAATTGAAGAATCATATACAAAGTGTCCAATTTTGTTCCATATATGTTTAGATTGTGAAGATTTATTTATGGAAAATGTCAAGAAAATAAAACATATTTTTACAAATATTTTATTTTAATTTAGGGCTTTAAAAACATCTTAGTTTTTTTGTATTTTCACTCATATCACTAGTAAATTGGACTTCTTTCCATAATTGGATAATTAAATGTGAAAAACATAAGAAAAAAAAACATCATTTTTGGGGTATATATTGTAAAAAACAATAATTGAGCTATCTTGATATTTTTTAAGCCTCTCAATAGTATAAAACATCAAAATGATAATCTAATAATTACAATAATTCATTATCTAAAGAAAGCAATGCAATGTAAAGTGACACTAACATGAACTTTAATGCTTTAATGAATGTTGTAATTATTATTTGAATTTTGTAAATTCTTGTAGATGTTCAATAGATTTTTATTATAAAAACTTAATTTTGGTACAAGATCTTCTTCCATTGCATTTTTGTCATGCATTATTATATTGGTTTACTTATGTATATTTGACTATTTTCTAACAAATTCTACTCACACTTGATTCTTTATGATTTTACATTATCTAAATTTCCTCATTAACACCTCAAATATGTCAGTTATTAGCATCAAGACCCAAAAAGTCATCATTTGTTCAACTTGATCTTTATTTTTAGCCTTTTTTCCTATTGAGTCACATTTAATAGTACATCGATTTTGATTGCGTCACAATTGATGGATCGTTAATTGTGAATATTGAAGATTGTTGTGAAAGAAAATCAAAATTTTAAACTGGTGACAATGATCTTGAAAATTGACCCTGAAATTTGTATTGCTTAAAATCGAAGGTGAATTTTAAAAAGGAAATAAAGAAACAATGATTGGATTTGAATTTAAAATCATAATTTTGGAAATACGGTTGAGTATGGTTATTATTTTAATGGAGAATTGCCTTAAATCTTGTAGATCTTCTTATAGCAAGATAAAAACAACGAACAACCCTCAATGAGACAAGCCCATAGATCGACATGTGAAAGCTTCTTGTTTCATAAAGGAGAGTGGAAATATTATTCTATTGACATATTAGTCCATGAGATCTATAGCGGCATGCCTTTTGAACCTTCGAGTTCAAGTGGGCATTGTAGTGTTTATTTTTTTTTCTAATGTTTGCTTTATTTTTTAAAGCTTATAAATACTTGTTCCTGGAAAGCAAAGAAGGTTGTTTTTCTTGTGGTTTTGATTGGCAAAATACAAAACATTTTAAGTTAATAATATTAGTGTTTATAAAAGATTGAAATTGATTTATAAGATTGTAAAAATATAATGTAGAGTAAGAAATAAAGAGTATAAGTGCAACTCTAATAAATATAAACTAACATAAAAATTAATAAAATTATATGTATTTAAGAAAAATTATGTGAAAAATAAATTATATTCTTTAATGCATCATATGATAATACTGTCATGATGTTGTTTCCTATTCAATTTTAATGGAGAAACCAAGTAAATGAAAGAAACAATCATATAAAACACATATTTTTATGAAAGTAAAATCTATGATCAAATATTAACAAAAATCGAACATCTCTAAAAAAAAAAAAGAGACAAGTATCTTTGATTCTTATATATTATAAAAATATTTTAAAAATTATAAAAATATGAGAAAAAGTGAAATAACTACATATTGATCTTAATAAAAAGAGCATTTAAATATAAAGTGATACTCAATTTTAGAGTTTATAAAATAAATTTTAAAGATTAAATCAACTAAAAAAATATGGTAATTTGTCTTAATATAAAAAATGATACATAGATATGCAAGCATGAATAATTAGAACACTATTTTTTTCTCTTTTTTTGGTATGAGTAAGACAACTATGGGCAATATCGTTTGATTGTTTTTCTAGTCCAAATGGAACATAAGCCTCTTGATTACTAGAATGAAAGCTCCACGGTTTTTATTTATTAAAAAAATGTATTTTAATTTTTAAAAAATTGTGTCGAGGGAACCTGGATCAGTTGGTTATAAGAGTAGTTTCTAAGCTATTCACTTGGGATCTTACGTCTCCAAGTGCGCACAAGGCATTCGTCTTGATTGTTGGAGGGAGTCGAATGGAAGATGTTAGGACTACCCAAGATGTATTTTTTATATAAATTTGGATTTACCTAAACTGAATATAAATTGGAATAATAAAGGTATTTTCTTTCTAAATTTTTTTTTTTTTAAATTATTGTTAGTCAGATAAAAGTTGGAAGTAGAATATTAAAAACAAGGGTGTTATGTGTCAAGTCCTTGCAGGGTAGACATAGTTTCAATGATGTGATATTTTGTAATCTTAAAATGCAAAAAAAATGTCTGTCAGTCATAATTCATATGAAGTTTACATTTAATATACCATTGATTAAGACTTAATAAAAACATTTTAAATAATTACTCTCAATATTAATTCAAAAATTTGATGAAAACTTCAAAATATCTAATGACGATACAATTTATAAAACTATTTATAATTCAAAGCATTAAAATTAATCGACAATACTAATAAGTATAATGACAATACTAACATAAAATACTAGAGTGATAAAAAAATAACATAAACCTAAATAAGAATAATGAATAAACCTAAACAAAATATGGTTTGGCAAGCATCGAGTTGTCAAGTCATCATCAATCTTAGTGTGTTGCACCACCATGGACACATAGTCCCTCATGTGACTCCCTGACATGTGACCGATGGATAAGACTACAATGTGAATCATGTCATCCCTTTCTACGCTCACGTCTAGCTCCATTTTCACCAAAACCCTAGTATATTTTTTTCTTTACAGATCAAATCAATTTTATGTACATACTTAACACAAAATTACTTACATATCAAGCATTGCAATTTTATTTTTAGAAATAGATCCCTGTAAATTTCAACTCCGTAATCCATATGACGTAGGGAGCTTGAATGTCTGCAGAGGGTGAAGATCAAGAGATGGAGACGCTGCGGTAAAAGACTACAGGTTGAGGAAATTCAAGGCAGGCTTTGAGGGGGATCGATTGGAGGCGAATCTCATAACCAGGGGGTGAGTTTCAAACAATAATCATTGCAGATCTGAGACAGGAAGCAAAGTGCACTTGATTTGGGAATAGATATGTGCCAAGCTATTTGACTAAATCACTATCGATAGGGAAGATGAGGTGCACTGGTGAGGGCGAGTGCAATGTGGAGCTCAAGCAGGATGCAGAGAAGACCGAATCTTCAGCGTAGCCAATCCAGAAAGTTCAATAACAACAGAAGTTGAGCCACAGCCCAAAAAAACATTTGAGTCTCAACGAATATTAATCTCTATAATATTTGTGGGAGTTAAAAATAAATCTGACCTTGATGAAGAGGACCTAACAAAAGCTTCGCAACAAGAACATATTTTATCAAGGGCGGCCCTAGCTTGTATTATAAAGTGATATCTTCTAGTGCAGACAAGATTTCCATTCCAACCTGTAAGCTGTAGTGACTGCAATGGACATCGACATGGAAGAATAATAATGATCAGCATCGGCCACCACCCTCTTACTCGCTTGACATGCCTGCTACAGCTTGTCACCACACAGATTTGGAAGCCCTGCCACCACTTGCAACCATGCAAATTTGAGAACAAAAATGAAACTTTGATAATTTTATTCTAAAGCAAAAATGCAAATATATGCAAGAGAATAGATAGTTAAATCGCAGAAACTAAATGCCACCTAAGCATCGGTTACAAAACTCACAGACTAACTAAAAACTAACTAACCTGCTAACCCCTGCTAACTAAAGCTAAATAAACAATGTAATAAGTGTTATTGTTTATGCCAACAATCCCCCTTTTATTACATTGTTTTTACAAATGTACCCTCATAATAGATCAAATTTCACCTTGTCAAGAGACTTGGTGAGTATATCTGTTATTTGTGTGTAGACACCTAAAAAGTGTCTAACCCTTTGTCTTCCTCTCTCCCCTTGGTCCCTTGCCACTTCGACTATCGCTAACCTACCTAAGTCTTATTAATTGAAAATAGTCATCTATTTTTAATTAAATAAGTCCATTTTCCTTCTCCTTGCCACCTCGCCACCCTAGGATACCTTCCTTGGATCCCCTTTATTCTCCACATGGCCATTTAATGCCTAAGACTCCCATTTCAATCTCTTCACTCGCCCATTTAACCCCCGTCGACCGTTTCATCCTCGCATTCATTTGACCCGGCGGTTGGGAAACAGATGAAAGGCTATTTTTAGCCTTTCTCCGGCCTTTTAGCCACCGACGTCGGTCAACCGTCGACCGACGTCGGCGATATTGCCAGCGTCGGCACCTTTCATAACGGCTTCTTCACTGTTATCTCCTCCTCTTCGCTCTCTGCGTCTCTCTCTGGTATCCCGACTCTTCAATCTTTGCATCAGACCCTTGTATCCGTCCTTTTCACTTAACCTCTCTGCCAATCAATCTGACTCTCTCCCTCAGGTACACAGCAAGCTTCTGCAAGTGAACAACAGGGATTCTTCATCAGCAACAAGATCAACACCTTCTTCAGCAGGGCACAGGTAAGTACTCTGTTTGTTTTCTTTATGCTTTATAGTCCTCTGTTTTAAATTAGATTCAGTACTTCTCCCCCCAGACTGCGAACCAAACCAGGCAGACCCGGATTCCTATCTCTCTGATCGGCCTCCTTTATCTCTCTATCCCTTTTCGACATTTTGTCCATTATCCCAAGACCTCTGCACAGACCTTCGACTAAAACCAGACTTCTCCTAGACCATTTTGTACGTCCACAGACCCGTCCATAGACCAAGCCCGGACCAGACTCTGTCCAGACTCGACCAAAACCTGCCTAAACCCCGTCCAAGCCTATTGCCCCGACCGACGCCGGTCATTACCCCCACCGACGTTGGCAGACTAACCGACGTCGGCACCTTTGACCCCCGACGCCGGTAGGACCACCGACGCCGGCGACTGTGACTAAGCCGACAGCTTCTTCCAGGTAAGCCTTTGCTTCCTTTTCTCTTTCAGTTTGCTATCATTTCAGTCTATTTTAGCATTCTGTCATTTATCAGTCATTTATATTTTATCAAAATAGTGGGTTGACCTCCCTTAAGGAAGTTCTCATACTTCTGGGAACAAGCTTTCGCTTGGCAACCCACTGCCTATCTATCTAATGCCTTTTTGTCCAAGTTTTCTTCTTTGCAGGTGTCATTCCTCCACAGCCAAAGAGGGGTGCTCACAAGCGTCTGGATTACGGTGTGCAATCTTCATCCAGGTACTTCACATGCCTTGTCCATTATCTCTTTAGTTTCTTCTCTCTCTTGAATCTGAAAAAGCATATTAGCGATAGAAACATTGTGAATTTGTCAGGCAGTACTGGAGCTGAATATGATGGTTCAAAACTTGGTCTCTGATGTAATGACACTGAACCTTAATGTGTTTGGTTCGTTCATGAAAAACTAGCTTCTTCACAAGCTTCAAAACACCCTGATTGTTGTAAAATAGAATTGGTGGCTGATCTTCAAGAATCTCCATATTAGACAAAATGTGACATATCTATATTACTTCACATACAGCTCCTCGTGCGATGCAATACTCTACTTCCATGGATGAGAGAGCAATTACTGATTATTTTTTGTTGATCCACGAAATGGGTCCAGATCTGAGATGAAAAATGTATCCTGAAGTAGATAGTGTGATAAACTATTCATCTTATATATTGGTATTAGGAATAGTATCACCACTATCATAATCATTTGGAATTGTGACCTTTTTTGTTTAGTATTGATCAACTAAGGGATCTCACATGATCTAGTTTATTGTTCTGTCATCAATAGATCCAGCATAGTCTGAGTCAGTGTACCCTTGCAAGAAGAACTGACTATTCTTATTGTATTCCAGACCATACTCAATTGTATCTCAGACATATCTCAAAACATGTTTTGATGCAACCTAGTGACATTTCTTTATCTCTTGCATAAATCTGGAAAGATGGCTCATAGCAAAACATATATCTAGCCTGGTGTAGGTCAAGTAGATGAGACTCCCAATGAGTTGTTTATAGATAGTTGCGTCCACTTGAGGGGAATCTTGGAAATGAGAGAGTTCTAAATCTTTCTCCATCAGTGTCAAAAGAGGTTTACAGTCTGACATTTTGTACTTTTCTAGGAGTGTCTTGGCATATTTCATCTAGGAGATAAAGATGTGATTCTGTTTCTGTGATATCTCCAAGCCAAGATAATAATGTAGTAGCCCCAAATCAGTCATATCTAAGGATTTCTTCAGATCATTATTTACTGCATCAACAAGATCATCTAAACTACCAATGATCACAAGATCATCCACATACAAGACAAGAATGATAATATATATACCAACCTTCTTAATATATAAATTGGAATCAGAGGGGCTATGAATGAAACCATGTTGCAATAGGTGATCATCTATTTTTATGTACCATGCCTAAGGTGCTTGTGTAAGTCCATAAAGAGACTTAACTAGATGACATACCTTTTGTGGATGTTTGTCATCGATGAAACCTTTTGGTTGGGTCATGTATACTTCTTATTTTAGATCACCATCTAGGGAAGCACTCTTGACATCCATCTGCGAAAGTTTCCATCCATACTGTGTTGCTAGTGTACAAACAATTCTAATGGTCTTGATCTTCATAGTGGGTGCAAATGTTTCCTCATAATCAATGCCCTCTTACTGAGCATAACCCTTTGCAATAAGTCATGCTTTGTGTTTGTTGATGGATCCATCTACCTTGTACTTTATTTTGAAAATCCATTTGCAGCTAATGGATTTCTTCCCTATAGGTAGATCAACAAGTTCCCACGTCCCATTCTTAATGAGTGTATCATATTATGCATCCATATCTTTCTTCCACTAGGGTTGACATAGGGCCTCTCGAACTATCTCTGGTTTGGTGCTATCAACCACTGAACTCATGAGTGCAATATTGACTTCATCTCTCACCTGTCTTCTTGTTTGAACTCTTGATGATGTGTCTGGAGGAGATATCAGGTGTGAGTCCTTGATTATAGAATCTAGCCATTTAAGACATCATTTCAGCCACTGATTTGATGAATAATTGCCTTGTAGATTACCAAGATCAATGAACAATTCTCCTTCTTGTAGCTCACCTTCTTCATGTTCATCATCTAACTATGGGAATAGTCTATGAGAGTTGGTCTGGGCTATCTCCTTCTGTGCCAATGAGTCAAATGATGACTCGTCACAAACCACATCACAACTTTCATAAATCTTCTTCATCTCAGGATCCATGAGATGGTATGATTTGGAGGTAGCGTTATACCCCAAAAAAATACACTAGAGGGTCTTTGGTTCAATCTTCTTATCTGGAACATGCATATAAGAAGTACAACCAAATACTCAAAGATGAGAAATAGGTGGTTTATGACCACTCCATACCTCTTATGGTGTCTAGTCTAGCAAGATCTTTATTGGTACTCTATTGAGAAGATAGACAGTCATTTATACTACTTCTACCTATAATTGTGTCATCAAATTTGTAGTGGATAGCATGCAATGAGCCATTTCCATGACTAAAGGATTACATCGTTCTACTATTATGTTCTATTGAGGTGTGTAGGGAGCAATCAAGTGCTACCTAATGCCGTGTTGCTTTAGGAATGTCAAGAACTCTTTTGATGTGAATTCCCCCCTCGATCTGAGTGAAGGAGTTGAAGTTTATTCTCAGACTATGTAACAACACGCTGATAGAAGGTCTTGTAATGTGCAAGAGTTTCATTCTTCTTTTTTAGAAAGAACACCAAAATCTTGCAATAAAAGTCATCAACAAACAACTGAAAGTACCTAAATCCTCAATGGGATGCTGGCATGGGTCCGCACAGATCTGTATGCACCATAGCAAGTCATTCCTTGACATGTGAGGAACTCGGCTCAAATGGAACCTGATGTTGTTTGCCCGTAAGACAACCAGAACATATCAGAAAGAATGAGAAAGCTAAGGAATTCTACGTACCATTGCCTTGAAACTGAGCTGGAAGAGGGAACTAGCAAATAGATGCCCATAACGGTAGTGCCAAAGTGTAGTGCATTCTGTTGTAGAGGCAGCAAGTGTGACTTCACTGCTTGAAACTACATCTAAGGCAAATAATTGATCCTTCAAGAAGGCTTTAGCAAGAACCTGACCTTCTTGGGAAATTAGATTTGATTTGATGCCTTCCTAGACTAGAAACTCTACTTTTATCTTGTGATTCAACAATTGATTGATTAAGAGATTTGTTGTCAAACTAGGGACATAAAGTAACTTTGTGAGAACATAGTGCCTTGTCCTGAGAGGAATGGTGACATGTCCAATTCCTTCTGCAATGTATTCTTTATCGTCAGCAATTCAAACTTGATCTCTAGTTGGGTGAGTCGTCAGTGAATCAAAGAGTCCCTTACATCTAGTCATGTGTTTGCTGGCACCAAAGTCTATTAACCAAACTTTGCTCACTTCTATCGAGGTTTGGGAGACTAGTACAAGATCATCATGGGATCCATATGTTGTTTCTTCTATTGCTTCATCATTTGATGCATTCTCTTGCTTTTGTGATGCTACATGCCCTTTATGCTTCCAATGTCGAGGGTGTCTCTTAGATTTCTTTGAATCTTCTTTACTGGAAGAACCCTCGTGACTGGATTGGCCTTGAGCTAAGGCATTATACCAGTAATGATCAATATCATATGTGTGGTTTTTGCAAAAGTAACACCACCGCTTCGGCTTTTCAATCTTTTATTATTGTTGTTGTTGATATTGTTATGGCTACTTCTAAGGTCCTTTCTTAAATTTTGAACCCTATTTCTTGGAGATTAGGGCTTTGTCCTCAAATTCTTCATGCACAGACTGTATTGCTTCCTCCTGTTGAAGCAAATTGACCAATTCTTTGAATGATACCACTTGCTTGGTAATGTTGAATGTCATAACGGATGTGCAAAACTGAGATGGGAGAGCTCTCAATGTGATCCAAACCAGCATCTTGTCCTTGATCTTTTCTCCAAGCACAACAAGTTCTACAACTCGACATAAGAACTCTTCAACCTTTTCCCCTGATTTCATACTGAGTGTATGAAGAAGCAATTACAAATGCAAAATTCTGGTATGGTTCTTCACCTCATATATTATGAACAACATGTACATGCCTCTTTCGATGTCTATGCATCACGAACATGTAGTTATACTTCATCAGCAATACTGAGAGTTATCAGCATGAGCGCTTTTGCATCTGACTTGTTGAATTTATTTTGCTCATTTTGGCTAGCAGGTACACTATTCCAGTGATGATTGCCCATAATTCTTCAAATCGAAGAATCATTCGCATCTTCATCTTCCAAGCGGCAAAATTTGGCCCTTTCAAGAGTTGGGCATCTGACAATAGTAACTTGGGTGTAGACATATTTGTGTGTTTTTTTTTCTTCCTTTACTTTTACAAGAAAATACAAGTAAGAACAGGATAAATTGCTTCAAAGTTTCAAAATTTCTATATTACAAGTTGTACCTTATTGAAATGGCATCTTCTTCTCCGGTGATGGAATCAGGCTTTAGGCGTGATCCACTTCTTGGCTTTCACTTCTACGCGGGCTTCCACACTTCTCTAGCATAAAGGCTTTTTCCTTTTCTACAGGTTCGATGACTTCCGTAGGTGTGTTGAAACTTCCACTAGTGTCATGCTTTTTTTTCCTCAGCGTTTACTAGAATATGTCCTTGCTTAGGTGTGATTCGCTTCTCTCCAACGAACAACAATCCTTTAGATGTTGACTAGTCTATTCCGTTGCTTCAAGCTTCACATTCATGCTTGGCAAATGCTCCTTCTGTGGCTCTCTCTTTTGAGTTCTACGACTCTAGCCTTGCTTCGTGGTACTGGCTCTGATACCAGAGTGAGAACAAAAATGAAACTTTGATGATTTTATTCTAAAGCAAAAATGCAAATATATACAAGAGAACAGACAGTTAAACAACAGAAACGAAATGCCACCTAAGTATCGGTTACTAAATGGACAGACTAACTAAAAACTAACCTGCTAACTAAAACTAAATAAACAATGTAATAAGCATTATTGTTTACGCCAATAAAATTTGGAAGCCCTGCTAGCGATCACCACATGGTCGCGTTCATGTGCATGCTTGTCATTATTTAATGCCAGTAATTACATTGACATTTGGAAGGCCTCTTTGCTGTCGGGGCTTGGCAGTCCTCTTTGTTACGAGCTTTTGAGTTATACGCCTCTTTTTCATTCGATAGCTTTGTTGACCAACGATAATCCTTGCCCCTTTCATAGGCATCGATACCATGTTTGTCAGTTTCAACTAGTCCAAACAAATTATATTAAATGCGCACTGAAGTGGTTTTTTTTTTTAAATTATATTAAATGCGCACTGAAGTGGTTTTTTTTTTTTTTAAATAACCTCTCATTAGGGATTGCAAAGCAAGCTATGGTAAACAAAAGAAAAAAGAAAACAGTTAAAAGATAACCCTCAGCGGATCACATAGGGTTATATGGCAGAAGAAACACGGTGTTTATCAAGTGTCAAAAATTTGCAAACTCTTGGACCTTTGATGCTTTCCACATTTCATACAGGGGATTCAGGTGGCCCCCAAGAGCAGTTAACGGGATCTGTGGTTAGGGTACGTTATCAAAGAAGATTAAGCACTCCTTGGAACCAAACTCTCCAGTTAACAAACGGACGTAATGATCCAAGCACTCATGCCCAGAGTATAAAGGAAACAAGGGACCCTTTATCATTATTACTCCCTCGTGATAACGCTATCAAAACGGAGGGAAAATTAATATTTGTGAATGCAAAGCAATACAAGGGGATAATAAGACGCAGACAAATCCGTAAACAGTGGCAAAAACATAATAAAAAACTCATTAAGATTTTACCCAAGATAGATGGAATCACTGCGAACACCATGATCAAAATGAATCAGTCGAAAAGAGAACCTGCATGGATAAGTGAAGACAGGGGGAAAGAGATTGAGAATCATCTGCGCCACAAAGAATGGGAAGCAAATCGAGATAAAACAGAAACTGTTCTAATAAGCAAATACGGAAGGGAAGATGGATCACAAGACCATACAGGATCGTATAGCCCTACGACTAGACCGTTGATGTGGTCATCAGAATTGTACGTTAATGAGCTTATAAAATTCAAACAAAGGTTGGAGAAGATAGAAGAGAAAGGGCGACATGAAAGCACTAAAATTAAAGAAATTTTGGAAACCAACTCGAACCTTGAAAGAGAAAACAAGTTGCTCAAAGAGTAAGTTTTAACTCTGCAAAGCAACATGATAAGGGGTCAGCAGGAGCTGGGCTATCTAAAACTAGAGCTAGAGAAAACAAAATCAACAAAAAGTATATCAGAAACAGGGATAAAAAGTGACATTTCACAACTAGAAAAGATCCAAACAGCGATGGCAAGCATGGAATTAAGGGAAAATAAGTTAAGAGACCAACTAGAAGAAGCAAAATCCTGGGCTCATGGTGTCAGAGAACCAATTCATGAGCAAAAAGAAAACATCGAGAAACAAATCAAGAGACACATAAAAGAAGAAAAAGACAAATAGGACAAGAAGGTTAATATTATCATCAAAGGTTTGAGGGATTTTGGCGAGAAAGAAAGAACTGACATCTTAGCAAGAGATTTTCTAAAAGAAGAATTGAAATGGACAGGGGTTATCAAGCAGGCAAACAGGATTGGAAAGAAAACAGAAGAAAGAAGGAATAGACACGTAAGAGTTATCTTGAGAAACATAGAAGATAAGAGCACAATTTTAAAGAATAGGGGGCTACTTAGAGGCACCCACATTTTCCTTGATGAGGACTTAACATTCGCACAACAAGAAGAACGAAGAAAGGAGTGGGAAAAAGTGAAAAAAGCAAGAGAGGATGGAAAATGGGCATGGCTGAAAAATGGAAAAGCTCAAATCAATGAGCGCTCCCACCCAAAATAGGAATTCAGGGCCCCAAGAGAATCTCTGCATATGATAAGTTGGAACTGCAGAGGATACCCTTGGAGAAGAGGACCGGGGTTGGGGCCCATAGCAGAAGGGAAAGACATTATTATTTTAACCGAAACACATGAGCATGATGGATGCAAAGTCACAGACTTTGTAGGGTACAAGAAAATCTTAGTATGGAAAGAAGGGACGGAGACAGGTAAGGGTCATGGGGGGGTCACCATGCTAATAAAAGAAGGGTGGGATGAAACAGTGAAAATAGAGGAGGATCCCAATAAACAATACATTTGGCTGAAAATAATAGACAATAAGGACATAAGCAGGTTGGTTGCTTGTTCCTTTGCCCCGAAAGGGTCAATGGTCTACATAAAGAGAAACTTGGATAGGGAAGACCCGTATGCAGCGTTAAAGAAAGATATCTCTGTTTTTAGCACATCAGGGGAAATTATTTTAATATGAGACTTCAATGCTAGAACGGCCAACAATCAATCTCTTCAAATGGAAGGAGAAGATAGAGAGGATAACAATCCCTTATGGCTAAAAGAGAGTGGAGACCAACTTTGGAAAATAGTGTCACAAGATGGAAAAGGCAGTGTGACACACTTCGGTGCCAAACTTTTGGGACTTTGTAGTTTGTATGGCATGGTTATATGTAACGGGACAAGAGCTTGGCCAAGATCTGGAGGTATTACATGCAAAACCTACAATGGTCAAAGTGTGGTTGATTATGTCATCTGCTCTAAAAATTTGACTGCTAGGTTATTGGAGTTTGTTATAGGGGAATGCCCTATGGGATGAAATCTGACCATATGCCCCTTGTGGTTAAGTTTGGCTTTCTCACAAACAAGTAAAGTGAAAGAAAAACTCAACACAAGGTTAGGACAACTAATCCGCATGGTAAAATCATTTTGAATAAAACAAATCAGGAACTCTTTACTATTGCCCTTGGGCAGCACATTGAGATGACCAAAAACAAAGTTAGGCTTAAAGAAAATATCACGAGGAATCACATTGATAGTAGTTTGTTGGTCCCTTTGATCCACAAGGCTCTAAATGTTTGCAAGAAATCCAAGCCTCGGAAAGGTGATGAAACTATCCTTTTACTGCTCTGGAACCATCAAATTTTGAGCTAACTTCTCATACAGGCCTATTTAGTTTAATCATTCCTTGTAGCCCTGTTTTCCCTATTTATTGGCCATAAATCCTTCTAGGTTAACTCAATCATGAAAGTAAAAACATTTTTGGATACCCATTAAGCCCTTCTATAACATACTAGAAAATCTCCTGAGGTTGCTTTGCATGGAATTGTACTTTCTTCTTTAGCCCTTGTTTCAATTAGTCATCTTTTTGTGCAAAACATCTTGTCCCGAGTAAAGTACGGACTTTCTAACCAAACCAAGAATCATTCCAGATACCCATTACCTTCTTATAGGTGAATCAAACATTTTTTATTGCACTCCTTTGGAGAAATCCACTTTTTCTATATTGGCATATGCTCTTCCCTTCACATGCACCTAGGTTTCACTTGGCAATTGTCCTTTTTCCATATTTATCCATACTTTAACACCTTGAAACCACTTCCAACAGTTTTTTAACATCATCAAGGGTCATATTTCAAAGTTTCAAGGGGTTTCAAGCATTTAAACTCATTTTTGAGGGCTAGACCCTAATTCAAGATTTTCTAAAGCCTGTCACAGGCCGAGAGCATATTTATTTTGGCTGGGAGTGTTTTACCCTATTTCAAGGGTTCAAATCAGTTTTCTAAGGTCTGTCTTGATTCCCTACAACTTTTCCAATCATCAAACAAGTCATAACAACCTCCTATACCTTCCAATGCTTAACATCTCACTTGTTTTTGATTGTATTTGTATGACAGTCAGCAGGGTTCTTAGTTTCTTCTCAAATACAATGATCAATAGACTTTCAAGAGGATATACAAACATGTTCATACCTTAAGTGACTTCTCCATTCCCATACTCATGTCAAAGATGACCTTATCAATCCATTTACCTTGCAAAACATGCAAATCTCTTAACTTTTCCTATATACTGGCACCTACAGGCCGAGAGCTAATTGTGGGAGATTTTTGATATCAAGAGGGTTTCTAATGACTGTTTCTTCTTGATTTAGGTTCATGCTTTCCTTATAGACCTATTTCCTTGGCTTTTTAGAACCCATACAAACATTCATACGTTGATTTTACCTTAGACAATGAGTTGTAGGCCTACATGCCTAAATACCCTGTTTTAGGCCTGTTTTGGATTCTTCTAGCATTCAAAGTACTTTAGGACCTCTTGGTCACAGAATATTAGTTTAAACTCATTCTCAATATGCCAAATAACTAGTTTACATGTAGCTTTCTCAATGTTCTATATAAAAACCATCAAACACATTCATACACACACATACATTCACATATGCAGGCCTGTCACCAGAATTCATAAAGAAACCATCTATGAAACAAAACATTAATTATTTCTTAGATCCAAATGGAAGACTTACAATTCAATATCAATGTCCATGGATTTCAAAGCCTTGATTTCTCCTTCAAACATTCTCTTGTCTTTAATCAAAATTGTTCCTTCTTTTTAACTTAACATCTCTTGAGTGAGGTCCTCCCTCACTGTTTCTCCTCTCTTTTCTTCATTCCATCTTCTTTCCTTTCATGAGAGGACCTTACCTCTCTGTCCTTCTTCTCTTCTACGCCCCTCTCATCCTCTCTTCTCTTCTCCTTCTCTCTCCTTAATGAATTCTTCTTTTTTCTCTCTTTTCAAGAATCTCCCTTCTAACTTCTACGCCCAAATTGGGCTTAAAGCAAAACCAAATGTTGTTTGTAAGTTTCAACAATATACTAAGGTTGAAAATAGTTTCAACCATTTCCCCCTGATTTTCTCAATAGCCTAACCATCACTTTTTACTCTTTCACTTTTAACTTTTGACCATTACATTTACTTTAAAGGTGAAATTTTGAAATCTACACAATTTGGAGGGAAAACTAGAATTTGAAATTTCCCACTAGAATTTCATTTGCATTTGCAACTAGTCCTCCATGGTGCTATTGTAGATGCTCCTGCATCATACTCTCCCTCTAGAAAATATTTGAACCTTAGTTCAAATGTCATGCTTCCTCCTCACTTTAGTCTTCACTTGTATACCTGGATCCCAAGGTCTTGTTGTCAATGCCAATGCCTGTGTTTGTTTATTTTTTTGGTGGTCTTTGTCTTTCATCTTGTTGTTCTTCCTCTTCTAGTATGTTCTTCTCCTCATCTCTTTCTCAGCTGTCATCTCCAGCTTCCATGCTTCTTCATCTTCATATATGTCTTCTAGTTCTTGTTGTTGTTTTTCTTGTTCCATAAGCTTATCCAATGACTCATTTATGTCATTCACTTCAGCAACCTTCATACCTATATACAAAATATTCAAAGCCACCTTAGAATCAAAATCTTTAGGCCATGAAGCCTCTTGGTTGTCTTCACATGCTTGCTCTTGTTCCTTGACCAACACTGTCCTTGCCTCTTTGCTTTGCTCTTTTCTTGTTTCACTTTTCTCAATGTTGTCTTCACCATGGCTTGTACCTTCCTTCATCTCTCTTGAATTACCAAACAACTCCTCCAGCATCT
The DNA here is from genome assembly GCA_037957365.1 of Torreya grandis. Lineage (NCBI taxonomy): Eukaryota > Viridiplantae > Streptophyta > Pinopsida > Cupressales > Taxaceae > Torreya > Torreya grandis. The sequence goes on along the minus strand of JARHVA010001111.1, from coordinate 2,098,791 downwards.
TCAACTCTTCCTTTAGTAAGATCTCATCTATCTCACTATTTTCTTCATCAAACTTGGGCTGATCACTCAAAAGGATTACTTGCCCTTTACCTCTTATCTCATCTTTTCTTAGCTTGTCTTCACATAAACCAACCTCTTCATCAACATCATTATACTTATCAAATACAATTGTAGTGTCTTTACCTTCCGTCTCTTTGCTTTCTTCAATCTCTGCTTGAAGCCATCTTGTTTGTTCTGCTGCATACTTTCTCTTTTCCTTATCATCCATCCATTTGGAATTCTCTCCTTGCTGCATATTAGTCCATACAGCCACTTTCCATTCCTCATTTCTCATGAAAATATCATTGAAGGATTCAAAAACATCATCACAAACAATTTTTTTACCTTTCATCTTTGCATCCTCATACTCTACCTCATTATTCTTTGAGAAGTTTTTTTTTTCTCATCTTCATTCTCTTGGCTGCTGGAATCACCTTCAATCCTTTCTTTTCTCTTTGCCTTCTTAGGCACCCACATTTGATTCTTCTTCTTATCATTTGTCTTCTCAAACCATTTAGGCATCCTGCATCCATGTTCTTGTACCAGCACCTCCTTTTGCTTGGGAGTTTGCTTCTTCCACCATTTAGGTATCACATACCCATGCTTAAATTCTCTTTTTGAGGGCTCTATCATCTTCCTTAACTCTTGCACCTGTACATTCGTAGCTTCATGCTCATGATAACAATCAAAATCAGATTTTAGCACTTCATTTACCTCTTTGATAGCTTGTTCCATGGAGCAATCATTTTCTCCCTTTGTGCTTGGCTGTTCTCTTTCTTCTTCTTGGCATTCAATGGCATCATGAAATTCATCCTCATCTTCCATCTCTCCTCTTGTTTGTAGGGGTTCCTCAACACCTCCCTTATGCATTAACCAATGCATCTCTTCTTCTTTATCAACAGCAGCAAACTTACTTCTCTCTCTTGCACATTCATTTGTGCACTTGGTGTCTTCTCTTGCACTAATATCTTCACTCTTCAAGGTCCTTCTCTTGACCTTCTTCACAAGGCTGCTCATACCTGCAATTACCCATGCAAAAACAACATTAGAAATAAAAACAAGAGACCACAAGGTCCCTATGAGTGCTCTCTTCATCAACACTCTCATCTTCTCAAGTGCTCTTCCTGGCACTTCATCTTTTCTTTCTTCTCTTCTCTTGTCCTCCACAATGAGAACCTTCTTCACAACTTCTTCCTCTTGCTGCTCACCTGGCAACCTTCTTATCTTCTTCAAGCCTCTATGGGCCTCTCTTTTCATGGCAATCTTCTTTTGCCTTCTTCTCCTCTTCCTTAGGAGATCTATTGGCCACTTCAACCTCCTCCTCATTGGCCACACCCATGCTTGCTTATCCATCTGCATCCAAGACTCATATTCATCTTTAATCTTAGCTAACTCTCTTTTCAAATTAGCAATCTCTTTATCAATTACAAAACTGTTCATACCTTTGATGCTTGCTTTCCTCTTGGTGCCCTCATGTACCTTGCTGCTCTGCAATGCCTTCAACAATACTTCCATTTCTGAGATCTTCACCCAAGTCTTTTCCACCTTGGTCTCTTGATCCCTTGTCTCACCCAAGCCTTTTCTCCTTGACTGGTCTTTTGACAATCTCCTTGATCTCACCTAGGCCTTTTGCATCCTAGTCTTTTGATCCTTCTCTCAATCCTGCAGCAACTTGTTATACATCACTTCATCAAACTCAAATCACAAATCCAAGATTACCTTGCTTTGGATATTCTTCTTTAGCATTCACTTGCTCTCTTACTTTTGAGCTCTCCAAGCTTCAAACTCCATCCTTTACCTCACCTAAGTCTATTTCACCTTAGTCTTTTGACAAACTATCCAAGCTTCTTCTTGGATCTTCACTAAGCCTTCCTTGGCTTCTTCTTCTCTTAAGCCTCAATGGCTTGGCTGCCTTCCTCTTCACCTGTTTACTTCAACAAACTCAAATCAAATAGCAAAATTATTCATACCTTTTCTCCCCAGGGTCTTCTAGTGCCTTGTCCTGCTGATCCTCTTGCCAAATCCTGTAATAACTTATCAGAAATCATAACCATCAACAAATTTTCAATTCCCAAGAGCTTCAAGCTCTGATACCAAATGATGAAACTATCCTTTTACTGCTCTGTAACCATCAAATTTTGAGCTAACTTCTCATACATGCCTATTTAGTTTAATCATTCCTTGTAGCCATGTTTTCCCTGTTTATTGGCCATAACTCCTTCTAGGTTAACTCAATCATGAAATTAAAACCATTTATAGATACCCATTAAGCCTTTTTATAACATACTAGAAAATCTCTTGAAGTTGCTTTGTACAGAATTGTACTTTCTTCTTTAGGCCTTGTTTCAATTAGTCCTCCTTTTGTGCAAAATGTCTTGTCCCGAGTAAAGTACAAACTTTATAACCAAAAAAAGCATCATTCCAGATACCCATTACCTTCTTACAGATGAATCAAATGTTTTTTAGTGCATTTCTTTGGAGAAATCCACTTTTTCTATATTGGCCTATGCTCTTCCCTTCACATGCACCTAGGTTTCACTTGGCAATTGTCCTTTTTCCGTATTTATCCATACTGTAACACCTTGAAACCACTTACAACAGTTTTTTAACATCATCAAGGGTCATATTGCAAAGTTTCAAGAGGTTTCAAGCATTTAAACTCATTTTTGAGGGCTAGACCCTAATTCAGGATTTTCTAAACCCTGTCACAGGCCGAGAGCATATTTATTTTGGCTGGGAGTGTTTTACCCTATTTCAAGGGTTCAAATCAGTTTTCTAGGGTCTGTATTGATTCCCTACACCTTTTACAATCATCAGACAAGTCATAACAACCTCCTATACCTTCCAATGCTTAACATCTCACTTGTTTTTGACTGTATTTGTATGACAGTCAGCAGGGTTCTTAGTTTCTTCTCAAATACAATGATCAATAGACTTTCAAGAGGATATACAAACATGTCCATACCTTAAGTGAATTACCCATTCCCATACTCATGTCAAAGATGACCTTATCAATCCATTTACCTTGCAAAACATGCAAATCTCTTAACTTTTCCTGTATACTGGCACCTACAGATCGAGAGATAATTGTGGGAGATTTTGGATATCAAGATGGTTTATAATGACTGTTTCTTCTTGATTTAGGTTCATTCTTGCCTTATAGACCTATTTCCTTGGCTTTTCAGAACCCATACAAACATTCATACATTGATTTTACCTTAGACAATGAGTTGTAGGCCTACATGCTTGAATACCCTGTTTTAGGCCTGTTTTGGATTCTTCTAGCATTCAAAGTACTTTAGGACCTCTTGGTCACAGAATATTAGTTTAAACTCATTCTCAATATGCCAAATAACTAGTTTACATGTAGCTTTCTCAATGTTCTATAGAAAAACCATCAAACACATTCATACACACACATACATTCACATATGCAGGCCTGTCACCAGAATTCATAAAGAAACCATCTATGAAACAAAACATTAATTATTTCTTAGATCCAAATGGAAGACTTAAAATTCAATATCAATGTCCATGGCTTTCAAAGCCTTGCTTGCTCCTTCAAACATTCTTGTCTTTAATCAAAATTGTTCTTTCTTTTTAACTTAACATCTCTTGAGTGAGGTCCTCCCTCACTGTTTCTCCTCTCTTTTCTTCATTCCATCTTCTTTCCTTTCATGAGAGGACCTTACCTCTCTGTCCTTCTTCTCTTCTACGCCCCTCTCATCCTCTCTTCTCTTCTCCTTCTCTCTCCTTAATGAATTCTTCTTTTTTCTCTCTTTTCAAGAATCTCCCTTCTAACTTCTATGCCCAAATTGGGCTTAAAGCAAAACCAAATGTTGTTTGTAAGTTTCAACAATATACTAAGGTTGAAAATAGTTTCAACCATTTCCCCTTGATTTTCTCAATAGCCTAACCATCACTTTTTACCCTTTCACTTTTAACTTTTGACCGTTACATTTACTTTAAAGGTGAAATTTTGAAATCTACACAATTTGGAGGGAAAACCAGAATTTGAAATTTCCCACTAGAATTTCATTTGCATTTGCAACTAGTCCTCCATGGTGCTATTGTAGATGCTCCTGCATCAAAAGGAGTCTCTAACACGTTCCCCCCCCGGCTAACCCCTGGTATGATGAAGAATGCAAAGCAACAAAAAGATCATACAAAGAGAGCGAGCCAAACAAAGAAAACAAGAAAAAATATGTGAAATTGTTAAAAGCCAAGAAAGAAAAATTTGTTATACTAAGAAGGAAGGAGCTAATAGAGTTAGGTAAGCACAATCCCAAAGGTTTTTGGAGGGAGCTACAACAAGAGAAGAAACATACAGAAAATAATATCACTGAATCTCAATGGTTAGAGTATGCAAAGCTGCTTTATGAGCATGAACATGAGGAAACTCTCCCTCCCAGTGTTAGCATGTCAATCGAGCTCTTCTTGGATGAGGAGATCAAACATGGTGTAAAGAAATTAGCAAATGGTAAAGCACAAGACAGTGATGGGCTGCAAGCTGAATTCTTAAAGTGGGGTGTTGAACACCTTGCTCCGCACATCAAAAGAATTTTTAATGAAGTCACGCAATGGGGATTTTCAGTGGAGTGGATGACTAGTGTCATTATCCCTCCTATCAAGAGTGGGGATATCAATAATCCCTCTAATTATTGTACCATCATGGTCAACCCTCTTCTTGGAAAATTATTTGGGACCTTGATCGAACGTAGAATCAGCAGTTGGGCAGAAAAAGAAGGGAAAAGAGTAGAGGGACAGGCTGGGTTTAGACCAAAGCACTCTACCATTGATCACTGTATTACTCTTAGGCATTTGATTGAAAAAGCTTGGAACACCCAAGGTGGGGAAGCTTATTGTTGTTTTGTGGATTTTAAAAAAGCTTTTGACACAGTACCCAGAGACAAACTCTGGAAAAGGATGGAAGAACTAGGAGTTCCTGATGAGTATAGAGCAGTTGTCCACAAACTCTATGAGCGTGTTAGAGCCAAAATTAGAACTAGAGAAGGCATGTCTGAATGCTTCGGCAGCAACATAGGGGTCAAGCAGGGGTGCCCACTCTCCCCCACTTTGTTTGGCCTTTACATTAACAAACTTGAGGAATGGATAAATAAAATTGAAGGAGGTGGCATCCAATTGACCAGTGTTGTAGTAAAGCTACTTTTATATGCAGATGATCTTATTCTTATAGCAAAAACTGCCCATGGTTTGAAGGATCATTTGAAGGCTTTAGAGCTATTTTGCCAAGATGTCGGAATGCAAGTGAACATTAGCAAGACTAAAGTCATGATCTCTCTAAAAAGGAAGCAACAACAAACTAATTTTATGTTCGAAGGTAGCCCATTGGAAATCGTCGAAGAATACAAGTATCTTGGTATTGTTTTTCATAACAGACTCAGTTGGGAAACTTGCAGGGCAAAAAGGATTCAAGGAGGTTGGAGAGCTTCTTACCTTCTCCAGAACAGATGCAGAAAAGTAGAACTTTGGGACTGGAAAACCAAGAAAACCCTTTTTGGTTTGCTGGTCACATCAGTTGTCCTCTACGAGTGTGAGGTTTGGGGAAGCAGCATGTCAAATCACAGATGGAGACAGTTGGAAGGAATTCAAAAACATTTTATCACCAGTAGTCTTAAAGTTAAAGCAGTTGTTCCTTATGAGATCCTCCTGGCAGAAGCCGGTACTTTCCCAATGGAAGCTGTGGCGATTTCACGGGTACTAAGCTACATAAAAAAGGTTGAAAACATGGGGAATCACCAGTGGCCCAAAATGGTGGTGAACGAGGTGCTAGATCGGAGGAAGAAGACGTGGATGAAACAAAACATCAAGTCGCTGGGTAAATGGAACATTAAGTTACATGAGTGCCCTAACTCCAAAGAGGAAATAAAAAAGTTTGTATTAGAAAAATTCAGGACTGCCATGTGGACAAATCAGACTGGACGTAAAAAAATGCATTATATCAAAGAGTTTAATCCCACTTGGGAGCACGGGGATAAAGCTTACCAAAGTGCTGAACTTAAAGGTAATGCTAGGATCCTAATGGCACAATTGAGGACCGGTTCACACCATCTTAGGTGTGAAACGGGAAGATGGATGGTTCCCAAGGAAAGATGGGAAGATAGAACTTGCATTTTTTGCAATGATAGAGTGGTTGAAACTGAACAACACTTCATTAGGGAGTGTGATGCGTACAAGGATATTCGTATGCAACAGGATAACAGTGTGAATGTGGGCAGTTTTAGTGAATTATTTGAGGAGGAAAGGCTACACAACACAACGTGGCTGTTGGTAAAGATTCATAGGAGGCGAGATGACCTCGAAAAGAATATGAAGAATCTCTAATGATCTTGACACTTGGTCCCATAGACTATTTGGTCTTGTGGACGTCATTAAAACTCATTTCATTTCATTTCAATGGCATGTGCGAGCAGCGCTGCTAGACTGTCAGTGTAAGAAGTTAATACATAATCCTAGAAATTTGCGACCCATACTCATATTATGGAGCCCATACCTAGACAATCATCATGATGTATGGAAATATGAAACGAAAAAATATTTTTAATTATAATTTATATTTGTTCTATGTTTTTTAACAGCGCACACTGACAGACATTTATTTTCATGAATTATGAGTGATGTCAGCGCTCTAGCCTTTAATAATATGTCACAATTTCGACCAATCAAAATACTCATAATTTTTTTTTCATATTTTCTAATATAAAAACAATAATGAATTTTAATTTATAGAGGATGTAAATTTAAAGCAAAATGAATGCTTTAATTATCCCTCCGGGGCGAACAAATTCGCTGAACATAACATATGCCAGCTAAACATTCAAGAATCTGGATATGTACAACGAGCCTTCATGTAAACCAACGTAGCTGATTTAACACAAACCCCATAATTTACATATATATATAGGGTATATAGATATAGAAAATAAAAACCCTCATTAGCCTCAACAACGAAATTACAAATCAACCCTGGGCAGAATTAGATGTCGTCATCATCATCATGTTTTTAAATTCAGAGAAGTCAATGAGGCCGTCAGAGTTTGAATCATATCTGCATATCATTCTCTGGCACTCCTCCACATAATGCTCACTCTTTTCCATCAATCCCAAATTACCCAACACCTGCTGTAGCTCAGCAGAAGAAATATACCCATCTTCATTCGTATCGTAGATCTTGAATGCCTCCATTAATTCATCCATACTGGTACTACTAGTGCCTTCCTCCAGAACAGATTGGTAAAGCCTAATAAATTCATCAAATGTTAAGCTACCATCTTCGTTCCGAGAAACACCCGTCACCATACAATTCAACTCTTGGTCTGTTAGACTTATTCCAAGCTTGTTGAGGAAGCAATTGATTTCATTCAGAGTGAGCCTGCCATCGCCATTTTGGTCCAAAGTGTCAAACATTCTGCGAATTTCCTGAGAACCAGAACCAGAACCAGATGAAAGTGCCATTTGCGTTTATAAGACGTTCTTAGCTATATAGCGGGGAACAAGTTTTGTGAAATATCTGAAGATGGTAAGTGAAATGTAATGGAATACATATAGAAGGGATGGTAATATTTATAAGCATGCTGCATACCCACTTAAATCTTATTGGTGTACTTCCAGGGCGCTGCAGAGGAAAGAAAACCGAGGCCAATTCAACTTAGAATCGGAATTTGAGAAGGCTCTAGATTGTTTATCTTTGAATATTCTATAATATGTGGCCGGTAAGAATGGTAGTTTGCCGGCAGGCCGACTTCCCAGTTGCCGACCACAGACTTGGGGACAGCTGAGTCAACTCAACACGGTAAATGTTGCTTCCACGTAGCCAATCAAGTTGGTGCATTATAGTCGTACACCCACGTGTTTAGCTAGAAGTTCAATCCACGCTGGAAAGGAAAGGTCCTTTTATCATGTCCAATGCCTTGCGGGGTTTTGGTGGCAGTTTTAAACGTGTATATAAAGGGGCACTTCTAGCCCCATCTATCCCCTACAATTTAATTATTTTATTTTATTTTATTATTATTATTTTTTATTAGGTTGGAGGGAGGTTTGGATCAGAAGTATATTAGATAAAATATAATATATATTTGATTATAAATGTAGAGGGCATGAAAGCATATTTTGAATAAAAAATATAAAATAAATGGGATTAAATTTCAACTCTTTTATAATGTTAGATACATAATCAATTAACAAAAAAAAAATATAGAAATATTAGTTTTTTTAGTCTCTACACAAACAATTAAGTTAGCACACTCATTAAAAAGTACCTTTCTATTTCCTCTTTTCATATTTGGGAAGAAGAGTTGGAAGAACAAAAGTGTAATGCAATCACAGTAAGAACAATGAAGAGATTGGAAGCGAAGAATAGTTAACAATTTTGCCACAATATAAATATTTTTCTTATGATTCTTTTAAAAATATAACATATCCTTCCAAAGCTAAGACAAATCTAATTAGGACAAACTCTAGAAATGATAGAAGAATACTAGACAAGGAAAAAGGATAAGATAGACCTTATGGTAAGGAACATGTCATAGGTAAAAACAATACTACAAAGATAAATGAACACGTTGAAAGTATATTGCTAGATAAATATATAGTCACCAATAGTGAAGCAATAAAGGGGTTTCAAATGGGAAAACAAATGCAAGGGCTACTAATGGGAGTGATGTTACACTGAGGCTTGATAATCCCACTAGACTACATTATACACCATCCCATAGGGCTCTCGACCGCTTGCCCATTTCCCAACATCAACCCTTACACAAACACAATGACTAGTGTGTGGGGATCATACATTGACCTGCACATGTTGGGATACTTACTATATGCGCTCTAATTTGGTCAAGCAACCACAAGTACTATGTATGTTGTTGTTTTTTCACATGATTGTCTTAGTAATGAATATAGCCCTTGTTCACATGGTCGTTTTGGGTCTTTTGATCTTTCTTATGTCTTATTTTCCCTATTTTGTTGCACCCCCAATGGTCTTGAATCACGTCCTCCTAGTCACAGGGGCCCCTAGCCTATCATGCCTAGTCTTAACTTTATTTTTAGGCCTCATGACACTAACACCATTATCAGGATAGTAACGGATTGTGACGCTAGTGTTCAATTATGGCTCTAGTGTCCAACGATCATTTTCTCCCATGTTTTGGGTCCTAACCATACCTTGAACCTTCTCTTATGTTTTTATCCCTCTTTTATGACTTGTCTAACAAATAAGGTCTTACATTCAAATCAAAGTTCCTTATATATAAAGAGTCTTATAAGACATTCTACATCTAACACTTACTATGTTGGCACATATTGACATAAAATCAATCAATAGTACAGCTCAATACTCTACATACTACTCAACTATTAGATTTAGACATTGCATGCTTGATCAAAGAAGGGCCTAAATGAAAGTCATTCTAGCATACCGTGCACATTGATTATGCATGTTCTCTAAGAGAAAACCACATGTCATCTCATACCGTGCACGTTAATGTAGATAGCAACTAGGACAACATGGGCTCTACTCCATGCGATCGTAATATCCTAAAACCCAAATTTTCCCTTTTGTTTGTATTTGATCCGATTGTTATTTCATGTGTGCAAGTACTCATTAGGTTTTCAAAAGATATTCAATAAAAATAGTCATACAGATGAACTTCCAGAAGACATAAAACCACCTATAAGTCCCCCAAAACCTCTTGTGGCTTCCCTAAAAGTTTCAAATAGCTCCTCCAAGAGGGACACTAGCATCATAATTGGACACTAGTGCCACATGGTGTTATTGTCCACATAATGGTGTTACTATCTGATTTCAACTACAATCACAAAATGAAAGGTGTCTGATTATTTTTCAAGCCTATTTCAGCCTCCTAAGTTATAAAAATACCTATTTTGCTCAAGATAACTAATCTTTCTTTACATCTTTCTTATTTGGAGAAAGGCTTGTGAAATAAAATATTTCTTGTTTTCATTACAAGTTATTGTTATGTTGATCCATTTAGTAACATAGGATTTACATATCCTAATTCCTAAATAATTAAATCATTTGGTGAACGTATCTTACTTCAAATATTACTTAAAACCCTAGTTTTGCCTAGAGTTTACCTTCTTCAAATTTTTGTGCACTAAATTATGATTACAAACTTCTTCTTTTTTTAATTTTTTTTGGCACAACCTAGCTCATTCAAATCAATTCCATATTAGTGTTGCCTTCATTTAATGTATTTTTTTTTTAATAAAAATAACCCTCATTCAAACCCTAGATCCACATACTAGATCCTTATACATCCAAATACTCACAATTGGGGTTTCAAGTATAATCCTAGTTTCTTCTACACATTGGGTTAAATATTTCTCATAGTTGCATACATACCTATGTTAGATTATATTCTACCTCTCATGTGTTTGTTATTCATTATTTACATTATCTTCTTTGGCAATTTTAAAATGACATCCAAGAAGCCTCTTACCCCTCACCCAGTTGATGAATTTTTAAATTTTTCTTATAATTATAACAATAAATGGACAAATTTTCAAGATTTAAAATTAGCACATGATAATGATTTTATTTATAATGTTGATGATAATTATTATTTTAATGATGAATATGAGTATTACTATGAACATGTCAATGAAAATGTTGATGAGGATCTACTAGATACATATTCTTGTCTTTCCTCTCTCTATTCTCTTACACCTCAAAATCAAACTAACAATATAATGCCAAAAGAACCTCTTGTTGGTAGTGCTTTGTTCCAATGTGATCCTATCTTTTCAACTACTTTCATTACCTCCTTATTCAAATTAAATCAATATAAGTGCAATACATGAATTCCACTTTTGTTTGATTCAAGTAAAGTAGACAAGAGCAATGCATCTTCTTTACCCTTCTCAGTTAAATTTGAGAAAGCATGTACTAATGATATTGCACATTTTACCAATGTAGAAACTAAAGTAGACAAAATTATTTTATCACCTTCTTTAACATTCCAAGCTCAATGCAATGATTCTTTGTAACATATTGATAATGCAAATGTCTCTAACTCTTCTCCTACATGTTATAATATTCCAAATAAAAACATGATTGCTACTTTTTCTACCCTTGACTCCAAGATTGAAAGTGATAATCATTCAAGCATTCCACATATAACTAGTGAAGAAATAAATTGCATTACACCCACACATGATGACATATTACATAGTAGTGAAAGTTTAAAATCCTCTCTCTCTCTCTCTCTCTCTCTCTCTCTCTCTCTCTCTCTCTCTCTCTCTCTCTCTCTCTCTCTCTCTCTCTCTCTCTATCTCTTAATGAGCATGTGAATGATATTTCTTCCACTCTTACTTATACAAGTGAATTAAACTCTAATTTTAACGAACCTTGAAATAATGATGATTACTATGATTGAAAGTGATAATCATTCATGCATTACATATATAGCTAGTGAATAAATGCATTACATTACACACACACATGATGACATATTGCATAGTAGTTAAAATTTAAAATCTTATCTTATTGTCACTCTCTTATTGAGCATATGAATGATACTTCTTCCATTCTTACTTTTACAAGTGATTTAAAATCTAATTTTGAGGAACCTTGGAATAATGATGATTACTATTATTATGGTGAAGAAGACATGGATTCTACTATTTCAGTGAATTTTAGCTTGTATTTTAGAAAGAATAAGAAGAAACTAAGTACAGGTACAGTTGAAAAACCTATTTGATTATATGCACATGGAATCAAAAGATTGTGAAGAGATCCTCTTTGGTTTGGGAGGATGACGTGCAAATAAGATAACACTAAAACAAATTTATTTGTTAAACAAATAATTGAGTGGACTGCCGAGTGATAGCTAGATCTTGAAAGCAAGAGCTTCCTCAAGGGCTGTCAACCCACACATTTTTAATAATTAAGCTTATAAATAGAATAGAAAGTACTTGCATCAATAATCAAAGGATACTAAAATTGAATACAAGAATTATTGCTTAAAAAAAATAGAAATGTTTAAAATAGCGATAATCTAATTAATACTAATGCTAGGTGATGAGGGTCTGCTTCAAAAAATTAGGTAGGGGTTTATGAACAGGTAGGGACATAAAAAATTAGATTTGATTGGGGGTAGGTAGGTGGAAATAGCTTGTTAAAATTTACTGCCATAGTGACCGTCTATGGTTGGGATGACCATCAATGGTTGGATAGATTGTCAGTGGTTGAGACAACCATGGATGGTTATTGTATATAGATCTAGGTTGATAAATGGTTGATTGATAAGATCATAAATTGAGATTCTGAGAGATGGGTTGGTGTTGGACTGAGTGTGAAAGGCAAATAAAGTAATTGAATGTTGAAAATCAAGTATTTATCTTGAAAAAAGTTGATGGTGATTGATTAATTCATTTGACTCATTAGTGGATTCTAACATGATTTTGATAGAGTAATGATATTTGATGCTTTGGTGGAGTTACAATGACAAGTTGGATCTCTGATATAGTCGCTGGTTCATTGGATTATTGATGATGATTGACCTATAAAAAGAGAATTTTGGATGCACAAGCTCTTGATAAAAATTACAAATCCTTTTCACCTTTCTATTCCTCTCTTCTTATAGGCAAGGCAAGAGAGCTACAACAAGGTGCTAACTAGGCCTTCTAATTATAACTTGATTATGTAATGGCTCATGGATTAAAATGAGTTATATTTAGAAAAGCAAAGTGGGTGGCTTGCATGTTGGTGGTTGAAGAGGTGGATCCTGATCATCGATGGTCAAGGTGGCCATCAGCGATCATCCTAACCGTTGATGGTCAAGGGTGAAAGGTCAAATTAGGTAAAATTTAGGGTAAGCTAGTTTAAAAAAACTATGGGTTAGGCTTGGTTAGGGGTCAGAGCATTAGATTAGCCCTAAAGGGGAGCTTAGGGCAGTCTAAGGGAATTTTGACATTTAGAATCATAGTGTGTAAATTTTTGGTGTCTATATTTTCCCCCTTTTTGTTATACAACTTTGAATTAACAAGATGTAAAACAAAAATTGATTGTTAGTCAAGGGTCTAGTTTACCCTAAGTATGGGAGGAGGTGCTCCCCCTCAAACTGGGAGTCGATGAGGAAAAATTGAATTGGGTGTGGGTTTGATAAGGTGCATGATGGTGGTGATGAAGGTAAACATCATCAAGGTGGGTGATAGGTTGGGCACTGAAGTGTAAACAAGCACATAAATTGTGATAAAAGGTATGATAGCTAAGATCATGCATAGACTAAGTTACCAAGTTAGTAAAAAATAAAGCTTAGTGCTAGAAAGATAAGTGACAAGTAGACTGCATGACCACATTTAAATATGGAAACTGGGTACACTCACAAGTCTTCTAAGTAATGTTTATGTTTCATTGGGTATCCAAGGTAGGAGTGCTCCAAGTGAAAACACAAATAGGTCAAGTGTCATCAGTATTTGAGGTAGGAAGTTCTCTTGAAGAGACATAAGCAAGTCATGTAAGCATGAGGTGGAATGAGTTCAAAAAGTGGTCAACATGGCAATATCATTATTATTGTCAAAGGACCAAGTAAAAATGTCATAATGCACATGCTAATTGGGCCAAAATGGACCAATAGCGAGGTGACAAGGTAGTTGGGTTAGGTTGAGAAGGTAGTCTCCAAGGGAGGGTAAAAATGGGTGACTATTACTAAGGAAGGTTGCTCAAGATAAGAGCAAAAAAGTGGGGCCACCTGACCATCAATAGTTAGGATCCCCAAGGGTGATCATTGATGGTCACCTTGATTAATGATGGTCAGGGTGAAACCCTAAAATTCCATGGGGTAAAAGTAAGTGTTGCAATGAAAGTGAGTTTTGATGGCTTGTTTGCTAGTGGGTGAGAGTTTGTTGAGTAGGCCTACGATTGAATCCATGATGATGGTCATGAAATGAGGTAGGGTGTGTTTTTAAATTTTATATCCTAGCTTGAATTTTTCAATTGTATTAGGGTTAGGGTAGGTTAAAATGGGTGGGTTTGAATTGTTATGCCCTAGTTAGGTATTTTGGGGTTTTGGGTAAATTTATAGGTAAGATGTGAAATTGATCAGGTGGGTAGGGTAATTTGGGTAGGAAGACACATTAGGGTAGTAAGGTAGGAAATTTGATTGCATTTTGAGTAGTGTTTAGGGTATGGTCTAGCAGAATACCCACAGTGACCATTGATGGTTGGGCTCGACTGTCGATGGTCAACATCCCTAAAAAAATGGATGCTTGACCATCGATAGTCACCATGATCATCAGTGGTCACCTATGTAAAAAAAGGTTTTGATAAGTGTTTAAAAAGTTGAAGGAAAAATAGATGGTAATTACTAGGTATAGGTTGGCCTTGTAGGTTAAAGGGAAAATTTAGCGGGTATTAGGTAGATGGGTAGGATGGATAAGGAAATAGGTCAGTTTCTTTAGAGGGTAGGGTAGGGTAGGGTAGATGATAATGGTGTAGGTGACTAAGCTATGTTTCTAAATTAGTGCAGGATAAGGAGTAGATATAGATGCAAAATCAAGTGCCGTGTATCTTCATGGAAATCCAACAAGGGATGACCCTAGTTGACTGGGCCCACATGGAGGAGGTTAGGTTAGGGGCAATGAGGCACTTTCAGCATGTGCCTTGAGATGCCTCCATGGTTGTAGTGCTCATTAAGATATGGGATCCTACCATGAACACCTTCCTATTATTGACTAGCGAGATGATGATCTTACCTGAGGATGTTCATAAGATCACATGACTTTTGCTCTTGGGTGATCTAATCTATCATATAGAGTGAGAGGAGTGGGAGGAGATCATGGAGTTTTTATATGAAGATGAAAATGATTAAGTCAAATGGAATGTTGGGGGGTTTAGTATAGTGCCTTGTATCAGAGGGCTATAGGCAAGAGAAGACTCATGACCATGCTTATGATTGTCATTTACTGCTTTGCTCTTTTTTAATTGATTAGCGAAAGGTTTTCATATTTAATACTGGGGGTTTTGGTTGAGATAATACTAGGGTGTATAGTGTTTGGTTGGGTACCTATTCTCTTAGTACATATATACAAGGATTTGTAGTGGTTTAGGGCCCACAAGAGGTATGGTATCAGTGTCAGCTTGGTTCTACAGTGTTGGGCCTATGAGCACATCAGGGTGCTAAGGCCAGTGGGATTATCATGAGCAAGATACATGCAGATAGAGTTCCCCATTAGTTTCATGCAATGGAGAGGTGATTTTTCTTCATCAAGTGTAGGAGGTGGTGCACATGATGTGGAGTGGTTCAGGGGTGCACTAGGTGCACTAGTGATAAGAGACATTACTTAGAGGCCTTTTGTCTAGTTTCTAATATGGCCTGGATATAAGAGGTAGACACTCTCCCTTTAGAGATATAGATGGATACTTGAAAGGTGGGATGGGGAGGTGGAGCTCATCCCATTTGAGAGGGTGAGGAGGTAGTTTGGCCTTGTACAAGGTATTCCGAATGTATTCCCTAGGTGCAGGCGAGAGGATTTAGAGATCTTATTACCAGAGCCACATCTTATGCCTACTTTACTAGATTACAAGGAGTTTCTATCCAAGCCTCAGGTAGAGTATGTTAGATTTGCAGATGGGTATATGGCATAGTATCAACCATTATATGTAGATAAAAATATTGGTGGGGATGATGGAGGTGTGAGGCCAATGGTTATGGATCTGGTTGGCCCTAATGGATAGGTAGGAGTGGCTTTAGCCACTATATAGGTATATGTTACAACATGATAGGGGTAGATGAAAACCTTATAAGGTTAAGTTGCTACCTTATAGGGTCAAGTTACTACTCTCACAAGTGATAAGGACTAGGTACAGTCTTCACTTGCCTTGGTTACATAAGAGAGGGACTCTTTGAGGTAGAGAGGAGGAGAAACAACTATAGCGTAGACAAGGCCACTAGGCATGATCTACATGGCATGATATCTAGATACAATGGAAGAGCTATGGTATTATGAGGCCATAGTTTTTACATAGTGTCCATAGGAGCCTTGATGGGGTGAGTATAGAGCCAACTTGGCAGGTGGTGCTATTGTAGTGACATCAAGATAGTGGGAAACATCTATGACTAGATAGACAAGTAAATCTATCAGATCGGTAGGTACAACAAGTAGGTAGGCACAAGGATCCAACAGTGTTCCAAAAGACAGTGGTGCCCTTAGGGAATGACATAATTCATAGACTTTATATATTATTGTATATCATTTTGATTCTGGCTTGTGAGTTGATGCGATGAGATGTACATTTTGAGAGAGAGAGAGATGTCTATCTATTGTTTGTACACATTATGCTTTTTGAATCATGATATATATATATATATATATATATATATATATATATATATATGATCTTTGTTATGCTCATGTTCATGTTTTATTATTTGTGTTGATGTTTAATGCCTATGATGTGATTTTTATATTGCGTATGGATGATGCTTATGTTATGGATGTTAGACACTAGTGTAGGCTTAATTAGGCATGAGATGGTTTTGATATATGGTTGTGCCTCCTGGTTGCTTATGAGATGCTAAATATTAATGAGTATTTGGATTTCATTATGTAGATTTTAGACATGTGGTGAAAAGTGGCTGATTGTTTTAATGCTCATGGATGTTATGGTTTAATTATGTTTGTTATAGTTATGATTATGATTATGATGTTGCTTATGACACACATGGATATCCCTATTGTGATTAAGGTTGCTATTAGCTTACTTAAGGTAAAGCACATGAGGTAGGGTAACTAACAACACTAGATGGGAGAACAAAAAATGTAATCAAGAGACTAATGTCTTAATGAAAATATCAACTAGCCATGACAAGTTAAGAAGAGGGCACGATGCTTCTTCTTTGACAAGGACTTAAATAATAGAACTGAAGTTAGATTGGCTAAATGAACATAAGCCCTTAGAATGCATAACATTAATGCTTGTTAGTTGGTTAAAAAGGTGTCTTGGCCACATAATTTTAAGTAAGCTCCAAAATCCCTTAATTATAGTGAGTAAAGGGGAAATGGGTAAAAATGGAACCTTGTTTTTAAACTAGCATGCCTCTTCTATAGGTGTCTAAAGAGTCATTATAAACAAGTCTATGTCATATAAAGTGTAAACTAATCAATGCAAGAGGTTTACTTGTGAAAGTTGATTATGGTTTTCACATTATTATGTTGCTTGAGAGCTAATTACAATTTTTGAGATTAGTTTAATTTTGTTATGATTTTAGTAATAAATCTTTTGCTTTGTTATTGTATATGGGAAGTTGATTGATGCAGGAAGCTTCCAAAAAATTGCTATGATTTTGACAAATGATTTACTTAGCCAAATTTCAAGGGAGTGGTCTAAGTTTATATGTTTTGTTCAAGGCTTTGTGATAGTTGTCCTTCAACGGAGAATTCTACCTTATATTTTTGAAATTTTAGATATGCTTATGCAACTATCCTTCGAGGGAGCAGTCTGCGAATGCTAAGATTGACCCATGATTGTTATTGGTGTGGATTTTAATTTTTTCTTGTTTGATTTTGATAGACATAGAATTGCTTATATAGGTTTAGGAGTTCACCTTTATGAAGGCAAAACTAGAAACATAAGAAGGTTGATAAGGTGTGAAGAGGTTTAAGTGACAATGATCATGGGAATACGTCCCTGAGAGGGGCAGAAAGTACCATGAGAATCATGCCATGGGTAGAGCCATGGTACCCATAATTTAAGATTTAGGCCATGATTGTGATGGAACATCACATGATTCATTTTTAATTGGTTTCCCCTAAAAGAGATAGATGGAATATGGTTGGATAGAAAGGGATGAGATTAAGTTAAACAAAAGGTAAACTTGATCCTTCTTAACAAAAGAATAGACGTAGATGTGGAGCATTGAGGGGCTTAGGTTATAGGTGGCCTTCGAGAGAAGATAATTAGTAAGCTCCTGATCCATACGTATGGGTTATGATATAGGGTTCAAGCCAATTAAAATCAACCTTGCCCCGCTCGCTTTTTTCCATATTGGTGACATGTTGATTTTCCTTTAAGATGAGGTCTCTGATGTTGAATTCCTACAATCTAAGGTGTTTTTTATAGGCACACTTGATGCACTCTTGATAGACATGGAGATGAGTAAAGGATACTAAACAACACTCACCAAGTAGTTCAAGTTGGGCTAAGTGGTGCTGATGATAATCACTCTCAAAAATGATATCTTGCAAAGATATATGAAGAGATGGGATTTAGACTTCAAGAGGCAAGATGACCTCCACTCCAAACATAAGAGAGAAAGGAGTAGCACCTATAGGGGTCCTAATGCTATTATGATATGCCCATAAGGAGAAGGGGATGTGAAAATACCAATCTTGACCAGATGCATTGACCATTTTAGTTAGTATGTTATTAAGTTTTTTGTTAGAGGCCTCGACCTATCCATTTGTTTAAGGGTGATAGGGTGAGGAAAATCTTAACTTAATGTCAAATGCATCACATAGGCCATGGACTTGCTTATTATTAAAATATTTACCATTGTCAATGATAATATTATGAGGAACACTGAAGTAGTAGATAATGTGATGGTTGATAAAATCGATAATCTTTTCTACTTTGATCAAGACTAAAGGAAAAGCCTCTACCCACTTGGTAAAATATTTGGTCACGTTGATGATAAAATTGTGCCGCTATGAGGAATGGGGATTAATTTCACCAATGAGGTCTAGACCCCATTGTGAAAAGGGCTAAAAATTGGTGAAAACTCGAAGACTATGGTCAGGTGTGTGATATAAATTGGTGTGTTGATGGCATTTAAAACACTTTTTAACATAATCAAAATGGTCTTGGTTAAGGGTAAGCTAGTAATAGTTGAGGTAAAGGATGCATTTAGCTACAGTGAGGCCACTAATGTGTCCTCCATAGATACAATCATGCATTTCCTTGATAGCATGAGAGGCTTCATAACTACATAAGCAATAGAAGATGCGGCCATCAAAGCCACATTTACAAATTAATACTCCCATAATGGTGTAGTGGGAGGTGTTATGGATAAACACTCTTCCAGCATTCCTAGAAAGGTTAGAAGGAATGATGGCAAGATTGAGGTATGAAGGTCTACTGATACCAAAGGTGAAGCTAGGTCTCCTCCACATTAAAAATGGTTGGGGAATTTGGTTTGACATAAGAAGGCTAGGTGATTTTATGGATAATGATAGATAGTTTAGAGACAGAAGGTGTAGATGGTATCTAAGTGGTAATGGAAGCCATGGTGTTGATGAACTTATTTGTAGATCGTGGGGTTGATTGGATGTAGTAGTGTTCAAATGATGATAAGAGTTAATCAACTAGTTATTTGTACTATTGTAGGACATCATTCTTAAACTGGTAAGAGCCATTGATTTGATTGACCACAAGCTTGGAGTCACCAAAGATTTTGATCATTTTGACTCCTAGGGCTAAGGTAGTTTGAAGGCATATCATTAGGGTTTCATATTCAACCATATTTTTGGTACATTCAAAATCAAGATTCAATGACAAAGGGAGAGGTTCACCATCGAAGGGGATAAGGATGATACCAGCTCCCCTACCATGTTGACACTTTGATCCATCAAAGAACATGGTGACTTGATAAAAAAAATCCACCTAAGAGAGGCTCATGATGGACTCATTAGGGAACTCAGGAGGAGGGGGTTGGTTATTTGTTAAAAGTGCTTCAACTAATTGGTCAATGATGACTTGTCCTTTAATTGATTTTTTTTAAAGAACTTAAGGTCAAACTCTATTAAGAGCATGAGTCACTTGACCATACGTTGGTTTTAGTATGGCTTGGAGTGCATGTACTTGAGTGGGTTGATATTGGTTATGACATAAGTTTTATGTTTAAAAAGGTAGTGGCAAAGCTTTGTGGCCATGAATACTAAAGCTAAGAAATGTTTTTCAATATGGGTATACTGAGTCTCATATTCTACAAGCATATGGCTAATGTAGTAAATAGTTTTCTCTTTATGTTGTTCATCTTTGTGAGTCAACATTGCCCTTAGGGAGTGGTTAGTGGCAAAGATATATAGGTAGAAAGGTTGGTTATCCTTGGGAGGGGTAAGGACAGGTGGAGACAAAAGGTATTTTTTGAGTGAATTGAAGGCCTTTTGATAGTTGTTATTCCACTTAAAAGAGACATCCTTCTTCAGAAGGTGGTGAAAGGGTTGGCATCAATCTGAAAGCTGGGAGATAAAGAGATGAATGGATTGGAGCTTCCCCTATAAACTATGGAGTTGCTTAGGATTGGTTTGAGGGAGCATGTTAAGGATCACTTTAATCTTAGTGGGATCAACTTTAATTCCATGAATGGAGATGATAAAGCCAAGGATGTTTCCTGATAAGACCCCAAAAATGCACTTATTAGAGTTTAGATGGAGGTGGTCATGGTTAATTCACTCAAAGATGATCTTGAGAATGGTTAAATGATCCTTTCAAAGTTTGGATTTTTTGAGAAGGTCATCCACATAGTCCTTTATAATATTATGGATAAGTTCATGGAAGATATAATTCATGGCAAATTGGTAGGTTGCACCAGCGTTCTTTAACCTAAAAGGCATGACTCTATAGCAAAAGGTTCCCCATGGGGTGGTAAAGGTGGTTTTATGTCGATCTTTGGGAGAAATTAAGATCTAATTGTATCCTAAGAATCCATCCACAAGAGATAACATTGTGTGGTTAGTTTCAAGATCAACTAGATGGTCGTTGCTCAATAGAGGAAAGTCATCTTTAGAGAAAGCAAGGTTGAGGTCATGAAATTCCCCATAAATTTGTAGTCCCCCTATGTCTTTGGTGATAGGTACAATATTTGAGACCCATTAAGGGTAGTAAATGGGTTGAATGAAGTTGATAGATAAAAGATATTGAAGCTCTTCTTTGATGAGAAAGGATATGCAAAGATGCATGCATCAAAGCTTTTGCTTGATAGGATTGGCATCATGGTTAGTGACTATGCTATGGTAGCAATGGTGGGGTCAATTCTAGGCATATCACTGTAAGACAAATCAAAAGATATGTTGTGGTCTTGGAGGAAACAGGGAAAATCTCAAAGTTCCTTGGTATTCAGTGATTGGCCAAGTTTGATAATGTGGGGGTTATATGGAGTGACAAAGTTGATATCTATGGTGGATTTGTTCAACATGGTCAAGGTCTTGAGAGGAAGGGATTTGTGGATGGAAGGATTTGGGACACCAAGATAGCTAAGGATGGAATCATTGTCTTGACACTAAATAGTGTTAATGGTAGGAGAGTCATCTCCTATCATCTCAAGATAGGTCAAAGGGATGGTTATAGTTAGCCCATCTTTTTAATAAATCAGGGGTCCAAGGCTAATCATGTTGATGAAAAAAAGTTAGGTGGGATAATGTCATCATCCTCACACATGGATGGAGGAGAGGTAGGTGAGGAAGGGGTATCTTCCTCAACAATGGTGGTGGTAGGTGGTTTGGGTTGCTTCTTGTTGGGTAGGATTAAATCAAGGCCATGCTTCTCATGAGGCTTCCTAGTTTCAATGGAGACCAACTCATATGGGCCATGATCATACCACCCAAGACCAAATATTTTCCAAGCACAATAATAGAGGTATGTCTTGGAAAAGCTCATCTTATCTAGGTAAGAAAACTTGATGCTAAATGGTTAGGATGGAAGAGAGGTGGTAGAAGCACCAAGGGGTTTGTCAAGTCCCCCATAGACAACATGTGTCTGACAGTGAGGAGGTCTAAAGGGAGGCATGTCTTGGAAAAGCTCATCTTATCTAGGTAAGAGAACTTGATGCTAAATGGTCAGGGTGGAAGAGAGGTGGTAGAAGCACCAAGGGGTTTGTCAAGTCCCCCATAGACAACATGTGTCTGACAGTGAGGAGGTCTATAGACAACATGTGTCTGACAGTGAGGAGGTCTAAAGGGAATAATAGATCTAATGTTTAGGTCATATCCTTGTTGGTTATTAAGTTTCCCATACTCATGAGGAGTAGGGAAAGTGGCAAGGGATAAAAGGTGATATTCCCCCAATGAAAGGTAGTGGAATATTGATTCCAAAATGTCCATGGTAGGGATTTTATCTAAAGGGATAGATGCCTCATTGGTGGAAGGGGATATGATATCTACTTTTGTGGTTGAAGGTTGGTATTTAGTTACTGAGGGTGTGTTGGATGGGTGTATGAGGACATCATTGGGGTGATAGGTCATGTTGCATGTCAAGAATGGACTTGGGTCAGCTCAAATGATGATGACTTAGTCTTCATGTTCAAACTTGACACACTGGTGAAGGGTAGAGGGGATGTAACCCATAGAGTGGTCTAGGGTCATCCCAATGGAACATTGTATTATAATTCACCTTCCATGACATAGAAGAGTTTAGGAAGTATACAGGGTCTTAGATGGATATGAAGGATGACAATTCCCAAGGTAGTGGTCATGGTATTGTTGAATGACCAAAAGATAGATGAGGTCTCAGACATGACATTGTCTGGCATGTTGAGTTGGTTATAGGCATGGGATGAGATGATGTTAATAATCTCTCCCATCAATCATGACCCATTTAATATAGGTTTGGTTGATGTGCACAATAATAAAGAGAGGTGGGTCTGGGTCATTTAGATTGATAGAGGGTATTTTTGAATCCCTAAAGGTACTAAGTTTGGAAATTTTAAGGGCACCAACAAAGGTCACTAGAGGTTGGGGTTCTTCAAGATGGACCTATATGGATTGCAAGATCTCAATCAGTGCTTGGTGATGGTGAGGATAGGTAAAGATCAACTCATATAAGCTCATCTTTGCTAGGGTCTAGTGAAGTTGTTTGAGGATAACTCTCTTGATAGATTTTGAGGGGTTAAATTGAGAGGCACCTAAAATAGACACCTTGGGTTTGGTCAAAGGCATAGATGGTTGGGTGTGGGTTGGTTGAGAGGTTGAATATGGATACATTCATGGAATGGATACCTTACCCTTACCCTTGTCCTTATACTATGATCTTATGACCATGTTCATATTATGGATAGAATAAGGAGTTGGGGTAGGAGATTCATTAGATTCATCTTTACTCTAGGGTGAGAGTGGAGGAGTAGGTAAGCATTGGGTAGGTTTGGTTGTTGTTGAGATCAATATAGGGCTCGTATGAGGTTCATATGTTAGTAGATCATCCTCATTGTAAAATTGGTGGATAATGATTTGGAGAGCTTGGTAGTTTTCCATGTCATAGCCAGGTATCCTATGATAAAAACACACTTGGTGTTCATTGTACCAGACAAGCTTTGAATCAAGAGGGTCAAAGGGTCTAATGGGAGGTAAGGCTAAACAATAAGTTTGTAATAACCTATGGAAAATGGTTGAGTAGGATATAGCTAAAGGTGGTAAAGGCTTAACGGTCTTGGCTTTGATTGTTGAGGTGGAAGGTTATTTGAAAACAAGTTTGGTGATAGATGCCTTAGGTAAGGTGACACACTTGGTTTATGGATTTGTTTTAGGTGAGGAGTTTGATGGGTTAGAGGTGGAAGATCATAATATAGTTAACTTGGGTATTGTTGGTGTGGTGAAAAGAGGTGCATCAAGAAGCAATGACGAAGGTGTAACCAAAAGAGGTGGTGGGGATTTGGTGGAGATAATAGGATTCTTGTTCAAGGTATAGGGATGAGGTCCCAAAATGGAGGGCAAGGTTGAAGGAGGTAAAATTTAGTCCTTTGGGCCTTTGGGTGGTTTTACCTCTTTGGTTGCTTTGGTTTGACACTTGGTTGTTGGTTTCAGTGAGGCAAGCTCCACCTTCACATATGGGTGGTTAAGACTCTATGTAGAGAAGGTGGCAAGGTTCTTGATCATTTTGGTTTGAGAAGCTGATTTGGCCTCTTGGGGTTTAGGTTTCTTAGATGGCTGAGGGATTGTTGGATTGGTAAAAGTTGTTATTGGTTTGGTTGATAGGGTAAGAGTTCAGATAACAAAAGCGGTGGGTTGGTCTTCTAAAGGTATGGTTTTAGGTTCTTGCTTGGTGATAGAAGGTATCCCTAATTATTTCCATTAGGTGGCTTGATCCATGTCAGGGTTGGAGATAAATTCTAATTTCTACACTAATCAAGAGAATGGTTTGTAGGCTAGTTTTATTCCCTGAGTAGAGGACCTCTAAGATAAGCCCATAGGTTGAGACACAGGGATGGTAACCTCATCTTCTTCCTCAATCAAGGGATTTGAGTTTTGAATGGATGAATTCTCTATGGGAGATGTAGACATTTGGTCTTCCTCATTAGGAATGATTTTTGAAGGGGCATTAAGTTTCTCAGTGGTTGATGAGAAAATTAAAATGGGTGCTTGGTCTGGTATGTCAATTAAGGGAGGGGTTGAGGGCCCCACTACCTTGATAAGTGGATGAGGATAAAGGGGGGTTTCCTCGGTTTGGGTTTCCAAAAGAGGAGTACCTCAATAAGTAGAGAGGGCAAGAGGTAGATAGGTTGGTCAACAAGTTCCTTAGTAATGAGTGTGTCAAGAACCTTATTAACAGTATGGGCATTATGAGAACATTCAATCATGTTTCTCTCATTCTTAGTAGGTGGATGGTTGGTTAAATGTTACCTAAATATGTCAAGTTCTTGGTTTTATGGTGCATTGGGGTTTTCTAATGCAAGCTCCCCCTTGTCAATGAGGGATTAGACAAGGCTCTTGAAGGTATTGCACCTACTAATGTCATGCCCTATTACTCAATGGAAGGCACATAGATCATTCTCATTGTACCAAATAGGTGTAGGACAAGAAGAGTTGAATTATTAGGGTGGTTTTATAGGAAGAAGTTTAATGATATTAGCTTTCAATAACTTCTCCAAGATTGAAGCATAAGATTCTCCAAATGGAGTGAATTGCTTCTAGTTGTTACGATTTTGGTTCTTCATGTTTTGCTTTGAGGAACTAGAGGAATTTGGTTGGTTGATGGATTATGGGGGAGTATCCTTAAAGATAACTACATTCATGGTTCCTTTCCCCTATTATTGGTGTTGGATTGGTTGTTTGGTTTAGAAGAAGAGGCCTCATTGGTTTTGTAGGAGGAGTTCTTGTTTTTCAGTTTTAGCTTTCCTTTGTTAATGGCTATGTTCTCTAACTTAGACACCATGGTAAAAGATTCATCAAAGGTTCAAAATCTTTGGACACATAGTGTAGAGGAGATATGCTTGGCACATGCCCAAGCAAAAAACTCTATGAGTTTGGGTTGAGGCGAGGAAAAGGAAAGTTGGTTAATTAAGCTCCTCCAATGAGCTACAAAATCAGCGATGGATTCATCCTCAAACTATCAGATAGAGTAGAGGTTGGTGATATAAACTTTCTTGGAGATATTGATAAAAAAGTGGTCCAAGAAATTTTGAGCCAACTAGGTGAAGGAGAAGAGGGGGTGTTTGGGTATGGCACTATACCAATCCAATGTCAAACCAGCTAGGGATATGGGGAAGGTATACAAGAGGGCATCATCATAGGTAATTAGATAAAAGCATGCCTAAATTCCCTAAGGTTATATTGGGGATCCTCCTTAGTTTGAAATTTAGATAACTTAGGAAGTTCCGATTAGGGAGGATATTGCCTCATGTGTACAGATGGATGGATAAGTTCATTATAGATTTGGTCATCTGATAAGACATTGTGAGCACCCAAGATGAATGAATCTAAGGTGGTCATATTATCCATAAGCATATTCATTATGTCCACTTGGGGTTACACACTTGAATGGTTGTAAGGTGCATACTATGTTTGGAGTTGAGTGACATATTGGTAATTTTTTAGAGGTGGAGAAGTTGCCACATATGGGTAAGTGGTCAGGGTGGTTGGGTCAAAACCACATATGAATATGTGGCAACTGGTGGTTGGGTAGAGGGTATGTAACTACATGGGCACAGGTGGTTAAGTCATAGGTAAGGGACAAGAGGTAACCTTGGTGGTGATAGGCCTCAAGGTATAAGGTATGGGTGTCATTACTTTTTGAAGCAGAGTAGAGGTAACCAGAGGAATGGTAGTGAGGGTAGTAGTGGGTACTCTAATAGTAATTTAAGTATGGGTAGGTAAAAGTTGGGTGGTGGTTGTGTTGGAAGAGTTTTTAGTCAAGATAAGAGATATTTGGGTGTTAGAAGGTTAAGTTGGTTGGTTCTGGTTGTGTTAGACGAGTTACCAACTAAGGTAGATGCTTGAGTGGCTAATGGTTGGGTGGTGATAGCAGTAATATAAGAGTTGCCTAAAAATCCTAATGGCATGCCATAGGGTGGGTTGGTAGGTGGTACTAGAATGGTTGTGTGATGAGCCACTATGTTAAGATAATGTTGTAAGGCTACTAGGTTATTATCAAAAAAGGAAATAAAGTTTGGTTGCCTTGGAAAACTACCTGAGGCATACTAAAAGTGTTGGAATGATGAGGAGAGCTCTCAACATCTGATATATGTATCATGGATGAAGAGGTAGAGGAGACTGGATAATCTATGGATGGGTCCTGACTTGCTAAGTATATTCATTGTTGGCGAGTAAGAACCATGAAAATAGGATGAGAAAGAAACATAAAGAATCTTACAAATCAAATAGAGAGAAAACAATAAAATGATCAAGGAAATATAACACACACTAGAGTATGTTAAAATCCTATGGTTAATTTTAATCTCACTTTTGTCTTATGCCTTAAGTTTTGAGAATGTGTGATAGGAGTGGGTTTGTAGATCAGGTACTATAAAAGTAATCTAAGGTCAGTTTTGGGTTATTTAGGTGCTCAAAAGGAACCTATATTAAAATTAATACATGGTTTGAAATTGGGGCCTACCCCCTCACTTCACACACTACAGTGATAAGGGTGTTAGGTGCTTAGCCAAGATATAATGATTTCTAGAGTTTATACTCAACTAGAGAGATGAGTTGGTTCTCCCCTTAGTAATGACCTCCAAATAGGATCATCGAGAAAGGGTAAGGTTACTGTTAGGTGATGAAATCTTAGTTGGGCCTTGTCTCAAATTTGTTTGATGTTTAATTGATGAAATTGGTTTGGTTTAGTGTGTGTAACAAAAGTGATGCTAAAATAAAATTATTGTGCCTTAATTTGAAGTGAGCTAAAATTAGAAGCAAGCAATGGATGAACTTAATTTTAACCTACAAGAGATTTCCATTTTGTTAACGAGCATAAATAGAGAGAAAAACATATAGATGCAAAGAAAGGAAATCCAAAGTAAAGACTCAAGGTCCCATCGAGCATGCCAGAATGTTTCAGTGAATTTTAGCTTGTATTTTAGAAAGAAGAAGAAACTAAGTATAGGTATGGTTGAAAAACTTATTTGATTTTGTGTGCATGGAATCAGAAGATTGTGAAGATCTCCTCTTTGGCTTGGGAGGATGACCTACAAATAAGGTAGAACTAAAGCAAATTTGTTTGTTAGACAAATAGTTGAGTGGATTTCCTAGCGATAGCTAGATATTGAAAGTAAGAGCTTCCTTGGGGGCTATCAATCCACATGTTTTAAACAATTAAGCTTATAAACAAAATAGAAAGTAATTTCATCAATAATCAAAGGATATTAAAATTGAACACAAGAATTCTTGCTTAATAAAATAAAATAAAAATGATAAAAATAGCAATAAGTTAATTAATACTAATGCTAGGTGATGAGGGTCTGGTTCAAAAAATTAGGCAGGGGTTTGTGAATAGGTAGGGACATAGAAAATAAGATTTGGTTGGGGGTAGTTAGGTGGAAATAGCTTGCTATAATTTACTACCATAATGATCATCAGTGGTTAAGATGATCATCTAAGATTAAGGTGATCATCGGCAGTCAAGGTGACTATTGGTAGTTGGGTAGACTGTTGACAATTAAGACAACCATTGATGGTTACTATGTATAGATCTAGGTTGACAAGATCATAAAGTGAGATTCTAAGAGATGGCTTGATGTTGGGCTAAGTGCAAAAGGAAAATAAAGTAATTAATGCTAGAAATTAAGTACTTATCTTGTAAAAAGTTGATCAAGTGATTGTTTGAGGTGGTTGACTCATTGGTGTAGTTTGACATGATTCTAATAGAGTAATGGTACATGGTGCTTTGGTAGAGCTATGATGATAAGTTGGCTATCTAATGTAGTAGCTAGTTTGTTGGATTACTAATGATGATTGACCTATACAAAGATAATTCTAGATGCACAAGCTCTTGATAATAATTGTAGATCCTTTTCACCTCCCTATTCCTCTCTTCTTATAGGAAAGGCAAGAGAGCTACAACATGGCACTAATTGGGCCTTATAATTATAACTTGCTCATGAAATGGCTACATGTATATTAAGATGAGTTATATTTAAAAAATTAATGTGGGTGGTTTGTATATTGGTGGTTGAGGAGGTGGACCTTGGCCATCAATGGTCAAGGTAACCATCGATGGTCATCCTAACTATCAATGATTGAGGGTGAAGGGTCAAATTCGTTAAAAGCTAGGGTAAGATAGTTTGAAAAAACTAACTACAAGTTAGGATTGGTTAGTGGTCAGAGGGTTAGATTGGCCCTAAGGGGGGCCTAGGGTGGCCCAGGGTAATTTTGACATTTGGAATCATAGTGTGTTGATTTTTGGTGTCTGCATCTACACCTTATAGTTCTCTTCTTACTTCACCTATATCTCATGTTCAAACAAATTCAAGGTCACATGTTAAAACACATGTGCGTGCGCACTCTCTCTCTCTCTCTCTCTCTCTCTCTCTCTCTCTCTCTCTCTCTCTCTCTCTCTCTCTTCTTATTATGTTCATAATTTACATAACATAAATTTACATGATAATAAAGTGCCTTTTGGTCCATTATCATATGATACTTCTTTAAAAATTAAAAAAATAAAAGTTACCAATGAATCTCCCTCAACCCCCTTACTATAGTAGAACCTATTTCTCAACCTAACCTAAATGAGGGTGATAATTCATTTCCATATAACTAGGTCTAATCTATCACCCCTCTAAAGGTTATAGAGAGCAAACTAATACTCCCTAAAAAAGGTTCCCAATACAATATACTAATGGCTAATATAAATAACAAAATTTAGGAGTTAAATAAACCTTTTGATGATGATAATATACCTTTTCAAGTGGTAATTTCCTTGTTGCATGTCATGGGTACTTTCAAAAAACAAGTACACCATTTCACATTAGAGAAAAAAGCATACCAATCTCAAGCTAATTCCAATGTCATCCATGGAAATCATATTCCATGTAGAATATAATTATTTCCAAATTCCTTATATGGGGAGGCACTAAATTGGTTTCATCATGCAATCCCCAATGGGTCACTATATACATATGATCAGTTAGAAGTAGTCTTCTCAAGCACTACATATAGAATAAGGGACCTTGAGTCACATATGAGAGGTTACTTTCATTACACTAGGGTGAGATAAAACCAACAACTAAATACACTCTAAGATTAAAATCATGTTTAAATCAGTTGATTTACTAGACAAAGGATTTATAGGTACAATACATCTTTTCTAGAGGATTTATTTTCCTCTTAAGGAGAAATTATTATATCAGACATCTAAATCATTCTGGAATCTATGTAACATAGCTATAGCATTAGACATGGAATTGGCACTAGTTTCTAGACATTCAGACATAGATTGGATGTAGGTTTCTTAGAGCCACAATCATCTAACATGGTATAAGAACCTACTCCATTCCTGACTAAGAAACTAGTTGAATAGAAATAATTGATAAAGATACTCAACAAGGACAAAGATCCACTTCATAGATCTCCTCCTACAGTGAGTAGATAATAGGACACATAAAGAGGGTTTATACAGTTTTCAAATAGAGATAGGTCTTATGATATCTTGCTTACATTATTAGATAAGGAGATGATCCCACGTCCTCATACTAATCATCATCTAGCACACCATTTGCACATGGTAAAAAATAAGACATATTATAATTTTCATAAGATAAATAGACATTCAAATAATCATTGTTATGCACTCTGAGATTGTGTTGACATGTATGTTAATAAGGGTATTATAGCATTCACATAGGGGGGCAAGATCTCAGTCTCTATAGTCTCTTAGATCACACTCCTCAATGATAGATTTATCTTATGACATTCACTTTAAGAATCCATTGGTTACTCATTGTATGATCCATGTGGTTTATAAGATACTTATTTATGAGTGATCTCATGTACCACAGATTTAGCAAAGATGGTATCCAGTTTACAGAAGTCTAAACATAGTCTTAGTTCTCATATTAATTAAGATATTTATAAATAATAATAGAGATCATAGCATAGCCTTAGTTCGTATATCAATCAAGATATGTGGAAACAATAATAGAGATTAGATTATAGTCTTAGTTCAACCACTGATCAATCTATTTTCAAGAGGTCATGAAAATTAGAACATAGTCCAGTAGCTAGTCAAGATATTTGGTAGAGATCATAGAGCTCTGAGCATAATTTCCATCTAACATCCAATTAGGATATTTACTACAGAGTATACACACCTATTCACTAATAGTGTATCATACATAATATCAGTTCTAGAGTCCACTTCTACACTAACATAACATGATCATTATGGTCATTTGTTTACCATGCCATCTAGGTTCAGATAGTGCATACCCCAGTCATGTGATCAACACATAGATATCCTATAAGACTCCTGTAAAACCTATTCTAACAAATAATTTTCCTAGTCTACTACACATGTCTACTTAAACATTTATAAATAGATAAAAAAATCATTACCATTACTTAAAAAAATTGCATATTCTAGTATCTCCATTTATCACAATCAAAATAATTAAACACATGTAAACATGCACAATATAACTAGATTGAGATACCAATATACACAGTGCCCATATAATAATAAACATCCATATAAATAACTTAGAACATAGTTTTAATACAAATATTGTATATCACTCAATAATACGAACATGGTGACTAAAACCAACCCTCTCACTCTCACTCTCAAACATATCCATACTGGAATTGGAGGCCCCACACTCCCTCTATGACCTTGGTCGATGCCTACATCTACTCTCTCTCCCATAACACACCCAGATTGACCATACATTCCACATGATCTCATTGTAGATGTATGTAATCATCCACTATCTATCTACTTTCCCCACTTAAAGAATTAGGTGCAGGTATGGTTTGTCTCTACAATTCCACATGTGCCTCATCCCTATTTATGGTCACTCACCTATATGCCATAATATCTATGGTATCTCGATCAAATAAATGGGTGTGAATGCCAAAAAAATCCATGGCCCTTTATATTAATCCATCATTCATGACATCATCAAGAGTATGTTATGTTAGTAAATGGAGCATAGACTCAATGGTAGTCTCCCAATACTCATCATTACCTGAACTTGCACATACCCACACAATGCATCAGATACCTAACAAAGTAAATAAGTAACAAAATACATATAATATAGAAACATACAATAGCAAAGTACCATTGATAGCCCTAAGGGGTTCCATATATAGTACAAATTCTATAATGATCCCACCTCTCAAAAATAGAGGTTTCCATCTATGCTCTCTCCATGAGGATAAATAAGGCATCTCCTATATCATCCACATCTAGTATGTTAATCACTAGATCATGCTTTGTCAATAGAATTAGAGCTAACTCTATAGATGATAGTCTAGGCCTACTACCTAGCCTTACTAGAACCTGAGAACTCATCAACCACACCACTATCACTGGAAGCACATCCTAAGTAACACCAAACTATCACATCACCCATTCATACTATAACCTCTCAAATACATTGACCCAATGGTCATGCAACCAAAAACTCACTCAAACCCATCTCAACTAAACATTTTCCTTAGTCCATCCCATATATCCCTTGTAGAGCCTCCAAATAATGTCTCTGACCATCAACCTATCAAGAACCTACTGACACTACATCATGTTCCTCCTGGGAAAGCAGTTCATCCTAGTCCACTTGTCTATAAATGACTTTAGGTGGGCCCAATTACCTCATCGAGGCAACATCAGTTTACTCATGACTATATGCTCATACACCCAATAATGTGATAGTGTGGAGGATCTGATACCTCCTACACACATCTCATGTAAATTATACAAATCCTGATACAAGTGGGCTAGCATAGTATGAACCCATGAGTATATAGTGTTTTGTTCCTCTTTGTCCTACACTATTTCATGCATCCTATATGAGATCAATACCCCACTCCCATCTATAGCCATAAATGAAGCCAATAAAATTGTTAAGAACTTCTACAACTATGGAACATTCACTATGATAATCAATGACAATAATATCACTATGGCTCCCTGCACGATGAATCCTTAAAAATATTATAGAAAAACACCAAGCACCCTGATGTATAGCTTGATCACTATTATCCTCTTGTAATACTATTTTATGCCCAGTAATAGGTAATTGCAAGATCCTATACACATCCTCCACGGTGATACTCATATCCCTAGTAGGTAACCAGAAAGTGTAGGTATCTACATTCCACCTCTCACATAGTGTAGTCATCTTGTATTTATCCTAACGTATCATATATAATTATGCCATGTGACTCAAATCAATTCTCTCTACCATGGACATCTCAACATCTATTAGGGGTAGACCCTATAAGGTCTCTATCATCCAGTTACTCTAGAACTCTCTCATGCACATATCAACCTATAAAAATACAACTAAATCTCCTTGGAACCAGGAACTATGTATGGTATTTATGTTCAATTTTATTAGTTAGAATCTTGTTACTATTTGTATTTATTTGTAAAAATATCAAAACAAATTCATAGTTTAAAAAAGAGCATTTTCTTATTTCATTTATTTTCTATGCAAAGTATCTTTTGTTTTACAGCAGAAGTGTGAAGCAAATTTCCTTTCGTAAGTAGGAGTGTGAATTTATTTTCCCTGCAAACGTAAAATAGGAGTGTGATCTTTTACTTCTAGCAAAGGAGTAGATTGATTTGATTTCTTTCTTTTTTAGCAAAATCATGAATCAAGTAGTTTAGTCAAAGTTAGAATAGGATCAACAAGCACCCCCATGAGCAAGACTTCTAGATCTACCATCCCATACCTTACTGTAGATAGCTTTAGACACCAGACCTAGTTGATAAGACACCAATTGAATATTGGTTAAATGAGGAGTTAGATGACACTCATCATTTTTGGCATCATTGCTAGGGAATATAAGGTGTTAGTAAGGTAATCATTATTGATCTATAATAAAAATAAAAAATTATAAAAATCATAAAAATTCCAAAATAGTCAATAAATTGATGTACCATCCTAGAGATTCTAAATGATGATTTATTCCAAAGTTTCCACCAAGAACACAAGTGGACACCCCTTCAACATCTCTGAGTAGTGAACCAGAAGATACAAGTGAAACCTATTTGCAAGAATCTTCTGAAACTGGGATAGGAACTAGGCCATTTCCACATGTAAGCCCCATAGGACAAATTCTTCAAGATCAATCTCTTGCAAGAAGACACTATTTAGAAATTGCCAAAGAATTAGAAGAAGCATTTTAGAGACCCATAGCTGAAGAAAATTATGAGAATTTAGAACAACCTATAATTGATACCACAAACATTCAGTGGGAATATCATCCTGGTTTTGAAATATCATCAAAAGAAGAAATGGATCTCCAACAAAATAAAAAATTTGCACAACCAGGAAGGACTTTTTCCTTTCTTATTATTGCAGATCCTAATGATCAAACCCCCATGAAAAATATTTCACTAGCTAATCTACCAAATTTTTAGGGATGATCTACAGAAGATCTTGATCAATTATTATTTGAGTTTAAAGTTCTATGTCAAACCTATGATTACACAACTGATAGCCAAAAATTAAAACTATTTTCATCTACACTTAGAGATACAGCTATGAGATGGTTCATGGGTTTACCTGGCAATTCTATTAGAACATGGGATGATATGGAAATAGAATTCTTGAACAAATACCAAGATTACTACCAAGTGTGAGAAATAAAAGAGGATTTCTTAAAAATCAAACAAAATGAGGATGAATCTTTAGAGGATTATCTGGATAGATTTATGTTCACTCATAAAAGAAGTAATTATCCACTCACTGAAGACATTTAGAAATTGGTTTTCTTGAAGGATTGGATGAAGACACTAGAGATGCCTTAAATCTGATGGGTAGATGAGACATAATTAAGTTGGCTTTCAATCAGATTTATGAGCTTTGTACCAATTACTCTAACAAAAACCTGGAATTAGGAAAGGAAAGTTGGGGAAATATAATGAAGTAGGTAAATTAATGGAAGAATTTGCTAATTTCAAAATAGATATTCTAGTTACACTAAACAGTACTTTGGATGGCCTTCAAGCTAAGACAAATGCAACAGATCCTTTGGCAATCTACTATCCTAACTATAGATAGAAACACACCCTTAGAGAATGCCCTCTAGATAGAACCAATATTTAATCATGTGGGATCTGTGATGTAACAGATCATAATACCAAATATTGCACCCTTCTGCCAGTTTTAAAGAATCAAATGAAAACACAAGTCCAATCCACTGAAGAAGTAAATTATATTTAGAGACAAAACTTTGCTCCACAAAACCAAGCTCAAGGATAGTTTAGTGTAAGAAATCCAATTAATCCATGGATGGCACCATGGAATGTTTTAATCCCTTCACCATTTTGGAATCAACCCCAAATTCCATCAATTCAAAATCCATGTGCAGGACAAGATTGGATGCCAACACCTCCATGGATGGTGCCACAACCACAACAATAATGGGTACCTTAGTAGCATTAGATGCCATAGCCCTATCAACAATGGAATCAATAGTGGAATCAATAGTCACAATTCACCCAACCAAGAAGACCACTTCAACAACAAACCATTATGCCAACCCTAGTTATTTATTAGAGTTATTGCTAGAATCTAGATAATGCGAGTGCAATGGAGACGTCATCACATGAGTTGAAGCAAGTGAACACCACATAGATGGTAAAGTAATTTGAAAATAACACAAGAAGATAAATTACACAAGAAAAAATGGAGAAAACCAAAATCTGATTAACATGAGATGGCCAAAGTGAGGACTACAAATAAGAGAGTACGTAACTCCTCCACAAAAGGTGGACAAGGCACCCTAAGAATAGACTGTAACTCCTCCATGAAATGTGGTGACAAGGTGCTAAGAATTGAGAAGTAACTCCCATTAAGGGAGTTACTTATGACATTCTGATGACACCTATGACACATGCATGACCCACACCTCCACATAAGCTAGCCTATCCCACAAATGTAGGAAAACTCTATGTATGCACAAGAAATACAATTTCCCTAATTAATAAATAGGGAAAAATAAAAACCTACACTAATACCCCCCATAAGCACAGCTTAGGTGGGCAGTGTGGAAATATAAAATGGGTCCCGGCAACTAGGCCTGATGAGGTACCCATGTAAAAATGCAATCTCCCATAAGATAGAGAAAAGGAGAAAACTCATAGACAAAACACCCCCCCAAAAGAGAGACATAAGAGAAAGAAGAGGCTAGTGGCCCCCCTTAAAGATGATGCTACTACAGATGAGGACCGCACCCCAAGAAGAGCTCATAGATGAATGAACTTGCTCTCAGTGAAAGCTTTGGTGAAGATGTCTATAACATGCTCCAAAGACTAGAAAAATATCAAGTCAATGACCTGACTATGAATAAGCTCTCAAATGAAATGCATGTGAATCTCTATGTGCTTGGTTTGCTGGTGCTGAACTGGATTCCTACAAATTTGAATGGTACTTTAGTTGTCACAATAAATGATGTTGGGCTGCCTGATAGGAATGCCAAACTTAGAAAGTATCCCCTAAAGCCAAATAGCCTCAGTAGCTACATTAACAGCTCCCATGTACTCTACCTCTGTGGATGATATAGCAATAGCATTCTGCTTCTTGCTAGACTAATTGATAGGACCAAAACCTAGAGAGAAACTATAACCAAAAGTGGACTTGCGAGTTTGTGAATTGCCAACCTAGTCTAAATCTGTATATCCAACCAAGTCAACCTCTATGCCAAATTTGTAATGAATCATGTATCTATGTGAACCCTATATGTAATGCAAGATCCTCTTAGCTGATTTCTAATGTAGCTCATGAGGTTCCTGCATGAATCGGGAGACAAGTCCCACTGTATATGATATGTCAAGCCTAGTGTGAGTCAAGTAGATGAGACTACCAACAAGTTATCGATACTGAGTTGCATCAACCAAAGGTGAAGAACAATCAGCCTCAAGCTTGACTCCTGATAGAAAGGGAGTTAGAGATGGCTTGCAATCAGCCATGTGAAACTGAGCCAATAAGTCAAGAGCATACTTAGGCTATGTAAGAGAAATCCCTGAATCTGACTGTAAGATCTTGATGCCAAGGAAGTAGTGCAACAAACCAAAGTCTGTCATGTCAAACCTATCTTAGAGAGATGCCTTCACCATTGTAATAGCTAATGAAGAACTCTTGGTGATCAAAAGGTCATCAACATATAGAACCAAAATCAAGAGCGAATCATCCTACTACAAAAAGTAGACATTGGGATCAGAATGGCACCTAGTGAAACCCATTGTGAGAAGGAAGGAATCCATCTTGGCATACCAAGCTTGAGGGGCCTATTTGAGGCTATAAATAGATTTCCTAAGTCTACATACTAAGGAAGAATCCTAAATAAATCTTGGTGGCTGCTTAATGTAGATCTCCTCCTCTAGGTCTCTATGAAGACAGGCACTATTCACACCCATCTGATGCACATCCCAACCATGTGTTGTGGCAATAGCCAAGGTGAGTCAGATAGAAGTCATCTTTGCAATGGGTGTAAAGGTCTTTGAGTAGTCAATGCCTACCACTTGTGAGAAACCCTTAGTGACCAATCATGCCTTGTACTTATCAATTGACCATTTGCTACAAACTTGGTCTGCTATATCCACCTACATCAAACCATCTTTCTTCCCTTAGGAAGTGAAGTCAAATACCAAGTGTGGTTTTTGATTAAGGAAGAATATTCTTCCTTCATAGCACTATCCCACTCAGGTACCCCCGATGCCTCTCAAAAAGTCTATGGATCCAAAACTGAAGCAAAGAAGGCATGTGGATCTCTCTAAAAATCCCCCCTAGTACGTCTATCATTTGCGAGATCTCGTGCCCAAGTGCCAACACTCTCAAGTGTCTGTCTGGCCCAAAGTGGCCCAGAAGTGGGTGAGTCAGGTGCTAAC
This sequence comes from Torreya grandis, assembly GCA_037957365.1. Lineage (NCBI taxonomy): Eukaryota > Viridiplantae > Streptophyta > Pinopsida > Cupressales > Taxaceae > Torreya > Torreya grandis. The sequence goes on along the minus strand of JARHVA010001111.1, from coordinate 2,061,509 downwards.
TCATCATCCTCTGACTGACTAGAGGTGGATGACTTTGCATCACTATCCTCACTGTCTAAACTTGAAGAAGAAGAAGATGTCTCTGGCTTAAGAATCTACTGTGGCTAATCTGAATCTAATGAGGAAGCATCATTAAGAAGTAGATTCGATGAGGGAGAAGTGTCAAGTGTTGAGTCTCTAGGACTCTTCTAAAAATGGACACTTCTCTGATGAAAAACTCATGAGTAACTAGATCTAGAAGGCGATACCCCTTAATACCATGCAGATATCCTACAAAGATGCAAGACTTGGACTAACATTCCATAGCTTTGCATTTCTTCTTTAGAATGCAAGCCATGGTGGGGATCCAAAAACCCTAAGGTGCTCAACATCAGGTTTCCTTTTATGCCAAGCTTCAAAGGGTGTTATCCCTTTCAAAGCTTTGTGAGGAACCCTATTTTGAATGTAGCAAGCACAATTGATGGCTTCGGCCCAGTACTATGGTGCTAAGGATTTGGAGTGAATCATACAGCTACCCATCTCTTTCAAGAACCTATTTTTCATTCTACAACCCCATTCTGTGAAGGACTGTAAGTGAATGTGCACTGCAAATCAATCCCCTATGTGGTGTAAAACTACTCAAACTTGATGCTGACATACTCCCCTCCATTATCAGTTTGAAGAACTTTGATGGATTTCTCACTCTATTTCTCAAGAAGAGCCTTAAAGTCTAGAAAATTTTCAAACACTTCAGACTTTTGTTTGAGAAAATATATCCAAGTGTACCTAGAGAAATCATCAATGAAAGTGAGGATGTACTTGGCCCTTGTGAAAGATGGTTTGGGAAAGGGTCCTGATACATCACTATGGACTAAATCCAAAGGTTGTGTAGCCCTCCAAGCTTTGCCTTTGTCAAATTTTGCTTTGGGATGCTTCCCAAGGGAGCACCCCTCACAAAGTCCTTTTGAGAATAGGACACAAGGCAAGCCAATTACCATGTCATGTTTACAAAGTTACTCAAGGTAGTGGTAGTTAAGGTGGCCAAACCACTCATGCCATAATTTTCTAACTCCATCTGAATGAGTCAACAATGTTGTTGGAGAAGAATCTGATGCAAAATGTGAGAAGGTGTATAACCTTGCTTGGTGATTTGCCCTACCCACTGCCACTGTAGTATCACTATGCAACTCCTTGATAGCCACTGAATCTGATGAAAACTCAACGCTCATGCCTTGACCAATGTGAGTGATTTGGTACACTGATAAGAGATTGGTTGAAAGAGAAGGAACACTTAGAACATTATTGAATGTTCCTCCTTCCATTTCAACTGACCCTCTCCCTGCAACAAAAATTGAAGTGTCATCACCCAAACTAATTGAAGTCATGCTACAAGGCTCTAAAGATGAAAACTCAACTAATGAAGAGCTCATGTGGTGAGAAGCACCTGAGTCAATGACCCATGAAGATGTAGAAGCTATTTTAGCTACAAGGGCCTTGCCCTTTTCTTTCTCCTTACCCTTGCCTTTTGCCTTGGTAGAATCTTGGGTAGATGAATTTTGCTTGATGGACTCAGGAACACGTATGTTGTTTTTCTCTAGAAGATGAGTTAGGTGATCTATTTGTTTCTTCATGCATTTGTGTTCATCATGCCCTATCTTTTTAAAATAGTCACACTTAACCTTCTCCTTCTTCGGTTTAGCATTGGAGGATGAAGACCCACTAACCTTCTTCTCCTAGTCCTTGTCCTTTTTATTCTTCTCCTTTGTTGAAGTCTTATCCTTACCATTTATAGCTATCAAATCTTGGGGTTGATTAGACTTCATTGTGCCCATTTGAATTAGCTTATCTTGCTCCCTAGTCAAGTTAGCAATGAATAAATTCAAAGAAGGCATTTTCATGTAGTGCGAAAGGCACTTTTTGTGGCATGGAACGTAGAGACAAAGACTGAATAGCTTGGACCTAACTTTATGAGAATAGAAAGTATGAGTTGATCATCTTTCTTCTCTATCCCACATTATTTCAATTGCAATCTAAGGGCCTTAAACTTAGTGAAGAATTCCTGTAGGGTGTCAAAGTTGCTAGGACTTAGACTTATGAGTTTATTTTTGAGCTCATGACCTCTCATCTCATCAAGCTTCCCAAATAAGTTTTTTAAGGTGTCCCATATGTCATTAGGAGTCTGGAAGGATTCTAAATGGAAGATAAGTTTTGGAGTCATAGACAAACTCAGTATTCCATAGGCTTTATCACTACAGTTGTACCACTTGACGTTTTTAGCATCAGTGTTGGGTTCTACTTCAGTACCCATAGTGATCTTATATAACCCTTTGCTTCTAAGAATGATTGACATTTTAACCTTACATTCATGATAGTTGAAGGGTTTCAGGGGTTTAATTTGAAAACAATCCATTTTTAGCTAAATTTAGGTGAATTTGTGTTGATTTCACGTTGTGAAATTATGCAAAAAGGAGAATGAAAGCAAAGATTTGCAAGTTGTGAAAAGCAATCACACTCCCCCAAAATATTGAGCCCCCCCCCAAATATGCAAGTGCATATTCAAAAGACGCCGGACTCAGTTGAGAATGTGTCTTAGAGTAATTAGTGCAAGACTAAAGTAAATAGGACGTCGGACTCAGCCGAAAATACGTCCTAAGAGACCCAAATTTTTGGCACTTTATAAAATAGTGTTTTTTAAAAAAATAATAAGCCTATGCTATGGATAATTTAATTACAAATACTTTTGAAAAAAATGGCATCCAAATCTGAGCTACCGTTTGCAAGATATTAAAGGTTCAATTTTCTCGTAAACTAGTGTTTTTGCAAAAAAAAGCACTAAAACATTTTTAAAATGCCTATTTTGAGAGAGAAAGTGGCCTTCCAACCACTCATTAGATTCAGCATGAAATGAGGAATCCAAAGGAGTTTAGTGTGAGGGGGAATTAGCCTCCCACCAACCTGGGCCTCACCCTTCATCTTCGACAAGGGAAGATACAAGTTTTAATTGAAAACCCCCAAATTACAAAACTATCTAAAAAATTGAATATTCAGTCAAATTGACTGATTTTTGTTTTACAAGTCAATTTTCAACTGAAAATAATGAAGCATAGACAGAATGAAGGATTACCAAGTGTCCAAAGGGTGCCACATGGGATGCCAAGTAAGGAAGGGGCGCCAAAAACAAACAGTCCAAAATTTAACTTGCAGAAAAGACAAAAAAATGTAGACCTGTTGGAAACCGTATGGCCTACTTGGCACTTTACTGGGCAAGAAAAGATGAAAGAGTTTCTAAACTTTAATGCACAACAAGTTTACCAAAAAAATGTGCCATATTTAGAAAAAAATAGACTTGTTTTGGACGTCATACCGCTGATGGCATGGCAGAACTGAAGGTGTCTTGCTAAAGTTGGCACAGACCAGAAGTTTGGCATGGAGTGCTGAAGGAAGAACCTAAAGACTTGCATGTTGTATGACCTGGTCAGCTATTGGAGAGTGTGGACTGTTGCTACTGCTTAGCGTGGACTAAATGTTGCTCTTCCCTCTACTACTCTACACAACAATGGTGCCCAAGCAAATTGTTGAACCAGCCCCTGAAGTGAAGACAACCAAAGGCCAAGGATTCCCAAGAAAACGATACCAGAAATTATATATATTTTTATTTTAGATCAGATCTAGAAATTAAAAAAATAAAAATAACTCCACTCCTCTTGAATTCAAAATAAACTAAAAGCATAACCATACACGTGATTACCATTCTTGCTCTGATACCATATCGGAGTTGTTGCTAGAATCTGAATAATGCGAGTGCAATGGAGACATGATCACATGAGTTGAAGCAAGTGCACACCACATAGATGCTAAAGCAATTTGAAAATAACACAAGAAGATAAATTGCATAAGACAAAATGGAGAAAACCAAAATCTGATTAACATCAGATGGCCAAAGTGAGGACTACAAATAGGAGAGTACGTAAGTAACTCCTCCACAAAAGGTGGACAATGCACCCTAAGAATAGACTGTAACTCCTCCATGAAAGGTGGTGACAAGGTGCTAAGAATTGAGAAGTAACTCCCATCAAGGGAGTTACTTATGACATTCTTATGACACCTATGACACATCTATGACACACACCTCCACATAAGCTAGCCTATCCCACAAATGTAGAAAAATTCCATGTATGCACAAGAAATATAATTTCCCTAATTAATAAATAGGGAAAAATAAAAACCTACACTAATATTATTCAGCAACAAAGAAATTAATCAGACCTCAATGCCTGCACAACCAATATCAAATCAAAAGAACAAATGACCAACACCTATTTATGTTAATGAATAGGAAGAAACAATCAATGTGGGAGGTATTGAGTGATCAGACATAAATTTGAGATCAGGAAAAACTATACAAAAACCTCCAGTACTCATTTCTGAGATACCTGATGAAAATGAACAGTCAAAATCATCTCAATTAAGCACTAGACAAGCTGAAATCAAAATGAGCCCTGAAGAAAATAAAGGAAACACTACTACACCAGTAGTTCCTTTTCCTAAAAGATTAAGAGAAATTGATATCAAACCAGACTCCAATTTGGTCCATGAGTTGTAAAAGATCAATATTGAAGTACCCCTTCTACAAGTTATTAGGGATATAAATGAATTAAATAAGATCATCAAAAACCTCTATATTAAGACACCTAAGAGGAAGGTAAAATACCTAAAACCATTCATGTTGATGGAAAAGTTGTTGATTATTAGCAGGAAAACTATTAGTACCAAAATATGCAGATTTGGGAAGCCTAGTGATCACAGTCACAATCAGAGGAAAATAAATTCCTAATGTCTTGGTAGATTTAGGAGCAAAAATCAATGTCATGACAACTAATACTCTCTATGCATTATCTCTTATGAAAATGCAACCTATAACTACCATTCTTCAAATGGTAGACCAGTCGGTAACAAAACCAGAGGGAATTATAGAAAATGTTAAAGTATTAATAGAATCTTGGGAATATCCAGTAGATTTCATGGTCTTGCAACCCAAAACAAAGAATCTAGGATATCCTATAATCTTAGGTAGACCATGGTTGGCTACTATAGCAGCATTGATTGATTTCAGGTCAGGAGACATGACCATTTCCAATGGGTTAAAATCCAAATGCATCTCTTTGTATCCTCCTGCAAAACCATCAACAAATTGCATACAAGAACTTTAGGTGGATGAATCAAATAACACATTAAATAACATTTCCTCCTTAGCCATGATCACAGTTAAAAACACATTTGGAAGAATTGAATGGAGACATATACCCAGAATCTATGGACTCTGCCAGTCCAGAAATAATGCACTCTTCTAGTCTGAAAGCTATGGACTGCCTTAGTTTAGGATTCTTGGGTCAGATAGAAAATTATGAAACCTCCACTTCTACTTCTACTAGTACTTCATCATATGATCATAGACTAATTCAGAAAAGTGTGTGGAAATTGGTAGAATAATAGCAAACTCATTTCCTAGATGCATTTCATTGTTCCTTAGTAAGACTGATTCCTCCTAGAAAAGAGTTTGTTGATAATGTAACTATGTTTCATAAGTTACTTCCTCATCTGTGTCCTCTGAACTCATTAATTACTGAGTTTAAGAAAATATAATCCAACTACCTAGGTACAAAACCAATCATGGTATTACCTGGAAATTTTTTGAACATCAATAGTTGGTTAACAAATGAAGAGGAAGATCAACTCTTTGAAGTGTTAGAAAGACATACCAAGGATTTTGCTTGGGATTAAACCAAAATGAAAGGAATTCACCCCAGCATATGCACTCATCACATTTACATAGAATCTATCAAATCGATCAGACAACCACAAAGAAGACTAAACATAGCACTAAAAGAAATAGTCAAAGCATAAATCCAAAAGTTGCTAGAAGTTGGATTTATTTACCCCATCTCAGAAAACCAGTGGGTTTCACCTCTGGTAATTGTGCCCAAGAAAAATATAAAGTTAAGAGTATGTGTGGATTATCAAGAACTGAACAAGGCAACATTAAGATATTACTTTCCTTTACCTTTTAATGATCAAGTTCTTGATAACTTGGCAGGAAAGAAATATTTTTCTTTCCTGGATGGGTTAAGCAGGTATAACCAGATAACCATAGCAGCTGAAGATCAAGATAAAAACACATTTACCTACCCTTGGAGAAATTTTTCTTATTGAGTACTTCCATTTGGACTCTGTAATGCTCCAACAACCTTCCAAAGAACAGTTTTGGCAATATTCTCTAACCTTACAAATGATTGTGTTGAGTTATATATGGATGATTTCACTATTTATGGTGAAACTTATGAAGAAGCTCTTACCAAATTTGAAAGAGTATTGATTAGATGTGAGGAACATCAATTATCTTTGAGCAATGAGAAATCTTTGTTGATGATGGATGAAGGAATAGTCCTGGTACATCATATTTCTACAAAAGGCATTTAGGTAGATCCAAAGAAAGTTGAAATAATTTCCAACTTGCCCATTCCACAAACACAAATTGAAGTTAAGAGTTTTTTAGGACATGTTGGTTACTAAAGATGATTCATAGATAAGTTTAGCCAAATTGTTGCCCCTATGTTTGCCTTGCTTACAAAAGACAGTACATTCGAATGGAGTGATAGTTACCAGTAGGCCTTTGAAACCATCAAAGCTAAACTTGTTACTACTCTAGTATTAAGAGGACTAGATTGGACTAAGCCATTCCATATATACACAGATGCTTCCAATACAGCACTAGGAGCAGTTCATGGACAAAAAGATGAAGAGGGTAACATGTATGCTATATATTATATTAGCAAAAACATGACATCTGCTGAAAGAAATTACACCACAACTAAGAAGGAATTCTTAGCTATAATTTATGAAATGAACAAATTCAAACACTACATAATAGGATACAAGGTATTTGTCTATACATACCATTTAGCTATTAGATATCTTACCAACAAACCAATTATGGGAGGTAGGATTATTAGATGGCTATTACTCTTACAAAAATTTGATGTTACTATTATAGACAAACTAGGAAAGTCTAAAGTGGTTGCTGATTTCTTCTCAAGAATGAACACTATAGGTGAAGAAGAACCAATGGAAGATGACTTTCCAGATGAACAATTATTTTCTCTTCTAGCACAATCTCTATGGTTTGTTGATATAGCCAATTACCTCACCATAGGGAAGTTTCCTCTGTACTTTTCTCAAAAAAAATGGTTAATCAAAGAAATTTCTTCTTTTAAATGGATTAATGGAATGTTATTTAAACATGGACCTGATCATGTGTTTTGTAGGTGTGTGATAAATGGTGAAGCTTATGATATCATCATAGCTTGTCATGATGAACTAGGAGGAGGCCATTACTCAGCTCAAAGAATCATACATAAAATCCTAGGAGCAGGATATTATTGGCCTCATCTTCATCAACAAGTAAAAAGATATGTCAGACACTGTGATGCTTGTCAGTGAATTGGACAACCTTCTCTTTCAATAGAGATGCACCTGCACCCTCATCCTTAATTGGTTTTAGAACCATTTGAGAAATGGGGAATTGATTTTATTAGTCCAGTGGATCCTCCTTCTAGAGGAAAAGAATATCTTCTATTTTGTATAGACTACCTGACTAAGTGGGAAAAAGTGGAAGCTTTAACTCATGCAAGAGAGGAGATGGTAGCTGATTTCTTATATTTCAAAATAATGCAATGATTTGGTACTCCAAGAGAGATAGTCTTAGATTAAGGACTGCAGTTCATGTCAAAAATGATAAAGCACTTTATGCAAGTGTATCAAACTCAACACAGAAAAACATCTCCATACCATCTACAAATAAATGGACAAGTTGAAGTCACCAATAGAGAACTAGAAACTATTTTAACCAATGTTGTTAATTCCAATAGAAAGGATTGGGTAGATAAGGTACTAGAAGCTGTTTGGGCCTATAATACTACTTGGAAAACAATAATTGGATTTTCACCTTATGAATTGGTTTATGGTAAGAAACTTTTATTCTCTGTTGAATTTGAACTACAAACTTTGAAAATAACTGTAGAAGTAGGAATTGAGTTAGAATAAATATAGAAAGCAAGAATCCTACAACTTAATCAACTTGATGAAATGAGGATGGAATCACTACAAATAAATGAACTGGTACAACATCAACAAAAAGTTTGGCATGATACACAAATCAAGCAATGGAAGTTTTAGAAAGGAGATTGGGCACTATTGTTTGATTCTAAATTTCAATAGTTCAAAGGAAAAATACAAACAAGATGGTTGGGACCTTATGAGATTAAAGAGGTCTATGAAAATGGATCTGTTAAGCTGATACCTATTGATGATAGCATAAGAGCTCTGTTAGTCAATGGACATAGATTGAAGCTCTATCAAAAACCCCTCAATAAAGATGAATTTATTCAAAAAGTAAAGGATCAAGTAGCTATTCTGGAAAGCTCTACTTCTTCTAGTGAACATGCTCCTTGATATTCTAGCAAAAAAATTAAAAATAATAATAATAATAATAATAATCAATAGTGAAAATCCTTCTAGGGATGGTATTGACAATGCATGCCCAGAAAACCAGGTTGCTAGCTGGCTATGCATTACAAAAAGGGCTTTGGCTAGAAAACTAGCAATGGCTGGCTAAAGGGCAAAAAATACTAAAATTTATAAATCATGACACTATAATTGGTCATCTCCATGTAGTAAACTAATCCATGTGAACTTATTTGTGCAGGACACATGGTGAGAAAAGGATAATGTCTAAGGTTAAAGTAAGTAAGACATATATTTCATTTCTCTATGTTTAGTTAACTAACAATCTTTGATTTGATTAAGACCATATTCTTATAAGATGACCTAGATTTGAATCTTTTGAAATGGAATGACACATGCCGTAATGAAAAATCATGCAATGAAGCCACCCAAGGTGCAAGGATAAGTGTGTGGCTTTGACATCATCAATTGAGTCATCAAGTACCATAATGATGAGACATCATAAAAAGGGGTTTTTAAATGATGTAATGAATCACTGTCACCGTCAATATGACATGTCATCATTTCACATGAATTTTATTGATGAGATCAAATGGTTGGCACACTCTATAGAAATGTGTGGTGCCTAACTGTATCACATCACCATAAACTCATGCAGATATAACATTTCATATGAATTGTTTCCTTTCTACAAACTTCAATAAAAACTAATCCTTAGATCCTTTTACCTACCGACTTCAACAAAAAAAATTGGTCGACACCTTAATTGAAGTTAAAGGAACTGAGCTGACTGTAACTCTGCGTAAAAATGGGATAGAAGAAAAGATCAAAGCTGAAGGATCCAATGAAGTTTTATAAAGATAAAGCTTCTATAGCAGTGTTTAGAGCCAATGGTTGGATACCTTTCATTGAAAAGCTCCAGGGTTTTGACAAAACAATGGTAAGTGAATTTATTACCAATATCACCCCTGAATTTTCAATTGTGAAAGGCATTGTTATTCCTATTACAACTCAAATCATAAGATAAATTATACAAGTTTTAGAAGAAGAAATGAGAGCCACAGGTAGAATTTCATTTAGTGATTTAATTAGTCAATTTAATGGTAATAAATAGACTAGAACTTCATGTCTAGTAGATTCTAAATTAAAATCAAAAGGGATTAAAATGAATTCACTTCTTGAACCTTAGAAATCTGTAGCCAAGTGGGTACTTAAATATATCATTTGTGAAGGACAACATAGTCTTTTAGGGGGGATGCCATGAAAATGTTTATACATCTTAAGCATGGGAGACAAAAACCTTAGTACAAAATTAACCTCCCATCTTTCTTTAATAGTGCTCTACAAGTTATGTCTACAATCCCTACTACTGCTCTTAGGCATCATGGCCTTATTCAACTTATTATCCAGCATCATTTCCTTCAGCAAGGTCAAGAGGTTTGGGAGGAATTTTAGAACAGTATAGCACAAGAAACCCCAAATGTTCCATAGGAACACTCATCTCCACCTACCCCATCAGCTGAGAATACAACACTAAGAAAACAATCTCAGACTGTAATCTCCATAGAAATCCCTTCTTCTTCAAGAAGAATCACAAGGTCTCAAAACCCTAAAATTTCAAGGTCTCCACAAGAACCTCATGAGTCTATAGTACAACTAGTTCCTTTGACAGGAAGAAGAAAATTGAGACAAAATTTTGCTATAAAACTTGAGAAGACCAAGGTTTTGGTGGTTGAGAAGGAAAATCAACCAAGTGTAGCTCAAAGAGTAACCAAAAGAAGGAGAAGGCTCATTTTAACAGAAGAAGACGAACAAAAAAAATTAGATATTTTAGATAGTCTTAAAATAATGTCTCATTCCCCCATACATTAGATTATTCTTACAACTACAGATATTGAAGAGACTCCTTTTTAAAGGAACTCTCCAATCATATTGGAGGAGCCAAATCCAGAGGAAGAGCCACACATGGCAAAGGAATTAGGTATGGCAGAACAACCACTTATTCCAGTTGAAACTACAATGGATAAAGGGAAAACTGTATGTACCAATGAGAAAGGCGAATCATCAAATATAAATGATCCTATTATGTAGCTAACTTTACAGCATTTTCAAGCTCAAGCTCTTGAACAACAACAAACAACTAATATTGCTAATTTGATCAGTCAATTACAAGACAAGGACCATCTCAACTCATCTTTAGTACAAAAATTAGATACAATATCTGATGATCATGCAACACAAGTTCACAGATTAGAGGAAATAATAAAAGAACATGAAGATGAACAGATTGATCTTTGGCTATATGTAGAAAATTTGAGGAAGGAAAATAGGAGATTGCAAAATTTGGTGAATTCTTCTGAAGCAGTTGTTGTTGCACTTTCTCCCCCCAAAATTTTTGTTGACCATGGTTGTCAAACAAGTGATCCAGGTATTCCTCCCTTGCAAATACTACATCATATTGAAGAAGAATATTTTGTACTTAAATAGAAAAACAAAGATGCAACTTCTTCAAACAAACTCTTGGAAAATGAATAGAGCAATTATGACAATGAGTGTAATCAGACTGTGTCTGGGGGAGGTGTTAAAGACAAAGATATCTTAATTGATGATCTAATTTCTATGAGAGAGGAAGATCATATGGTTTTGGCTTCTACTCCTGCTATGGAGACTGGGGGACAAGAAAAGGAGGATCCTGTTGAGCATGAAGACCCTGTTGAGACTAGAGAGGAGGAACTGATGGATAGGGAGGAACAAATTGAAAAGGTTGATTCCCCTCCACATGAGATTATAGAAGACATTTGTGACTCTCCGCAGAGGGAAACCAAGCTTTCCTTCCTACATTTTGCAAATTTCAAAGCTGACTCTATTCTCCAAGTTGATTCTTGGATCTATAATGAAATAATGGGGCTAAAGAAGAAAGTGGAAACAATGCAACACAATCAAGATGCTGATCAGACCATAATCAACCACTTGGAGGTGCAAATCAGGGATATCCCAAAAAAACTTAAATATTATGAGCATAATCTTAGAGTGCTCATCAAGGAAAGTAGAACAAAGATGGAGCAGGTAACATCAAGCATCTGTGTTGCTATAACTAGCCTTGGTAAAAGAGCAAATGAAGAAATAATATCATTGGAGGGTCCAAGTAAGAGGACAAGGTAGAGTTTAAGGAAGAAAGCCTTGCAAGCTACTACTACTTTGGCTACTAACTCCATCCAGGATACTGCTACGATTGGGAAGGAGGTCGTTAAGATGATCATGGAATTGCAATAGAAGCCTAGGGTCTTCTTTGTTGATTTTGTTCTTGTTCAGGTCCTTATTACTGGTTGTTGTAACTGGTTCTTATTTTTGGTCCTATTTCTTGGTTCTTGGTCTAAAACTTTATTTGAGGTTCTAGGTCCTTGTAAAACTTGGGTAATTTTATTAGACTAGGTTTGTGGTTTCAGGTCCCTGTAAAACTTGATTTTGATGCTGCTCTTCAGTAAGTTTTAGGACTGCTTTTCCTGGTGGTTGTAAATGTTTTATCTTTTTTGATACTATTAAATGGTTTTGGGGTCCCTTTAAAACCTACTTTTGCTGTAATCTAAAACTTTTGGAAAATGAAAAGAAAGAATTAGAGGCTAATGTCCAAGAGTTAGAAGAAAATTTGAAAGATGCATGCAAATTAGGAGAAACTCTTTTGGCATGTAGGAATCCTTCTCCCACATATAGTCTATTTTTATTTTAATAGTTTTACAGATGGTAGCTTCTATAGATCTCTTCTCATCTTTCTTATAAAATTTTGTAGCCAACAACATTTTTGGAAATTTTCTATAATGCTGAACCTAATCAACAGGATTTGCTTTGTGAATTTTATTTGCATGACTTGATTCTAGGAGATCATGAGCACAATAAGTTTTTGAAAAATCTCCATGTAGGATAAGTTTAACTGAGACCATTACATTCTACATTCAAAAATTATATAGCATGGAAAGGTAGATTTGAGGACTATATAAATCATGTTAAGACTATAGGATTATGTGTCAGACCAGCCTTTCCTATTCCTAGATTGATTAAACAAAATTTTCACTATGCTTTGTTAAATGATGAGGTTAAAACACATTATTTAAAAGCTCTTTATGATTTTACTATTTATTTTGATTTGTTTTCAAGATAGAATTTTGATTAAGTAGTGACTACAAGTGTAAATAGATGGGACCAACTTTCAGTGCCTCTTAAAAGGTGAGAAGTCATGTCCCCAAATAACTTAAGATGGAGTATGAGGAGAGCATCCTCAATTCTATAAATTTTAATAGAGGCAATCAACTCTAGGGGAGAACAAAAATGGATTGGCATGAGATATAGACCTCCTTTACCGATAATACATATTCCAAGATGGCAGAGTTGGGCTCCACAATCAAAAGAGCAATTCAATATATGGAAACAAATGATTCAAGCACATCAGGGATTTACTATCATTTTAGTTAAACATATAATAGATGAATTTGATGAATATGATTTGAGTCAGAGAGTAGAAAATAGAATCCAAAGCTATGAATGCTAATACATGTTTGCAATGGGACTTGCAAAAGGTAAAGCTTGGGGGAGATTATGAGCTCAAAATATGGCTCATCATTGACATTTTATTTCCTTCAAATCATCTCTCGAATGATATTTTCTTATACAAATCTTAGATTCTTAGATAACTATTACATGGAAAATAGATATTTGTCTTGTTTATATTAAACCAAAGACTGAATCTTTACTTTGTCATTAATGTCTAATATATAACATGTTTTAGTGATCTTTTGTGTGAAGAATGCTGAAGAAGAAGACACAGGTGATGTATAGTGAACATTCCATTTTAATCTCCATCTAGCAGAACTACAGACTCTATAGGCTTATTTTTATGGACTTTGTAGGCTTATTTATATGGACTCCATAAGCTTGTTTCTATGGACTTGTAGGATTTTTACTATGAACTCTAAAGGCTTATTTATATGGACTCCATAGGCTTGTTTCTATGGACTCTGCAGGCTTGTTTCTACGAACTCTATAGGCTTATTTCTATGGACTCCACAAGCTCATTTCTACAAACTCCACAAGCTCATTTCTATGGACTTCTTAGGGTCAGTACTGAGAATTCTTTAAGGAAAATGGGAAGCTAGAGACCAAATAGGATAGGGAAGAACCATTCCAGTTGGAATCAAATAAGGAAAATAACCATCTGCTATTTTGAAGGACTAGCTTTTGATAAATTTATATATAATCAGATTTCAAGACTATTATAGGATAGGATATTTCTTTCATCAAAATAATTGGATCTCTTGGGAATCCAATCTCCTATCTTTGTAAGAATGGATCAACCAAAGAATCATATTTCTTTGCATCCTATTTTGAGTTAATTATATTAGTTTAAAGTGTAAGACTTTTGATTGTGATAAAAGATAGATTTTTAGAAAAGAAGAAAATAGAGGATTGAGAATTAGATAAGCATACATGTTTTAATCAAATTGTAATTATTTCATTTCTATGAATTAATACTTCAAGTTTCTATCACTGATCAAGCTTTGTTCCTGAGTTCGAGAGGAGTAAGGGCCCACTCTTCTTTGAACCAGAAACTGTGTATGGTATTTATGTTCTATTTTATTAGTTAGAATCTTGTTACTATTTGTAGTTATTTATAAAAATATCAAAAAAAATTCATAGTTTAAAAAATAGCATTTTCTTATTTCACTTCTTTTTTATGCAAAGTATTTTTTCTTTTATAACAGAAGTGTGAAGCAAATTTCTTTTCGTAAGTAGGAGTGTGAATTTATTTTCCCTGCAAACGTAAAATATGAATGTGATCTTTTACTTCTAGCAAAGGAGTGGATTGATTTGATTTCTTTCTTTTTTATCAAAAGTGTGAATCAAGTAGTTTAGTCAAAGTTAGAATAAGATCAGCAAGCACCCCCATAAGCAAGACTTCTAGATCTACCATCCCATACCTTACTGTAGATAGCTTTGGACACCGGCCCTAGTTGATAAGACACCAATTAAATATTTTTTAAATGAGGAGTTAGATGACACTCGTCATACTAACCCCAAGATAGACCCAAAATTTAAAGATACCACATTCTTACCAAACTTGATGCAATTTTAAAACTATAACAAGGACTTCAAGGTGATTAAAGATGCACAAAATCTTAGCTCAGATGATGATGAAGATGAGGTCAAAATCTAAGATGATCTCATATCTTTGGGGAAATTAGTTTCACAAAGCTGCATCCAAGACCTAAGTGTTCCCTTATGATGATCTCTTTCTCAATAACTTATAGACCTTTATGCACACTTAGCATGGTGTTCAAGACCTGGTGTACTCTTCCAAATTTCTAAACAAAATATGGATATTTTAGGGCTATTTTTAAGTTTTACTAAAACCTTCTAGATTACACCATCATCTATGATTAGATCATAATAGTCACATGGACCAATACACAAGAAATATATGGGGTTTATAAGGATTAGATTGTTGATCTAGGCTGATGGACCTAAAAATATGACATCAATATTTACCCCATCCACACCTTTTAGGAAGGATTTTATATTTTAGATTCTCTTTTTGAATCACTTATTTATATCTAGTGATGTCATGTATGTGAACATCCTTTGGTTTCCCTTGTTGAGCATCATCCTTGAAGAGAAAGAGGTCCCAAACCTTGGGAGTGTAATCAACTTAAACCTCATCAATAACATGTTTCAAGATGGAAGAGGGATAAATTTTACATTATGTATATATTTTTTATGAGGTCTACACCACCCTCTCATTTATAAGCACAATGTTCCCACCTTGTGTCTCCACAAGATCTATACTTCACATCATGTTATAGAAATTGCATTCTCAATGTTATCAGAATCACATCTAGGATAATTGTGAGTAGTTATATCATGTGGTCTACCAAGCCATCAATGAGAGGCCCATGTCATGGTTTTTTGAGGAAATAAAAAATATGCTCTCACCCATTAGATCTTATTAATATTACTGAGATAACACCATCATCATAGTGGAAGGCATCTATGAGGCACCTCTCCTCCTATTGAAATAGGTTCCAGACCACCTTGAGGAATAATAAATTTCTTACCAACTTGTTGAGGGAATCATGGTTTTATGTCTTGACCACATAAATAAAGTGTATCCATAGTTTTCATTATTCATCTACCATCCTTAAGATTAAAATCCCCATAAGCTAGTGTACACATGTAGAAAATAACCAAGACTATATGACCATCACACAAAACTATGAGGACCACCCAAATGATTCCATCAACCTCAACCTAGATAATGATGTTTAGGTGGTGGCTATAGTACAGGTAGCACATAAGAAGAAAACTTAGGCTCTCCTAAGACTAGTTTTTGAAAAAATACATATGACTTCATTGTAGACTCCCCTAAGGGGATAATTTGTATAACTAGAGTAGGAAGTCCTAATAACTGCACCTAAATATCAAAAATAATCCTTTAATAGGCATTAGATTCATCTACCCCATAAACTCCATCCCTTGCTCCACTGACTCTACCTCTGTAGGTAAGCTAGCCAAAAGTGGCATTTGCATGTCATTCTGACATAAAGAGTAGATCAAAGATGAGGCTAATGTAGGATTAATCAAAGTCATATTTATATATTCCATCTCCTACTATAGGAATGCCTTAGTAGCCTATTGAGGCTACCCATAGGTTTCACTATTCCTACTAGGCCTATCTCAGTGAGGCATCCCCTAGCTAGCATTATGTCATGCTTGTCTATGCCCAAGGTTTTATTAGCCTCGACCATGTTTGATACTTTGAGATACCAGGTCCCTTTTTTAAACCATATCAACTCATAAGAGTCCCCATATCCTACCTATGGTCTAATGTAACCCTAGATTCATGGTACATGCCATCTCTAGTGCTAATTATTATCTCAAATCCTTCAGATACTACAACATAAAATGATCTAGTTAAAGAACCTAAGAAGAAGGAAAGGTTAAATTTTATTGTGCCTTATATTCAAGCTCTAATTTATACCTAAGCTCCTTAAAGCACTATGATGCAAGTTGATCTAGGAAAAAGACCTAAAAAGAAGAAAATTTTAACTCCTCTACAACCCTCTATTCAAGTTCCAATTGCTCCCATAATTTATCCTAGACCTCCTTTTCTATTACCCATGGGGCCTAAGGTTTCAAATTTAACCAACCAAATTCTTTATTTATCATGAAAACCCCACTTCCAAGTTCCCTTGGTCCTTAGGTCCACATGATCCTTAAATAATGGTGAGATCAGATGTTTCCCTAGAGTTCATTGTTCATGATCCATCCATTTTTTACAATGCATCATCCCCCCACTTCTCATTTCCTTCATTCCCTTCTCTTCACCTCTTCCTCCTACTAGGATTCCACTTTCCACTTCTTCCTCTACCATCCCACCTTTCTCATCTTCTACCACTCTAGGAATTACTACAGGGAAAAGCTAGAATGGGTCCCTCACACCTTCAATATTATAAAGGCTAGGGATCGTATTACATGGGGACAAAGATGTCTAATGGAAATTTGATAGAGAGTCAAGGATTATGAGGAGAAACCTCACTTAGAGGTTAACTCTTGAAGGAGACCTAGTGGTTTAGAGAACTAAACATAATCTTTTCTCACTCACCAAATTAAAGACACCTAGTGGGAAGGAAATATTGATGAGTATCTCATTTCCATACTCTGAGCTAGTAATGATCTCTTAAATAATCTCATGGAAGACATATGGGAGAAAGTGATAATTATTTAATCATAGGTAAGGAGCACCTTTCCATTTGGATTGATTTTTAGGGTCACAAAACCCTCACGTAACTATTTGATACTCTTGGAGAGGTCACTAGAACCCTATCCATGAGTAAATAACACCTCCAATGAACCCAATCATACTTGGAGAATCATTTGCATTGACAAAAAATACAAGAAGATCATAATGATCATCCATTAAGGGATGTTTTTAAAACTTAAGCTAATGCCTTAGTAGATCTTAATCTATACCATACATATAATGAGAACATGTGGAACTACATTAAGGAAAATTTCAATCAAATAAAGAATATAATCATGTTGTTAGATAAGAACAAGGAACAAATCTTGGATTACTTTAAGGAGGTCAACATTTATCTATTGTTCCATCCCAATGCCACATTACTAGATAAAGAGGAATTTAAATTCCACATAGTGTAGTTTAGTAAAATAATGAGAAAAAAGGTGGGAAAAGAAAATCAATCTGGAGTGAAGGTAATCTTGGAGCTAGAAACCTAGTCCATGATGAACATTAGCCAAGTGCAAGAGGTCAAGGTATCATTAGAGGCTCCACTTTGAGCCCATGAGTGATTACTAGACTAGGCTAAAATAATATTATGGGATCCATCTATGAACCTCAAAAAGATGGATAGGGAGAGTAATTTTTTGGTTGATGTGTTGGTAGTTGAGGAAGCATATCCTAACTAATTGGGAAGTGGTCCACCCCTATCTTCTTATCAATCTCTTTTCTGTGGGCCCTAGGAATATGTTTTGGGATGGCAAACATGTGGTAATTTAGTTTTAATAAATTCTTCATGCCATAATGTCCAAAGGTGGGATCAGGCACTACTATGATGAGGGTACCATCTACAACTATATATTTTTCTTTGTGTTCTTGTGAAAGAGTCAACTCCATTGTAAATGAGCACTTTCATATTAAAGAAAATTTGGTTTATATTTAAATATGTCTAGTTTCCATGGATATATTCCACTTTATTTTTATTTTAATAGGTTAATACTAATGCTTAGAAACTTTTAGTTATGATTTCATGAAAAAATTGTGTGTTAAACTAAGATGTGTTTCTTGTTATTTTAGTTGCGTTCTTAGATTTTTTTTCATTTCATTTGAAGTTTGGGAGATTTTTTTATGATTAAATACAAGCCTATTTGATTTTTATTTATTAAAATAATCTTGCAATGAATTATTTACAAATTATCCTTAGAATCATTCCCTATGTGACTAGAAACAAATATATCATGAAAATTAGCATACAATGGTATAATTGTAGCTGAGTGCATTTTGGTTCTTGAAGCATTTGTGATTTCATTTGCTCTAAAATTTCCTCTTTTATACCTTACCCTATCTCACCTTTTATTTTTTTTTGTTATCAAGTGATTTTTGTCCCCCATTTTAAAAATTATGAAGTGAAGAAAAATAAGGCTCATAATCTTAATCTATTTAAATCAATTTATTTAGAAGCATATAAGTTTTATGTTAGTAATAAAAATTGATATTAAGCCTTTGGTGTAGCACTGCATCTCTTGGATATCTATTATAAGTTGGATATTTAATACATCTTAATAACTACAACTCGTGCCCTAGATTTTCTCAACAATAATCCTAAAATGAGAGGATGCAAGTCCCCTAATTATTTCCCAAGCTTGACCAATGTATCTAACCCAATAGACACATTTGGGAGAACATGATCTTGGACTGAAAAATAACTAGTGCTATAAGAGGCCCCCATCTCTTTGACTAAAAAATATTTAATCTCCTATATATATATATATATATATATATATATATATCCCAAGAGTAACCTAGAGCCTACTTTGCATATCACTAGATCTCAAGTTGTCCCTAGGAAATTGATAATATCCCCTTTACAATTTCTTAAGAGAATCAACACTACTAGATTTAAACTAAGACCTTTTATTTCTCCTATTAGCTCATCCTCAAAATATAGTCCTAAAAGACCTCCACTTATGGTTTTACCTATGGCAGGGTTTATTAGGTCTACCATTAACATCTTAGATATGTCCATGACCTAATTGATAACCCAGAAAGGTATCTCTTAAGATTTATACTAGGTGTGGGGCATACTATTGAAGAACATGTGACCTCATACAAGACTCCTCTTAGGATAATGAATGTAAAACATGAGTATCTTACCTATAAGAGTTTCCCATTCACATTGATGGACATGGACTATGATTGGTTTCTAAACCTACCTAAAATCTCTATTATGAGTTGGGACCAATTTAATATCACATTCTTAGCCCAGTTTGCGCAAGTCATTAACCTAGGTGTGGTGTACCAACAGTTTTCATGCATTAAGAGAGAACCATATGAGCCCATAAGGAATTTTAATGCTAGGGGTCAAAATATGTATAGTCAAACCATTATGGCTTATAAACCAGATGTCTAATTATCCCTTTAAATGTACAAGAATGCAATAGACCCTTGGACATATATGTTCCTATGTAGAGACCCTTTAGTCGTATATTTCCCATAGCTTATGTTGAGGCCATAAAATTATGCATATATCTCAACCCTCAAGGTATGTTTACACCAAACATCCCAAATGTGTTGCCAAACTTGCCTACTTTGAATCCCCTCTTTGCCAGTATTTAGAATATACCCATACCATAACCCATGCCAGTTAGGAATTGGTTTCCCTTTAGGCATAACATGGATGCCTTAATGTGATTATGAATACTAATGTCTGATATATGGATGAAATTGTGAAATTAAATGATTTTTAGGCTTAATTTACACTATTTAGTAGAAATCAATCTAAAGTTTAGTTGGATGTTAGTTCTAGCTAGAATGGGGTGTCTACCATTCACACTTGATTTTGGTTCTATACATGGATGACCTATTGATCAAAATAAGTTATTCATCTTCCACTTTAGTATCAAAAACTACTCTACATTATATATTCTTCATGACTAACTTGAGTTTCTTGCATTAGTTCTTTGATATTGAGATTTCATAATCTAACTCAAGAATTGCCATTGCACAATCCAAGTATGCTCTTGATTTCCTCACATGGTTTTACCTGGATGATTGTAATTTATATCTAAGTCACTTTATTTCTAGATTCAAGATTGAGGGTGAGTGTTCTTATCCATTGGTTGATGATATCTTATATCAATAAATTTTTTGTAACCTCATTTATCTGACTCACACTAAACCTAATATTTCATATACAAGGGGCATGATCTCCATGTTCATGAAAAAACCACATGAGTTGCATTAGAGAGTAGCCAAAAAAATTCTCTAGTATATTTAGGGTACTCATAGTTTTAAGATTTACTATGGAACAAAAATTTATATTGACTTAATTGGATACATAGATTCATACTAGATTGGTGATATTTACCATCACAAGTCCACTTCAAGATATAGTTTCTCACTTGGTTCATGTCTAACTATTTGTTATAGTAAGATGTATAATGTTATTAATTTATAATCTACTAAGGTTGAATATAAAGGGTGTTGGAAATATTATCATTGATGTCAAAGGTCTAACATTATTGGTGATAAAGGCCCCATTGCATTTAATGTTGTTTGTAATAGATATATCTTGGCTAATGTGAGTTAATATTTTTTTAATATTAATAAATATATTTTTGGTTGCATATGAGACAAAATAAGGGCCCATGGAGAAGTCAAAGAGCCATGGGATAAAGGAAAAAGAAGGATGGGACACATTTTCCCATGAAGAGTCATCTTGGGGAATTCTAAGAGTCACCAAGTGAAGACAAAAGAGGAAGGGCACATTTTCTTAATAAGGGACACTTTGAGGAATATGATAAGTCACCAAGATAAGGACAAAAGAGGGAAGGACATTTTTGCTCATGAAGGTCACCACATGACTTTTCAAAGGCAAGGATATGAAGGGTCATACAAGTTTGGCACCATTTTCCATGAGGATTGAAGGGTCACAAAGGGGGAAGGGCAAAGGTCATTTGGAAAGATATAAATAAAGGCTTGAGAAGCCATTTATAATATGAGAGATAGAGGTTGATTTGATATTGTAATATCTAGATTAGAAGAGCAATTGTGAGAGATGAATATGATTTGTATTTGTTATATCTAGCTTAGAAGAGCAAAGGTGAGAGAGAGGAAAGAGATGTTGTAATGAACTATCACTTGTTGAGATAAAAAAATTGAGAGATATGTGTGTGGTATACACAAACGGGTTGGTGATCTTATGGGTTAGTGCTCATGAATTGTTGTTGGATTGGTGCTCAGCAAAGGGGTTGGTACTCACAAATTGTTGTTGGGTTGGTGTTTGGCAAAGGGGTTGGTGCTCCTATGGGTTGGTGCTCATGAATTGTTATGGGGTTGGTGCTCAACAAAGGGGTTAGTGCTCTTGTGGGTTCGTGCTCACAAATAGTTGTTGGGTTGGTGCTCAGCAAAGGGGTTAGTGCTCCTGCAAGTTGGTGCTTGAAAATATTATTTGGGTTAGTGCTCATTCATATACTTGAGATTGTTCTCTATGGTTTTTCTCACATTGGGGTTCCACGTTATATCTGGCATCTCTCTCTATCTTGTGTGGTTTTTATTGTTTCAATTTTATTACATATCTTGAATGTTTGATTAAGTGGAATTTGATTAAGGGAAAGTTTTATAAGATATATGATAAACTAATTCACCCCCCTCTCAGTATATCATGTGCTTAACAATTGGTATTAGAGCAAATTATTTTTTGAAAAGTTTTACAGCTTGAAGGTAGATCGAGAAAGCACAATGGCTGGGTCATAGGAAGGATTTTCTACAAATAAGGCACCTTTGTTTGATGGGATGAATTATGCTTTTTGGATCATGAAAATGAAGATTTATTTGATGGCCCTTGGATTTGACATATGGCAAGTAGTGGTGGAGGAATATGAAGAGCCACAGACATATGTAATTGCTCTAGTAGAAAAGAAGGCAAGTGAATGTGATGCTAAAGTGTTAAATGTTATTTTATGTGGTTTATGTGAATTTGAATTTGTTAAAGTTATGCAATGCAAATTTTCTCATGAAACTTGGGTAAAACTTGAGAATATTTACAAAGGTGATGGAAAGGTTTAGCAAGCTAAGCTATAGACTTTTAGAAGATAGTTTGAAAGTTTGAAGATGGAAGAAGAAGAAGATATAGCAAGTTATCTCTTGCAAGTTGATTAAATAGTAAATTAGATTCAAGATCTTGGAGAAATGTTGAAAGAGTCAATGGTGGTGTGAAAGGTTTTGAGATCTCTACCAATGAGATATGATGCAAAGGTTTCCGCAATTGAGGAAATGAAGAATTTAGGCAAGCTAAAGATAAATGAGCGTCATGGTATTCTCATGGCATATGAGATGTAGACAAAAAAGATCAACCCTTAAAGAGAGAAGTGGCTTTAAAGACATCAAATAAAGAGAAAGCTAAGATTCAAGAATCAAGTGATAGTTTCAGTGATGATGAAGATGACAATGGAGCACTTTTCATTCACAAGCCAAAAAGAGAAATAGGTCAATATCAAGGAAAATTACCTTTTAAGTGTTTTAATTGTGGAAATATTAGACATTTTTTAGCTAGATGCCCAAATAAGGGTAATGATGATGAAGAAGAAAAACCTACATACAAGAAGACTTTCAAAGGCAAATCCAATAAGGGATTCAAGAAGAAGAGCATGTATTCTAAAGATCCTAGCTCAGTCAAAGATAGTGGAGTCAAAAATTTAGAAGAAGAAGAGATTATATTCATGGACATAGATAAAGATGATCAAGAAGAAGAAGAGGAGGATGCTGAAGTGAATATGGAAGGAGAACTCATTTGTGCCCTAGAAGAGTTAAAAGTTATTGAGAATAAGAATCAAAGATTAAAGTGCCAGATCAAGAAAAATGAATAGGAGTCAAAGGAAATGATTGAAGATCTACAAGCACACTTTGAAGAAGCCAAGAATAATGAAGAAGATCTAACAGCACAGTTGGAAATAGAAAGAAAATAATGTGAAAAGTATGTTATTGAAATAGCCTCTTTAAAAGAAGATATTGAGAAAGCAGTCAATGATAAAGTAGTTAGTGATTCAAAATTTGAGGATAGCACTAACATGCTAAATAAAATATTGGAAAGTCAAAAAGAAAAATTAGATAAGACAGGGATCATATTTGAAAAGAAAAAGAGCTATGTTGAAGCTCTTACAAAAGAGGAAACAAAAAGGGGAGAAGTGAAGAATATAGAGGACATTTCAAATAGAGAAGGCTGGAAGGAACAAAGCTAAAAAAGGTAATCATGTTAGAGATATATAGATAGGTCTTATTTTTATGGCTATTATTTTCATTATAATGGATATGGTCACAAAAAATTAGAATGTAGAAAAAGAGCTAACAATTTTAGAAATAAGGAGAAAGAAAGTCAAGTAGTTTCAATCAGAAGCCACAACTCTTTTGCTCCTCTATCAAGATTTGATGAAGAGACCATAATATGCTACAAGTGCAACAACTTTAGACACATAGCTCAGTATTGTAGAAGCATGTTCAAGTCAGTCAAGAAGGATCAAAGTTTCAAAGATCCATTCATCAGGAAGAAGGTTCAGACATGTTCATGGTAGAAGAAACAAACTAAAGATTCTATGTTGGTGCAAATAGCTTTGCATGTAAGAAATAAAGTTTAGCCATGGTTAATTGATAGTAGATGTTTGAGGCATATGCCAGGAGATAAAAGTAAGTTCATATCTCTGAATAAGATCAATGGTGTCACAATGAGATTCAGAGATAAAACCACTACCAGGATAGCCGAAAAAGGTACTTTGAGTTTGGATTATGGTAGAACTAAGACTAAAAATGTTTTGTATGTAAAAGGTCTTAAGCATAATCTATTAAGGGTTAGTTAAATATGTGATCAAGGATACACATTAAATTTTCATGCTAAAGGATGTGAGATTAAAAGAAAAGATTCAAATGAGTTGATTGCAGATGCTCAAAGGATAGGGAACAATGTGTATGTATTGTCAGATATCTTCTCAAAGGCATGATCAAAGGATACATTCAAAGATATACAAGAGGAGTTGGGAGTAATTTCTATTACTTCCTATCATTGATGTTTAGCATCAATTGAGGGGGAGCTAAGTGTTAGCTCCAAGTAGGCCCTTTGCCATTGATGTCAAAGGGGGAAAATAATAGGTATAGGTATAGGTGAAAAAATAGGTACAGGGAATAGGTACAGGTTGCTACAGTAAGGGGGAGTTATTGTATGTTTTTAGATGACAGTATGTGTAGGTGACAAGATGTGGCAGTTTTAATATTGAGGTTGCCATTAATGACAAAGGGGGAGATTGTTGGAAATATTGTCATTGATGTCAAAGGTCTAGAATTATTGGTGATAAAGGCCCCATTGCATTTAATGTTGTTTGTAATAGATATATCTTGGCTAATATGAGTTAATATTTATTTAATACTAATGAATATATTTTTGGTTGTATATGAGACAAAAGAAGGGCCCATGGAGAAGTCAAAGAGCCATGGGATAAAGACAAAATAAGGATGGGACGCATTTTCCCATGAAGAGTCATCTTAGGGAATTGCAAGAGTCACCAAGTGAAGACAAAAGAGGAAGGGCACAATTTCTCATGAAGGGACACTTTGAGGAATACGAAAAGTCACCAAGATAAGGATAAAAGAGGGAAGGACATTTTTGCTCATGAAGGGTCACCACATGACTTTTCAAAGGCAAGGATATGAAGGGTCATACAAGTTTGGTGCCATTTTCCATGAGGATTGAAGGGTCACAAAGGGGGAAGGCCAAAGGTCATTTGGAAAGCTATAAATAAAGGCTTGAGAAAAAATTTGTAATATGAGAGATAGAATTTGATTTGATATTGTAATATCTAGATTAGAAGAGAAATTGTGAGAGATGAATATGATTTGTATTTGTTATATCTAGCTTAGAAGAGCAAAGGTGAGAGAGAGGAAAGAGATGTTTTAATGAGCTATCATTTGATGAGATAGCAACATTAAGAGATAGGTGTGTGGTATACACAAAGGGGTTAGTGCTCCTGTGGGTTGGTGCTCAGCAAAGGGGTTGGTTCTCCTATGAGTTGGAGCTCAAAAAAGGGGTTAGTGCTCCTGTGGGTTGGTGCTTAGCAAAGGGGTTGGTGCTCAAAGTGATTGGTGCTCATGAATAGTTGTTGGGTTGGTGCTTAGCAAAGGGGTTGGTGCTCCTACAAGTTGGTGCTTGAAAATATTTTTTGGGTTGGTGCTCATTCATATACTTAAGATTGTTCTCTGTGGTTTTTCCCACATTGGGTTTCCACATTATATCTGGTGTCTCTCTCTATCTTGTGTGGTGTTTATTGTTTCAATTTTATTTCATATCTTGAATGTTTGATTAAGTGGAATTTGATTAAGGGAAAGTTTTATAAGATATATGATATACTGATTCACCCCCCCCCCCCTCAATATATCTCATGCTTAACAAAGGGGATATAAATGCCTCTACTAAATCTATTTAGATTCAGGGAATTTTTACTAAGTTTAGTATATAGTTCAAATGACCCATAATCATCTTCTACGATAACCAAAGCATCATCCATATCTATAGTAATCTAGTACAATATCAATAAACCAAGTACATTAATATACATATGTACTTCATTCAAGATCTCATTCATGTACAAGTCATTGATATCAAATTTTAATAGAATACAAAGTAGATAGCTAAGATATTCACCAAAACCTTCACTGAGAGAAAATATATTCACTTATGGGCTCTTATTTGAGCATAGGCTACATCAACATCATATTCGGTGGGAGGGAGGAGTTTTTTCCTATGGATTTTCTCTTTTTCTCCACTTTATGAGAGTTACATTGTACTTTAGTACCTCATCAAACCATGTTATTGGGACCCATTTTTTAACCACATAAGCTATGCTTAAAGGGAGGTGTTAGTATAAGACATTATTTTCTTTGTATTTATTTATTATAGATTATTCATACACATGTATTTATATTACTTAGGTGTAATATTGAGTGCATGTAAGTTTGATAATTAATTCATTAAGTTACACATTCACATGTGAAAATTGTAGTCAAATTGGTGGGTGAGGATACTCTTTACATTTACCCACCAATATAGACATATTGTACATGGTGCACATAATCCATTTGGAAATTGTCTTGTTTTTAATTTGCCAAATGTATTGGCTTTATGAATCTTTTGTACCTATAAATGTATCTGTCCTATAAATTATTTTTAACTAATTTTGAATACAGTATTATCATAATTTTCCTCTGGCTTGATTTCATTCTTAACAATAGATTTATGACTCTATTTTATTCTATATTTATGGTTCATGTGTTTGATTCTCACCATTCATATCTTCGATGATTATATCATGGAAAATAAAGTCTACTACAAGACACTAGTAGAAAACATTTTATGTTATTATCCCAAAAAGGAAAAATGATAGACTCTTATTTCCCAAGATAAAAACGCAAAATCAAGAAAAATTCAAAAAACAAAAATTATTATCAACATTTAACTATTAAACATTACAAAGGATCAATTAAATTCATAAAAATTCAATATTCATATCTATATCAATCATAGTACACAAGCACTCAAATTGTAATGATAATGAAGGTCATCAACTCAACATCTCAAAACACTTAGAGCTCAAATCTTAATCAATGAGTAATAAAATGAAATTTAAAAAAACTAATTTTCACTCTTTTATATATTTTTGAGTGCAATTTTTACCAAATCTCAATTATTATGCCTAATGTACAATTAATTTTAATTAACAAGTCTAAACTTTGGAAAATTATATCTCAAGTTATCTACATTAAAATCATGTGTCATTAGTTTCATTAAAATATGCCCCACATCTTATTTCACATAATAATGCTAATCACTTATCAATAAAAACTTAGACAATGGGTCAATTTTATGTTTCATTATATAAACATCATTGCCTTTAACAATTCTACTCCAATATCAAATTTGACTATTCATTATTCTATCATTCACTACCTATTGTGACTAATATCATAATAATATTTAAATCAAATATAAAATATTATAGAATTTATAATAGATCTAATGTTTATAACTTAATTTATCTTTTGATTTGATCAATTCAATTCTCACATCATTTGCCTCCAAAAGGTAGAAAACATAGGGTACAAATCTACAAATTTATACAAAAATCAATATTTAGTCACTTATTACATCACAATGTAACCACATAGATTCAGATATTAATACAATAATGGGGGAATTTTCAGTGCATAAATAATTAGAATAAAAAATCAAACATTATATATTTATAAAAAACCACACACTTATAGTTATAGATGTAATTACAAAGGTTCAGAAATTAAATCAATGACACATTTTTATACTTTCAAGACAATACAAATGGTTCAAAATTTAGTTTTTGGCAAGATTTAAATTTAAATTTAAAAAATATGGAAAATTTTAATTATTGGCACATATTATGGGGGAATATTTCATTGCATATGCACTCCTACTTCAAATTCAAATAACAAATTCACATAGTTCAAAGTTATCAAATAAAATTCATAATGAGTATTTACATATAGTTTCAAATTCTACAATTGCAGTGGGGGCATAATATATTTTTATGCTACAATAGCTATTTCATGGACATGGTAGGATCATGTGTTTACTCCATTCTCTTTTGATCATGTTTTAATATACCATTATATATTAGGATTTGAATCTATAAGTTATTTGTATTGGTTGATTCAATTTAGTTGTATAGTGTATCACTTGGAGTCACTGAGCACTCCAACATTATGTATATGAATTAATTAGGATTACAATCAAGGTCTATCTTAGGTTTAAATGGGTATTATGTCTGTTATACATGTACAATTCAAATTGGGTCTTGATCACCCCCAAGTCTCCAATATTCAACATAGTTTCTCCAATTAACATTTACTATAGTTAACACATTAAGGCTTATGCATACAATAGTGATTATATTTTTCATAGTACCTCTCGAAATATTATTCATTTCCATGTATAGGAAATGTATAGATGCTAAAATTCCCTTATTTTCTTCTTAGTAGTTTAACTTCTCTATTATATGCATATAAGTGTAGTTATTCCTTGATTAATATTTATAGTATTTCATTTATAGTTATATATTTTGTTATTTTGAATAATGATAGCATATTATTTCATATATTTAATTTTTAGGAACAAATTTGATCATCATGGCACATAACACATCTACACAACAACATATTCATAAGAGGTTTGCATTTTCTTTTTCCCTTGTATCTAGTATTTGTAGTTTCATTAGAATTTTAGATTAAGGTGGGGATGTAGACATCTAAATCTAGCACAACACTTATTTTTAAATTTATTTTAATTACTTTATTTATGTATTTTTTGGACAATAATTCAGTGCTCAATGGTAAAAATTTATTATAAATTCTCATTTTACTTTATAACTTGTCTTATATTGTTAGGAGTACCCTTTATTTAGAATAATTTATTTTATCCTAATTTTTTTTCTTTGGAGGAATTTATATTTATATGGATTTTTCATTCACATAAATCTAGATTCTTTTATGTGTCACTCTCTTTTTTTTACTCTCTTAGGATTTGGGAGTTACTTGCATGAGTAACTTCTCTCTCTAGTTGGCACACACTTTATTTACCTTGTAAGGGATTACGACACAAGTGTCATACACCTGGAAGGATTGTAAGGTCATAATGGGGTTTTATGTAACTCTCATTTTCCTCCTCTTTCTCTATAAAAGAGATCTTCCTCTCTTATTTTCTTCACTAATATTCATCTAGCTCTCTCTATTATTCTATTGTACTTTTGTTCAATATTTTACTTGTAGAGATATTTGTTGCAAGCCTTCTAATAAGATCATGTGAGTTTTTCTTCGATATGTTTAGTTTCCCACTTTAAAACTCTCATCTCTATAGTTTGATTTTAAGATGTAACTTAGTCTTTTATTTATTTTTATTTCTCTCACTTTCATACTTGTCATTAATGATATTTATTGAGTTAATTTTTTTTCATGGTATCAGAGCCATTATCATTTTAATGACATTTTCTTGAGAGTGTGCAAATTTTTCTAAAGAGATTTCAATTTTTTTTGGCAAGGGTTCTAACCCTTGCTCAACTTAAAAAAAAACCTATTTTTTTCTCCTTATTTTTTATTAGTGAATCCTAACCTTTTTTTTGCAGGAGTATTTAATTTAAAAAAAATTAAAAAAATTGTTTTTTTATTTGTGGGTCCTAATTTATTTAGTTTTTTTTACAAGATTTTGTAGATATTTTTCATTAAATTTATTTTGGAGCATCAACAAATATATTTGTGTTCTTTATTCTAACTCTATTTTTTCTTGTAGAGAAAAGGAGAAGGAAGTGCTTCTAAACTATTTCAACAAAAAAAAAAATAATCTCTTAATCTATGAAATATTTGTTTATTATTTTTTTAGTTTTGCTGAGCAGTATTTTTTAAAAAAAATCTTCATTCAAAGTTTTGTTCACTGTATAATTTTTTTAAATTCTAATCCTTTTAAAATAATAATAATAATAACTAGTGTTTCAATAATTTTCTTAGAATTGAATTTTTTTGTAGGTTTTTTTACCAACTATCTGCCATTCTCTTTCTAACTGAGATTTCTTTCCACCTTTCAAATACTCAGCCCCCTACTAAGGCATCGCCCTCCCCTACAACTTTTATTTCTTTCTTTCTTTTTCTAGTCATATGGCCAATTGTACAAATCTATACAACATATATACCAAGTTATACGACCCTCTAACCTAAGTGTAGCATCTAATTTTTGATAAATTTATCCTATCTTTCTCCCTTGCTGGGCACTCCTAGTCTAGTCTACTTTTTCCCTAATCTTGACTTCAATTTTGATAAAATTCCTTCCATGGTTGGGCATCATCATTAAGAGGCAATTATATTTCCTTTTCTTTTGGTCTATTTCTTTATTGAGAACTACAATTTTTTAATTTCCTTTTTTATATTAACCTTAAAAAACCATTTAAGACTCATAAAAAATCAAGCTAATCTTTTGTTTTTTTTATTTTCATTCATGTAAAGCCTTATTCTCTAAGATTTTATATATATATATATATATATATATATATATATATATATATATATATATATATATATATATATATATATATATATATATATATATATATATATATATATATATATATATATTAAAATCCTTAAAAAAATAAAAGTGAATTTTTCAAAAAAAAATCTAAGAGTTTATCATTTTTTTTGCTTCATGTAAAGAGTAATTTATCTTTTTTAAACCAAAAAAACAATATTTTTTCACCTTTTAAAAAAAGTCATTTCTAAAAACTTTTTTTTTTAATTTCAAAATTTGTTTTTCAAAACAATTTAATTTATTGAAGTTTAGAAAAAAACATAAGAGTGGAAATCTTTCATGTTTTAAATTTAATTTAGACCATTTGGGCAATTAAATTTGTAAAATTTTTTGGTTTGTAATTCTTTTCCATCTTTTTTTGTCAAGTTATTCCTTTTACATACAGGTAACTTTCATCTTTTTGTTTCTTGCCCCTCCTACATCCTTCGTAGTTAAGTGATTTTTTTGCCTATTCACTTTTCAATTCTTGGGTGAGCTTTCAATGCACAATGACTCAATTATTATCTAAATTTAAACTA
Organism: Torreya grandis; assembly: GCA_037957365.1. NCBI lineage: Eukaryota > Viridiplantae > Streptophyta > Pinopsida > Cupressales > Taxaceae > Torreya > Torreya grandis. Next base: position 2,030,563 of record JARHVA010001111.1, on the reverse strand, counting down.
GCATCCACTAATTACCATTTATGAAAATTTTATATGAAATACATTTACTTTCAAATATTTGGTACACGTACTAGGTGACACAAATTCTCAACCAGATACTAAGACTGTCTCTACCAAAATTAAATAAAAATGGCAAGTAAAAAATGATGAGGCCTTACGATTGATTCGCATGACCATGACCCTTGAATTGCATATTCATATTAATGGTTATTCTCTTTCCTCCACTACTTGGTCTAAAATTAAATCTATTTATGATGTCGTGAATGAATCTCACAAAATTCAAATTTTATATTAATTGTCTAATTTAAAATACAATGATTTCAATTCTATGGATGATTTTTTTATTAAAGTTCATTTTTTACATTCTCAGCTTGTTGGTTTAGGTGTTAAACTTTTTGATTTAAATTTGTGACATATTATTATAAAAAAATATTTTACTTTGAAGGTTTTGAATGTGTAGAGTGAAAATTAGAATTGTATCTCTCTCAAATTAAAGCTATGTATCAACAAAAATTATCCCAAAATTACTAGTTGTCAAACTAGTTGTGTTACGACTAAAATTGTTGACCATAAACTATACTGAATAGCTTCAAAACTAAAATCATATGCTTGATGGTATTCATTTGTGAATACCTATAATAAATAATTATAAATAACAATATCCACCACAAATTTATAACAATAATATCTATAATGAATTCACAATTCATAAAATTGGATTACATTTGTATTTGTTGTTTTCTTTCATGCTTACAACTAGAGGAGAGTTACATATATATAAAATAAGTAAAGTTTGCACCAAAAAATAGCGATCTAAAAAATGATCTGGGTGACAAATAATAACCCACTCAAACAAGTGAATTGGGTGACAACTCATGTTCCACTTTAAAATCTTGTAATAGTAAACTCCACCAAGAATGTGCACACATGTGCACAATAGTAAATACCACTAAGTGAAATTCAAAGGGTTTCAAGTGGGGTAATAGATTTGTCCCATATATAAATAATACATCCTTTTTCCCACTTTCCACAAGATTCAAAGATTCCTCCACATGGAGGTCAATTAGGAATAGTGTTATTTGTTCCCCCCTTTACACAAGAGTCAAAAGGTGAGGAATACCGCTTATGAATTTAGACAAACCAAGTATCCCCCACTATAATTTCATCTCATATATTAAGCTTTGATTAGCCTAAATAAGAGACCAACAATATTACAAGAAATATATCCCATATACAAGAAATATATCCCATAAAATAATTAAAGATATCCAACTACAAGACAAACAAGATCCATCTAGAGGACAAACAAGATATCCAACTAGAGGATAAAATATATAATATGTGATTTAGAATTAATAATAAAATCTTAATATTGGCATCATACTCAACAACCTTGACCTTTTTATTAGTTTATTACTACTATTCATTCTCAACTAGGTTTTCCTACTCTATCTACTGTGTTGACATTTGAATTACTTTGTACCTTGTTGTATCAAGAATAAAAAAAGTTGATTCAATTTAGTAGTCTTAAGACTAATAAACATACTTTTGTTTCTAAACACTAACATAATAATAGAAAATATCATGCTAAGTCCAATAATACACATGATAAGAAAGATAAAAAATCTAACTCTAAACCTAAAGAAAAAGTTAGAGTGTAATTATTATGATAAAAACACTCATGATGAAGATCACTACTTCAAAAAGAAATATGATATCAAAAATGGAAAGTTTAAAGTCAAAGACACTACTAGCACTAGTAACAATAAAACTAAAAAAAATATAAGTCTAATACTAGAGCTACATTTACTTGTGTTTTACATGTTTTTTCTGTTGAATAGATTTTTGATTCTAGTGCTACTCAAAATATGGCATCTAATGCTCAATTGATTAATTATTTAAAACTAGATCTTTCTAACAATCATTTAAGTCTTGCAAATCATACTTCTTGCAATGTTGAAGCCATAGAAAATGTTAAAATTCCTAATGGTAAATTTCATGATGTCTTTCTTATTCCTGATTTGAAATTGAATTTACTTTCCATACATCAATTATGCAAACGTGGCTATAAAGTAGAATTTATTAATGATACTTATTATGTTAAATCTACTAAGTAAGATTTTCAAATCATTGCTACTGATATTATAAATAATGATAATTTGTTAAAATTTATTGGATTCACTTATCCTTCATCTTCTCATGATTTGCTTGTTTTTAATGATGCTAACTTGTGGCATGAAATATTGGGGCATATTAATTACCAAAGTATTGCTATTATGAACAAACTCAATAAATTACAAAGTTGGCCTAACATTTCTCCCACTAATTTTATTTGTAATGGTTATATGGATGGTAAAATTCATAAATACCATGAAAAGATTTTAATCCAAGAAATATCATTAATGACAAGCATGAAATTTAATAAAAGTGTCCAAAACTTGATCTTTAATTTTTAGGAAATAAATCCAAACTAGCTTAATGCAATCATCAACAAAATGTTCAAGCATACATAACAACATTAATAAAGGGAGTTTGCATAGGGACTAAAAGATCACTATGAAATAAATGAAATTTTTTAGTAACACACCATGAGTAAATTTTAGTAAAATATTCTCTATGAATTTTACCAACCATAAAACCATTACAAGTAGAAGTAGTGGGAGAAATGTTAGGTAAACCTTGCACCATATTGAGTCTGTTCATGAGAGTAATACTTCAGTAATTGATATGCCCTAATATTTCATGTCTTTTTAAAAAATCAATCTCATTATTATATATGTATACTATTCACTAATAATGGTACATAATATGTTAACAATGATTTTATTACATATTATGAGTAACATGGAATTAAGCATGAGAAAACTATTTTCTACACACTTGAGCAAAATAGTATTGTTGAACGTAAACATAAGACTATCACTAAAATGGATAGGTATATGTTGCATGCTAAAAATATGTATTATAAATTTTGGGATAAACCCATCTATTATTTTGTTTATCTCATTAATAGGAATCCCACTAAATATTTTTTAAATATTACACTTGAAAAAACTTGGAGTGGTAAAAAACCTAATTTAAAACATTTATGTGTTTTTAGTTGTGATGCATTATTCATATTCTAATTAAAAGGCATTAAAAGTTAGATTCCAAAGCAGACACTTTTATATTTATTAGTTATTATGAATCATCTAAATCCTATAACATTTATGATCCTCAAACTAACAAAATCAATATTAAAATGGATGTTAATATTATTTAAAACGGTGTGCTTGATTATGCTTCCAATTCAAATATTCTTGATATTGTTTCTGATTCTTTTCCTTTTAAATCTAGTAATGATCATAATGATGTGTTGCATAATGATGTTGTTAATCCAATTTTTTCTCCTTATTCTATTCTTGCTCCACCTAAAGCTATGCCTAAATAGTCTAAGACTACTATAGATGATTTAGGAATTAATGTTGATCTTAATGATATTCATAGAACTAGAAAACAATTTTTCAATTATGATTTAATGTCTAAACTTATGTAAAATAATGATCCTCAAACTTTACAACAAGCTCAAGATCACCCTCATTGGGAAAATTCTATGCATAATAAATATAATTCTTTAATTTCTAATAACACTTGGGACCTATTTTCTTTACCTAAAGGACATAATTTGGTAAGTTGTAAATGGTTGCTTAAAATTAAGTTTAATTCTAACAATCAAATTGAAAATTATAAAGCTAGACTAGTTGCTAGAGGTTTTTCTCAAATTAAGGGAATTGACTATAATGAAATATTTGCTCCTATTGCTAAAATACCCACTATTAAAGTTGTTTTAGCTTTAGCTACTTACATGCATTAGTTTGTTTATCAAATGGATGCTAAGAGTTCTTTATTAATGGTGAACTGCATGAAGAAATTTACATGTCTCAACCTCCTAATTTTATAAATGAAGGTAATGAACATCTTATATGCAAGTTACACAAAGCTATTTATGGTTTAAAACAATATCCTATAGAATGGAACTCTAAAATTTATCAATACTTTATAGCTCAGGGTTGTACTCATAGTTCTAATGATCCTAATTTTTTTTTATCAAAAATACTCCCAATGGCATAGTTATCATTGTTTTGTATGTTGATGACTTAATCACAACTAGTAGTAATATTTCAATAGTTTCTTGCACTAAAAATGTTTGAATAATACCTTTAAAATGATGGATTTGGGCCTCTTACATTACTTTTTAGGCATTTAAGTTTGGCGAAAAAAGAATAACATCTCTATTTATCAATCTAAATATGCATATGATTTATTATCTATATTTAATATGTTAGATTACAAATCTGTTACTACTCCTTATGACCTTGGTTTTAAAATTATTAATGACATGCAAAAATAAAATATTGATCCAACTTTATATAGACAATTAGTTGGTAGCTTAAACTATCTCACTCATTCTCACCTTGATATTGCCTTTTATATTAGATTGATTTCTTGTTTTATGTCTAAACCTCAAGCTACTCATTTTAAAGATGATAAAACATTTATTCATTATATTAAAGGTAATCTAACCTATGGCATTGAGTATACCTCAAATAACAATTTTTTTTGGTAGGTTATTTAGATTCTGATTGGGCTAGTGATCCAAATGATCATAGATCCACTAGTAGTTATATCTTCTCCTTGAGTTCCAACACTATTTCATGGAATAGTAAAAATAAAAAAAATTGTATCTTTATCTTTTATAGAAGTTGGATATAAAGCTTGTAATCATGCTATAAAAGAATCTATTTAAAGTAGAAGACTTCTTGTAAATTTGGGCCACCCACAACATTCATCTACTCTATTTTATGGTGATAATCAAATTGAAATTACCTTAGCAAAAATTTAGTTTTTCATTCAATATCCAATCACATTGATATTCAACATCACTTTCAATTTGAACTTCTTGAAAATAATAAGATTCTTCTCCCTTTCTATCCTACTGAAGAACAAATAGTTGATATATTCACTAAGCCTCTATCTGAATACAAGTTTATTTTCTTTTATAACAAGTTAGGATTGAAGGAAGTTATTATTAAGGGGAAGAATTATTTTTTTTCCTCCATTCTTGTTTTTTTGTAGACCCATAAATAAATTTTAAGGGGGACTATTAATATTACCCTTTATTTAGGATAATTTATTTTATCCAGAGTTTTTTTTTTCTTTGTGAGGAATTTATATTTATGTGAATTTTTAATTCACATAAATTTATATTCCTCTAGGTGTCACTCTCTCCATTTTTTTCTCTTAGGATTTGGTAGTTACTTACATGATTAACTCTTCTCTCTACTTGGAACATGCCTTTCTATTGCAAGGATTAGGACACAAGTGTCACACACTTGGAGGGATTGAAAGGTCATAATGAGATTTCATGTAACTCCCATTTTCCTCCTCTTTATTTATAAAAGATATCTTCCTCTCCTCTTTTTCCACTAAGATTCATCTAAATCTCTCTATTTTCTCTTGTGCTTTTGTTCAATTTTATACTTATGGATATATTTTTTACAAACCTTCTAATAAGATAACATGGGTTTTTCTCTGATACATTCAATTTCTCACTTTAAAACTCATCTCTATAATTTGATTTTGAGAGGTAAATTATTATTTTAAGTTTTTTCTGTTTCTCTCACTTTCATTCTTATCATTAATGATATTTATTGGGTTAAAATCCTTTCATATATTCCTACTTTTACTTTGAATTTTTTAAAGTATAAACCCCTCATTGAGTATTTCAGTAACTAACTTTTCCTTGGGTATTTTAATCTCTTAAATCCTCTTCAAGACATTTTGAATTCGTTGGGAGTCATCCTCTTTATGTGCACCATTATGTTTTATTTTAAAGTCTAAGTATCCATATATAAGCAAAGCTAATAAAAGGAATTTGCTATCGAGTGTTCTCACAAACACTTGATATAAACTAGACATATTCATGAGTAAGCACAAATAAAATACAAGAGAATTTTCATTATATAAATCATTCTCACACTTTCAAGAGATATTCAAAATAACATTTCATATAGCTATATTTTAAAGTATAACTATGCTTGTACATGCTAAGGGTGAACTAGGAGAATAAATATCTAGCTTTATATGATACATCCATAAAGAGAAAACTACATTAGCCTAAGTTTAATTTTGAATATGTAAGTAGTGTTCAATTATATAATGTTTTTGAGGCCATCTCGGCTATTACCATTATCCCACCTTTCCCACCTTTTTTGTTATCTAATTATCCATCTAGTACATGTGTAGGAAACTAGGGTTTGATATTGTAAGTTAATAAATTCTCAAAACATCTATTTCAAAATTAGGAATGAACATTTTATAATCTCTGTACCTCTCATACAACTTCTAAACCTTCACTCTCAAAGGATAAAATTGACCAATAGGACAAAACTAACTATCATTTTTGTCTAATCTACCGATCATATTCTAAGCTCAAAAATAGTCACTCCTAAAATAAGTGAAACATAGTCATAAATCACATTTTTAATTAGTCTACTAATTGACATAAATAAATAAAGTATTTAGAATAAGGTAAGTCTCTATTTATCTCTTTTCTTCTCTCATTACAAAGTTTTTAATTGATTGTCACAATGTACACTTGTTGAACCTAAATTTTATTACTTATCTCAATAATTTTACATGAAAATAAACATTATAAACAATTCATCTATTTAAGTATTAATATTCATTTATTAAAATTTAGATAAAATAGTAAGGTATAGAACTAATCTAAGGCATAGTCCTTGATACTTCCAAGGAAGAGTTTGGTCATCATTATGTCATCATGAGCAAAACCAAATCATGAGTAAAAATATGATCTAATATAATTTGAAGGATCACCCTTTAAATTGAATAAGTTAAATTTAGTAACTAATAAGTGGGTAGGCAATGGATGATTAAGGACTTCATGAGCTAATGGATTTTGTAATATATCTTGAGAGGTAACCACATGACTAGACTTTTGAGATCCCTGAGATAGTTATGTGATTTGTAATTTCATGTATTGAATTTATTTAATCAATGCATCTTGAGATGATTTAGCATGTGTGGGATCTATTATATTATTAGAATTGGTAGGAGTATCAAGATATAAAACATGAGACATAACTCATGATGCTACATTAGTCAATAATTAGAAGAAGAAGGAATGAATTAAAGATTAGTTTGTGTAGTAATAGTATATGTAACTTGGGTATGAATGAAAATAGGTGAACATATATGAATATTGGTAAGAACACTAGGAGATCTAACCTCACCATGTAATGTATAAGTAGAGGCTCTAATAGGTGGAGTATAAAAATTAATAGAAACATGGGTAGTGTATACAAAGTAAAATGCAACTGACATATTAATCAATCCTAGCTCAAAAAGGATAAATCCTACTTAAAGTTTAATTTATTGATACATTAGATATTTAGGGCCATTACCAAGATGTATCCACTAGACATAACCAAGGGATATTATACCATAATAAATTCACTAGAGAGGGTTCCAAATCCTTTAGTCAAGAAACACTATGCAATAGCCCTATCTAGACCTCCTATGTTTTCATATTCACTAATTAAATGAAAATTAAATTAAAATCTAATCTAGTGCTCACCAAAGATTGTGGCATAAAGAGTGGGTAATAAAGATAAAAAGTAAACATGCATAGAAGATCTATACTCAAATCAATGTATAATAAATGTTAATACATGGGAGATAAGTATAATTGATAATATATCTAATCTTAAAAAAAATTAACAAAGTTAAGAATACTTATCTTTAAATATGAACCTACTGATCTTATCTATCCCTTGGCCAAGATGTTTCAAAATAGGTTTTTGTGGTATGTATGGATAACAAGGATAAGTCAACTCTAGGCTACACAACTTCTCAATGCATCCAAAAGACTTATCGATAAGACAATATCCATATCTCCAAATTAATTATTAAAACCCTAAGAAATGCTCCTCAAGTAGAATGGTTGATAATTAGATGCTCAATATATTATTCTTTTACTTCTCTTCTTCTCTCTAAATAACAAAAATCAATGTGTATATATAGGTGAATCTAACCCTAAACCATTTTGAAAGTTTAGTTAACATGGTCAGCCCAATTTGACTTTGTACCTTTATTTTATAAAATCAAGTTAGGTCTTATTTTAGGTCATCCAGAGCTAACCTAGACCTGTAACATGATTTTAACAATTTGAATACAGGGTCAGCCCAAGCTGACAGTGTATTATAAACTATCAAAAAGGGTTTTAGGCTTATGAATGGGAAAATTAAGGTGGTGAATGTGTGTAAGATAGGTTTCAAAGATTAGGGAAATATATAGGAGAAGGTTGTTTAGATATCAAATATTATCATAATGGAAAACAATCCTACAAAGCACCAATCATTTTCCCACCCCTATCTTGGTGGACCCTTTAAGGTGTGCACTTAGAGAGATTGAGACTTAATAGATTAATATAAGAGAGAAAGAATTAGTAATTGATAAATTTTTAAAATATTATGTGTATACATATTCCCCACTCAAATCTCATCACGTGTCATGTAGGCGCAACATGGGATGGTGTTTTGGGAAAAAGACTATAACAACACATAACGTTAAAGTTGAATAAATTGCAATAAGAAGCTAATAAGATAAATGAAAGGATAAAATTATAATCACATACTTTTACTTACCTTAATGTTGTAGATAAGAAATGAATTGAAATAAATTTGAAGGTTTCTAATGGAGGGAACATTAGGCGAACCTATAGAAATTAGCAAAAAAAGTGAAAAATTGAAAGTTTTGTTAAATATACATGTAATATATTAAAATATTATATATGATAGTAGATTATAGAACATCTTTTAGTTCATAAAATGATCTAGTAGAAAAAAACATAGGCTTGAAAAATAAAATCTGGTTGTAACTATTTGACAAGTAAATAAATTAGAATAGTTAATATAAATAGGGTGAAGAATAATTCATTTGTTATTTTTAATATTCTAAGAAAATAGTGCTAAAAGAGACCCAATTGGAGCCTAGAGAGTGAACATAGTGAGGAAATGATAATTATAATGAGGAGGATGCATAACAATCGCAACTATTGTAACATAGATAAGAAAACATTAATTTCAAAAAAATTCAATAGTTTTATTTGAAATTGAGGTAAATATAGAAAATTTACCATTAGGTAAAATATAGACACCAAAATTGACCCTAAGAAAGCTTTAGGTAAACTAGGGGTAGAATGAGGTACTAGGTAGAAAAAATTAGACTAATAAATGCCTAAGGCATTTATGATAAATGGTCAAAAAGTCACTGAAAATAAAGAATAAAATCAACTTGTTTGACTCAATTTATAAGGCAAGATGGAAATAGGGGTTGACTTCATATTAGTGGGTTAACATAGTATTTCTAGATTTTGATGACTAAATACTAGTAATCTAATATAGTTTGGAATGGGAAGATAGCTAAGATAGTACTCTTCGGCTGATGTAGTTGGTAATATATGGCCAACCTAGTTTGTTAAAGGGGGTCGACTATGTATCAGAGGGATGATGTAGTATGATAAGGCTAGGAAATGATTGATTTAGTATAAAATAATTTGATATGGTCTAAAATAGAAGGTCTGACTACATACCAATGGGCAAATGTAGTATATCAGGACTGTAATACGGCTAATTTAGCAGTAAATAATTTGATTATGTAGAAAATTAAATCAAGTAAGTTGATGAAGTAGTTAATTTTTAAATTTTTGATAATGTATATTAATTATTATGACTTTGATATCTAATACATCTTATGTTGTTTGATATTTTTCAAAGACACTATAGATTTTGGTGCCTAGTAGATGCGTCATGGCTAGCAAACTATTGGAGTAGTTAACTGACATGGATTGATCTTGACTAGTCTCCTTATGCTTTGGTGGCATTATGGAGATGAGATAGATGCCTCTAGGTGTTGATCTTGTTGTCATGTTCCTAATATCATGGGAATGATTAACCAACACTTTTTTATGGTAGATGAAGGGGGACACAATTGAGGTGGCTATCACTCTAAAGGAAGTCCATGCATTTCTTGGACTTTCAATAGGTAGGACATTAGTGATTATAAATACACTAGAATTATAGGATGAGAGATGATCCTTAGCTTAGTAGGCTACATGATCAGATAAGATATACCCTATATTATAGGTGAGCTTATTTAATGATTATATTTTAGCCATTCTAGACATCAATAATTTTAGAATAAAATGAGTGTTATGTCACAAGTCAAACAATAAGATATTGCTATATGTGATATCCTTATGTTGATTGATAATAGATCAAATATCACACTATGATTTGGTTATGTCATCTAGGTCCATCTCATGCATGATATGTATGGGATATTTTATAGGGGAAGAAGATGATGGGAATGGTTATACTCTTAAGTACATGGATATATGATAGGTTCCCTATATATCGATCATCTAGGTTTCCCCATGCAATCAATTATAGGTTTCCCTAGGTCTTAAAATGGAGATAAGACCATGCTATAACATTTCATACTATCATATGAGGGTAGATCATATGGCAATCATACACTTACATAGCCTCCATATGGCCTAGTTGGTCTGTTGTTGTTGTTAGGTTAACATGTGTATGTAGATCATAGGCTATTACACTTCATGTGTGGATCCTCATCCAATGGCTTATGTACCTAGATATCTAGGACTTCCTCATCATGGGGATCCTCTAGTAGTGCCTACTTATTGGTAATGGCATGCTAAAGAGCTGAGAGTGAAAGGAGGTAGAGGGGTACTTGTGGGAATAATGGTGATCAAGTTGTGATGTGATAAACCATGGCTAGTCAAGCATGAAATTAGGAAGTAACAAGGCCAAGAGTATGATATTTTATGGATGTGGATATAGGGTATGAGGGATCAAAACATGTACCCCAATATACATGAAAGCATCCACTACGAGCTCATCATATATGGAAATATTATCAATGCAAGGAGGTGCAAGTGTTAGTTGTCATGCAAGGGGATCTAGTATTAGCTTGAGGACACATATGGTCCATATAGATACCACTGAGGAGAGGACTAAGACAAGCTTTATTGGTGGCTCATATAGTTGTATTGGTGTGGAGGTAACTAATAGAGGAGTTGTTTGGTAGATAATAAGATAGTGAGATTATGATCAACGATACCAACTCTAGTGAGGAATGTTTTAATTTTATTTTAATTTTTGATATAAAACACTAGTTGCATCATTAATTATGATAGATATATGATTTTAAATATGTGTGTGTGTGTGTGTGTGTGTGTGTGTGTGATTTGATTCCTATCTAGTTTTGGTTTTATAGATCTTATGACATAAGAGGTTAGATGGGGTGCCTTGGTTATGGCTACTCATCATTTTGGATGTGATGCTAAAACCATATGACCCCACCACATTGGGTGATCTTGTGATTTCATCTACCCCAACGTAGGTAGGTTGGTTTATACTAGTGGGAGAGCCCACAAGACAAATACAAGTGCATGGTGATAAGTCACAACCCTTGATAAGGGTTGGAGTTAGATAGGTACATGCCTAGGAGGTCCTAACATAGGAGAGAACCATGCACATAGTAACTACCATATAGCTAAGAAAACTACAGGCCTAAGTGGAAAACCTAACAGGATATGTTGTTGGTTTGAAATCCAATACTACCTATTTACAACACACTATTTAGAGGGTTCAATCATAGGCACCTATACGTAGTGTGGCTAGGCCATAGGACAAACATGATGGAGCACAACCTTAGAGATATAGATATTTTATTTGTTACTTTTTAATGTATAAAACACATTATATATATATATATATATATATATATATATATATAATTTCATTGATCTCATGAGTTGTACTTGAATTTAGATGTGGATGCATGGATATATGTCCTTTCTATCACATTTATTTAGATTTTATTGTATATGTCATGGGAAATATGTGATGTATGTTTTATTTTCTATCATTACGTGATACACATGCATGGTTAAAAATAAAAAGGAAAAAATTATTTGGAAAGGTATAAAAAAAAAAAAATGTAATACACATTTATATCATGTTGGGAAATGTGTAAAAACAAAAGATGAATAAATATAATAAACCAAAGATGGGGAACAAAAAAATGATAACAAATATTATTAAACCATGTAAAATATTTTCACCAAGTTAAAACAAACAAAAATAACACTATATCATGTGGGGAAGTATGAAATTTTTTAATAAAATGGAAGGCACATGAAATACCAATGGTATAAAAACAAAACAATTAAGTCAATCAATCATACTAAATCAAGCCGAGAAGTATAAAAAGAAAGAAAAATTGTCAAATAAAATTAAATTAATAGCACTAATTCAATTTGATAAGTGTGGAAAATTCAATAAAATGGTTGTAAGTATACACACAATCAAAAAATAAGAAGACAAAAATTAAAGGTTTATGAAGTAAGCATAAAACATACTAAATCAAGATGGGAAGTATGTCAATGACATGTAACTCATAATCCAATACTACTTATATCTAACTTAACACATTTAATTTTAATATGACTTAGTTGTTGGGAAAATTGGGTATTGGAATATTTCATGAGGACCTGGTCCTATCTATGGTCTTACATTGCAACATGCAAAGGGAACACCAATGAGGTGGAAAAAATTATGGGTATGATTTTAAAAGACATTTTGAATGTGTTAATTTGTGAGGAGGATCTGGTCCTATCCATGGTATTACATTGTAACTCACAAGTGGAACACCATTGAGTTTAATGGTAATAAGAAAATATTTTATTGTGGTAATTTGTGAGGAGATCATGGTCCTATCATGGTTTTACACTACAACTCACAAAGGGAAACCTTAGGGGGAATGATTAGATTTTTTTAAAAAAAAATCAAGGGTAAATATTAGGAATGTTGTAATGAAAGAGAAAATGTAGAAAACATGATATAAGTGTATATGAGAAGAGCTTAGGAAATATGAGGCATACTAGGTACAAACGAGAGACACTAAGAGTCTAGTGACTTATCAAAAGACAAAGGATGACTACTCATAATAAGCAAAAAGTTGTATAGGTAAACAAGTGAGATACTAAGATTGAATCATGTCTATTATATGAATAAGAAAATTAAAATTTACCTACCTTCCCACAACATGTTCCCCATTACTCAAGACCTCTTATAGAGTCATCAATCTACTGTTAATATTAGGTACTTGTGTGAGAAAGTAAGTATCACTAAAATATTTTTTTATTATCCTTTCCCAATATACTGTCATATCATACCCCAATAGACCTATACTCTATCATGAGGCCAACTATGAAGTTTTATCCTTGATTAGAAATAAGATATGTGATATGAATCACATCTTTTGGTGTGATTTAACTTTTGAATTTATGTGTTTCCTTTTGTATAATTGTCTTTTATTTTAATGATTTGGATATTAACTTGTAAGGCTTTTATGATTCCTCCTCCATATTGATTCATAACAACTAACATGAGAATAAGTGATACATACAAATGAGGTTGAAAATTTGTTTTAAATGAGGCTAAGTATCCAAAGATATGACTGATTAAACACTTAGGCTTACCTATGAACTAATATGTAATCTCAAGTTCCAACCTTATATATGCTTAATATGTGAAAGGAATGTAAATGAATAAAGGGATATCCAAAGTAGATCAATAAATAGGATATAAATGTGATTTCTAGTTTGCTAACTAATCATATGGTAAATAAATATTACTAAGGAGATGAAGGTTTGTATAACCAAGTCACAATAATAGTTATATGAGTTTTAATTGAGATAAGGTAGAAAAATATCGTAAAAGAAAAAGAAATCATGAAAGAAAGTAACTCATAGATATAGTTGTGCAATCATTGAAATAATGATAAGAATCCATAAGAAAAAATTAAAGTAAATGAAACCATTTAAAACACATAAAGCATCATATTAAAGATCCATGTAAAATAGATAGGTGAACCGAATTTGACATAGTCAAATGATATGAGATATATAAAAGTGGATCATAAATCCAGTTTAAAATCATAATTAAGAACAAAGTGAAATAACACCATGACATTTTCATAAATGCTAATAAATTTTCCCACAAATATTATCCTTGACATCTGAAACATCTCTATGAAGCTAGATCCTAATGTTATCCAAATTATCATCAATCCTCATGGAAAATTGTGAAATAATTCTCTCTGAATCTCTTCAATAGAAAATTTAGGTGTAGCTAAAGGATCATGCTCATGAGGGATCTAGTGTGTATAATACTCAAGGAGAGGAATATGTTCTAGAATAGGAATGGTATATGTGGGATTATAGGTAGGCACCACTAGTGGAGAAGGAGACATGGGTGGGGAAGGAAGTGCCATGGGTGAAAAAGGAGGAGCCTTCTTTTGTGGGAGACCTATAGAAAGAGTAATATATAGTGTAGGAAGTGACAAAAGGTGATCATGAATATTATAATGGAGAATATGGTAATGATTAGTGTGATGGGAACTATTTCACTAGGGACAAATTTAAAATACCTCCCCATATTTAAGGATTTACTTAGGTAACAACTTGGGAAGAGGTATAGCCTTATCTTTGGGATGAGCAATGGTGAGATGAAATGTGTCAATATATTTTTGAATCTTCTGTAAATGAGTGAAAGAATGATTATCTACACATAGAATTAAAAAATAAACTTGGTAGTAGACTTTGGGGGTCTACCAATGGAAGAGATAGAATAAAAAGCTAAGGATGGATGATATAACTAGAATTATCTGGTCCAATGATTGGTAACTTTTTAGATATCATAATAAGGTAGATCAATGCATTTGATAAGCATAGGATAAAGATATGACAAAGTAAGAAGTCCACCTCCAAGGGAAGGTAGGGATGAATTATAAATTGGACTAAGCTCATCTAAAGATAGAGTAAGCATAGGAAGTGGACTAGGCATAGTTGAAGATAGAGTGGGAGTAGGAACCAAACTAGGTTTAGCTGAAAGTGAGGTTGGTCACATAAAAGTCTTAAGAGAAATATCTAACATCTTTGGGGGAATTAAAATAGAAGGATCCTAGTATCTATCAAAATGGTAAAGATTGATCATGGCATGATCCATGAACATGCTCCTAAGAGGCTCTTCTAAAACTAAAGGTGTACCATGCAATCACTCCATCTCTACCCTATGAAAAATATGCATGAAACTAGAATTAGGTAGTATAAAAATACAAATGAAAAGATTAAAATAAATAAGTACAATATTGAAGAATCTCAACATCTCTATCCTAGATAAGTCCACCTAGAAATGGGTCATCTAAAGCATAACCATAATCATTGTCAAGTGTATGAAAGTTGATGTTACAAATAGGTATGACCTTATCGCTGAAATTCACATGGTGAATAGAATGTCTCATTTTAGTTAAGACCATAGGTATATCATTAATAGGAGGTTGATGGGATCAAGGTTTCAAAGATAGATGAAGTTGGGAAATGATATTAGGAGAGATATTGAAGGTTTTTATCTTGAGGCTAATCTCATCTCACTCATCATCATCATAATCTATGAGGTTAGGTGTTATGTTTGCGAAGATTTTAGGATGACCATTATAACATTAGTTAGAATTGATTAGATAATTAAAGATTTTAGATTCTTGAAATGGGATACTAGGTAAAGGTTCAAGGATATGAATTTTAAAGACATTGAATTCTTAGAATAGTTCAAAATTCTAGGTTTTTGTGTGTCCTTAAATCATATAAATAACACCATTGTGGGGGAATTCAATGTGTTGATAAGAGGAAGAGGCAATAGTCCTCATACACTAAGTCCATGGTCTACCAAGAAAGATATTATAAGATAAGGGAAAGTTAAATATCATAACTTTTATGTGGATGATGACAGGAGGGATGGTAATAGGAATCCACACACAACCTAGAATAGGTATTTGCCTTACATCATAGCCTTGACATGTGCTACATGTAGACTTGATATTATACTTAGAGTATCTAATAGTTTTAATGAAATCAAATGAGGCAATGTAAATACCTAAACCTTCATTAATCAAAGCATGTTTAACTTGTATATCACTGATTTGGATGCTAATAAATAAAGGAGGATCATTTTCATGAAGGAGAATGTCATCTAGAATCATGGAAGTGATAGGAAACTTAAGGGAAAGAGAAGTTTCCATTGTTTCATCAACATGTATGGACATATCTTCAAACCTAGACAAGGTAGCTTCATGCCTTACGAGAGGAGGATGAAGGATGTTTATTTCAAACATTAATTTCATTAGATAATTTTAATGATAGTGGGAAGTTTGCATTAATTTGAGGAAATATATTTGATATGGAAGATGATAACATTATACAATGGGGGCCCATTCACCATAACCCATGGGGGGATTTCTAGATAGAGGTGCATAATGTTATAATAGATCCTATGAAGTAGGGTTGGAAGTTTAATTAAACTTGTGTTGGAAATATGTAATTGGTTTAGGTTGAGTACAAATATGCTTATGAAGTGTAGGTAGTGGGATGATTGATTGATGTATTTATTGTGGTTGGTTTGAAAAAATACTATTATAAGGTTGACGCATGTTGTCTATATGTTTATTGATGTTGGAGGAAGAGTAGAGATATTATGAGAGGCATTACAAAGTTGAGTTATTAAAAGTGCTTCTTAAAAGGTTATAAGGTCATCTTTCCCAAAATCTATTAGATGAGATGGGTAAGTACCCTGAATGATGTGAAATGTTTAAGAATTTTGGTGCATGAGTGTTGGATCGGTATTGATAAAATAAACTAATATTCACATGTTAGTCATATTTACCACATTTTATTCATTAGTATTGAGGTATAAACTAATTTAAACATTATTTGTAGGAGTAGGTTTGTCAGTGTTATCTTGATGATTGGGAAGAGGATCTTTGTATATAACAAGATGAGAATTAGCTTGATTTAAAGAAAGATTTTTATTTTACATTTCATGGGATTTAAAATATATGTCATATGCTTTTTGACATTTTTTAATTAGTTATTCATGATAAAATTTTGGGCCAATACTAAAATCCATTGTTATATTACGTAATTATCTACATGTATCATGAGAGTGGCCACAACTTGTATGAAACTTAAAAAAATTGTTTAGATCATACCATGATTTCATTAGATGAGTGGGGTAAATATCTCATGGTAGAGGCCTTGGAAGATTCTTTTTAATCTTAGTTAATCATAATGGTTTGTGGACATTAATATTGGTTGTTTTAGAATATGTAGCATTAAGAGTATTATTTGGAGGGGGACATGCTCCATAATTTTGTTGGGAGAGATAGCTTAAATGTTTTGAATAGTGTCATAGGTATAGATAATTCCATAATTAGTAGCATTAATTTTTTTTTAATGATCATGCGAGTACCCTTAGTAGGTTGAGGTGGTTCAAATTGGTGCATGATAAAATATTTTTGCTTATCTTGGTCAAGGGATTCTTCTGAAGTTCATGGAGAGAAATTCCTAACCTGATGTTATAAATTAAGATAGAGAGCATTAGTGAATAAGTGAAAGAGGTTATCATATACCATATTATGCTCACATTTATTAGATAATTTATTCCATTATTTGATGAAAGCTTGTACCATTTCAGTTTCAAGTTGTTTATAATTTATAAAGTAAGCTAAGTTATTCTCAAGGAGATCATTAGTTTGAAATTCTTGGACTAGTGAGTTAACCAAGTCCTTAAGGATAGTGATATAATAGATTTTTAGTTTATTTTACCAATATAAAGAATATCCTAAGAGTGTTTTATATAATATTTTTTTAGACACAAAGGTATTGATTTTAACCTAATCTTTATAGAGATTACCAAATGTTTTTAAGTGTAATGTGGGATCAGTAGACCCATTACAAGTGATGGTAAGTGTGATACCTACTATGTTGATATCAAAAATTTGAGGTAAAAGAGGTTTATTTTATATATGTTTGATCATTTTATTAATGAGGGGTGTTTGAGGAATAAAGTTACCATGGTAATCCTTAAGAGGGGTGGGGGAACTTGGATTTTATGATCCTCATAAAACCTATTGTGGTTGATTTTTAATGTTAATGAGATGGTTTTGCATCTACATCACTTAATTTGAATTATTGGTTTGAAAATTATGCATTTAATTAAGTTTTTGTAATAAATATTGATGATTTTGGGTAGTATTCTAACTAGTGCACACATTATGTGGTGTATTAGTATTGGTATTAGTGGATTGAGTTTCACTATGAGTACTATCATGTACCACACTGGTGGCATGATTAGCATTGGTATCAAAATATGTACTAGTGGCATGATTAAGGAGAAAGGTCTTTGGAAAAGGCCCATTAGAAGTTAAAACTACAATGTTAGTGGTGATACTTGGCATGGAGGTTGATGAAGTCATAAAAGAAGAAGTCAAATGTGTGAAGGAGATAAAATATAAGGAAAAGGTTGAGAACCAAATAAAGTGTTTCTCACAAATCCATAAACGAGATAATAAGATAAATAATTAGATAGGTTGACTGTGCATGATAGAGGGAATAATTAAATAAGATGATAAATATACGTAGTCAGATAGAACGACTATGTATTGAAGGAAAACAAGATGAGCACTCTATAAGATAATGTGTTGATAGGGATGATAGTGTTCTAAAAACATAAACTTTTTTACAAGATAATATATAAGAACATGAAATGAAGCACACAAGTAATTGGATCAATGTGATTGATCTAATTGAAACACACAACATAAACCTTTCACTAATGTTGGCTAATGTAAGTTTTTAAATATAAAATATAATGATCAAAGATCAAGAAATAACTTGAAATTCAATGGTAACTAATTGATCATTCTTAAATCTTTTTAAATTATTGTAACATTTGAAATTAATGTGATGGGAATTTGGATGTAAGAAGGAACTAGAAAGAAATCTATGGAATGTTTTAGGTAGTTTAGTCTAAAAGAGATCTATATTGGTGATGGTATTATCTTCGTATTGGGACCTACCTATTCACTTCACAATCCCACAATGATAAGGGTGTCAGGTGCTTTTCCAATATATATCATCAACCATATATTTATAGTTGGCTAGAAAGCCAATTTGACTTCCCCCTTGGTGGTGAATTCCATGTAGGTAGGCCTTGGGAAGACAAATGTTTAATGATTTTTAGTGTAAAGTGATTTAGAAGTGTTTGAAAAAGAGAAAAATAGTGTGAATAAATTGATAAATTAAAAAACCACCTAATTAATCTATGTTTATTACTCTATTAATAAAATAAAAATTAAATGAAAATTGATCTAATTACTATAAAAAATAGGTTAATTTATTGACTATAAAGAGTACAGAGTTAGTTCAGGTGATACTATATGCAAAAAATACAAAATAGATTTGATAGGGTCACTTCTATTTTGTGGAAGAAAGATCTATAAGAACATAGTAAAATAAGTCAATTATGTATTTTAGATATAAAATAGGATATATAAATATGTCGATCTAGTCAACTTAGTTTATTATAGGGTTGCAGTTTTATAGACTACAAATTTTTGAAAAATAGTATTGGAAAAGAAAAATTGAAATGACAAAGATAGTAAGAATGAACCTTGGTGGTTTTAAATATTATTAATTTTCAAAATGTTAAGTTATGTTTCTCAAGTGTTGATTTAAATATTTTACAAATAGATTCAATTAGCTTGACTAAGTTTTCAAAACTTATGTACTAAACATTTTACAAACAAAGTCGACTGGCTTGACTAAGTTTACAAACCTATGTGTTGAAAAAGAGGAAATGTGAATAGAGTCAAATGGCTTGACTATTTATAAAATATTGTAATTTTAAAAGAAGAATATGTCAATTTTATTGATCTAATCACCTAATTTTGGATAAGACCTACACAAATAACACAAAGTCATTTTGGGGAAACTATGAGTTAAACCTTCACAAACTATTATATTTATACTGACAAGTTAAATATAGTACTAAAAAAAATATAAATATATAATATTATGATAAAATTAATGTGTGAAAGAAAACCTAAAAGGGTTTGACTCATGTTAGGTTCACCAGAATGTATATAAAGGAAAATACAACTGATCTATTAATCAATCATAGCTCAGAGAAGATAAATCCTACTTATACTTTCAATTTTTAATACATTTAATATTTGGGTTCATGACCAAGATGAATCCTCTAGACCCAACAAAGGGATATCTTACCATAATAACATCACTATAGAGGGTTTCAAATCCTCTAATCAAGAAACACTATGAAATAACCCTAGTTAGGTCCTATGTTTTATATTCACTAAGTAAATTCAAAGTAAAGTATAATCTAGTTCTCGCCAAAGCTTGTGTCACAAAGTAGGGGTAATAAACATAAAAAATAAACATGCATAGAATATTTATACTCAGGTTAATTTATATGAAATCCTAATTCATGGGAGATAAGTACAAATGTTAATCTATCTACTCTTACAAAAGAGGAACAAATTTAGGAATACTTACCTTTGAAGATGAACCCACCAAGCCTCAATCTCTCCCTTGGCCAAGGTTACTTTAAATAGGTTATTGTGACATGTAAAGACAATAAGGATAAGTCATATCTAAGCTACATAACTCTCTATTCATCCAAAATACATATCCATAAGATATGTATATATGTATATATATATATATATGTATATATATATGTATATATATATACATATATATATATATATGTATATATATATATATATAATCTTATGGATATGTATTTTGGATGAATAGAGAGTTACATATATATATATATACATACATATATGCATATATATATATATATATATATATATAAAGTATTGAAACCCTCAGCAATGTTACTCAAGTAGAATGGTGGATAAGTATATGTGTAAAATATTATTATTCTAATTATATTCTTCTCTCTAAATGACAAAAATGGATGTGCATATATAGTTGAATCTAACCCTAAACCTTTTCATAATTTTAGTTGATAGGGTCAACCAGATTCAACTCAATATCATTATTTGATAAAATTATGTTAGGTCATGACCTAGATTGGATAGAGATAACCTAGACCCATAATGTGATTTTAATAATTTGAATACAATATCAAACTATGTGTAGAGTAAAGATTTACTCTACGTTTCATTCTATTTTTTAGTCAAGCACCAAGTGGCAGTCGCAAAAAATTTTGTCCTCACATACTTTGGTCCGAGATGGCAAAGTTTGAAATAGAGCACGAGCTCTATTTTCCTTTTGATTCATTTTTGGTCTAAGTGTCAAAATCAAGTGGAAGTTGACAAGTGTCATCATCTGAGGCACCTTTCATATTTTCTATGAGTTGGTCAAAATATGCCACATATCTCATAGCAACTCAGTGGAACATGCCAAATGTCAGCATCCACAGTTTCATATCGGCACCCACATGTCATCTCTTTTTAGTAAAAGGTTTTAACAAGCTAAGTATCAGGATCAAGCAAAAAGCACAAAGTGGCAGTCGCAAAAGGTCTCAATTTTGCTTTTCTAAAAGTGACAAAAGATGCCACGTCCCCCAGCCAAAGAGAGTGGAAGCCACCATGTGTCGCAAAATCAATTATCTTCATTTTTGATTCACTAATATAGCAAAGATCATGGTGGGTCTTAAGTGTTGTTTTTGAAGCAAGCAGAAGCCACCCGGTGTCATTATTCATGTAAATATGAAATGAGACCCATTTGTTTCTATGTTGTAAATAGATTAAATCAGAGACTACCACGTGTCATCTTATGCAAGTTTCTAAAAAGGTAGCTAAAAGAAGCGGAGACTACCACATAATACCAGATAAGTAAAGCAAAGATTGCCATGTGTCCTTCAATGAAGTAGTGGAAATTGACACCTGTACCTATGTCCCTTTTAAAGTTACTCAGGTAAGAAATGTTATGGGTCATATTTTCTTTTAATCTATTGAAGTTTTGAGGAAGCAGATTGTGATAAGTGTCAAAGGTGGAACACTCCTGAGCAAAGACACAAAAGAATATAAGTTACGCAAAAAGTGTCGTGTGTCTTTGATAGGTGCTGTGGAACATGCCATGTGTCATCTTCCAGTGTCTCCTAAAGTAATAAGAAGGTTTTCAAAAAATTGGCTAAGTGTTACCTAGCGTTTGAGAGAAGGGAGTGTCCTACAATCTATTTTAGCCAATGAACTACCAGAAGACAAAGCATTTCAGAATCTATAAAATATCTTCTATTAGACACTTCCATTTTAGTTAGATTTCAGTTGGGCCATTAGATTTGGAATAAGCAAACAATCTAGAGTGAATCTAAGGCTATAAATAAGGGTGCAGAGAACACCAGATAAGGAGGAAATACCAGAGAGAATTTTGGAGAGAGAATGATTGTAAAGA
The DNA here is from genome assembly GCA_037957365.1 of Torreya grandis. Taxonomy (NCBI): domain Eukaryota; kingdom Viridiplantae; phylum Streptophyta; class Pinopsida; order Cupressales; family Taxaceae; genus Torreya; species Torreya grandis. The sequence continues at coordinate 2,008,128 of JARHVA010001111.1, read as the reverse complement.
GTTTAGACTTTCTAGAGCTATGATTAGTAATATCATTTGCTTTTGTTCTATCTTCTTAAGTTGGAAGGTTTATGTAACAGTGTGTGTTTTTGTGTGTCTTATGTGACTAGAGAATTAATGACAAGATTGAATCCTATGCCTTTGTTGATATTTTTTGTGTTATTGTAAAAGTAGTCTAGGATGTGTTGTCAAGAGTTTAGACTTTCTATATCTGTGGTTAGGAATGTCATTTGCTTTTGTCTCATTTTCTTGAGTTGAAAAGTTTATATAACTATGCATGTTTTTTTGCCTCTTACGTGACTAGAAAATTCAAATAATAAGATTAAACCCTATGCCTTTGTTGACATTTTCTGTATCACTGCAAAAGTAGTCTATGTTGTGGGCCTCTGTTCTATTGTTTCCATCTTTTACATTGATCATGCACTTGTTTGCTCTTAAATGTAAATGAATCTTACATATAGTCTTATTGTGTTTAGGATTAAGGTCAAATTACATTCAAGTGCATCACCATAGATTAGATTTTCTTTCTTGCATTTATGTTTTTGATTAAAATTCCTATCCCTTTTCCCAGTATATACTTGATATAGAGATGAACCAGCTTCTTAAAAATTTGGAGGTTGTTTCAAGTCACAAGTCCCACATCTTGAAACTTCCCATTGTTGTTTATTAGAATAAAGTGCAATTTTAAATCATCAATAGTTTTTGGCATGCCCGATGGGACCCATCTTGAAGTTTCTTTCAAGATCGTATGAACCAGAGCGCTACAAGGATTCATAGTTGTGGACCAGTAACCAAATCACAATCTGCTATAAATCCAAGTATTCTTTTGCCACCTTTGGTAACTAGTCCAAGAAGAAGAGTCAACCAATTTATACCAATACCAAGAGCAAATATGGGATCCCCTATACCCCCAAGAAATTATGTGAGTTGGAACACTGGTAGTCTATTAGTTCTCCCAATACCACCAGCCACTTAGGACCCTATCCCAGTGAATGCCCTAAAAGCTCTACCTAAATTCAGTGGGCAAGACTCTAAAACACTTGAAGAGCATCTGCATGATGTATCAGATGTCTGTGATATACATGTTGTCACATAGTAAAATGTGGCCATAAGATTATTAGTAGCTTCTTTTAAAGAGAAAGCTTTAGAATGATACAGGTCTTTAACCCCAAATACCATTTCTACATGAGATCAGCTCAAGGATCTTTTCTTTGAAACATTCAAAGAGAAGGGTGATAAGTCTTCTTTATTACAACAATTAATCACCATTTAAAGGGCACCACAAGAAGCCATGACTGACTTCAATTCTAGATTTCAAAAGACTTGGAAAAGAATCCATATTACAGCTAGACCATTACCAGGTATGGCTATAGTGTTTTATCTTAAGGCTTTGAATTTAGATATATTTTTTATGATTCAGTCACTTGGAGGACACACTTTGCTAGAGGCTTATGAATATGTAGTCAAAACTGAGAACAATTTAACAGATGCTAGAAAGTTACCTCCAAGGCCTCCCATGCCCATGTTCCCAAAAATTTCCTTGCCATTGCCACAAGAAGTCCCTAAATCTATAGCCCCACCTATGTCTATGTACACCTATCCTCAACCATCTGCTAAAGAAATTATCCCCACTCAGTCATCTGAGCTAGATGATATCAAGAATATCTTAAGGACATTTTCTAATGAGTTGATCAATATAAAAAGATAACAGAATACTTTTCTTAGGCCTCCATATCAAAACTATCAAGGGAACAAATTTTCATCTCAACCAAACCAACACCAGGGTCCTCCAAGGCAAAATAACCCTCAACCAACAAACTAATTAGTTGCAGTCCCCACACCCTCATAGACTATTCCTCCCAATTCAAATAAGGAGATTGTTCTAGGGCAAAATAACTATGCAGATAACACTAATGCCTAGTGTTTCCCTTGCAATAATGCTCATACACCTAGAGATTGTCCAATGGGTAATCTACAACAAAAAGTGGTAGAGCAAAGAAGAATGAATGGTCAATTTGAAATTTCTAGTGACAATCAAGCCTATCAATCTTCTAGTATGCAGAATTCAGTCCTAATGGCTCAAATGCAAGGGATGTCCTTGCAACAAGAGAAATAAATAGCCCTGGAACATGCTTTGTTCTCATGGGTTGAAGATGAAAAATCATTTTTCTTGAATGAATAATATACCTCTAAAAAACTAGTGGTGCAATCTGATTATTACACCAAATCAAAGAGAAGGATGGTGGAATAGCCTAGGATTGTAAATAGTCAAGTCATGGAGAATCCTCCATTTCAAGGACAAAGAAACACGGCTGTTAGACAAGAAGTGCCTCAATCGGTGTAAAATCAAGGGATTCCTACCCAAATTCAAGAAAAAAAAAGATATCCTTATTTTCAAAGAACTCAAACTCTAGAACCAATAAATGTGGTGGATCAATTGAAAAAGACTCTAGCATAAGTATCAATATGGGATATATTGGTCATTCCTGAACAGAATACACTACTACAAGAAGCTCTACAAGGCCAAGAAGTGCCCAAAGGTACTATTATCAAAGAAAGACCTACTGAAAAAGAAAATCTCAAAGATACAGTTCATCCATAGACAACAGCCCTAGTCAATAATACAACAGAGGTAAACAAATCCAAATCAGATCCCTTCTATTTAACTTTAATAGTTGGCAAGAAACTACTGCATAATGCAATGATTGATTTAGGGTCTAGTACTACAGTAATGCCCAAGCAGATAACTGATGCTTTAGAAATTAAGTATGAACCACTCACTAAAGGAGTCATATAGCTAGATGGCAAAGTAGTACAAACAATAAGGAGAATTAAACATCTCTAATTACAATTATATGCTTGTCCTAATATAATTGTAAATCAAGATGTAGTAGTGATAGATATACCTCCTATTTTTGGCTTATGTTTATCAAGAGACTTTACAGCCAAGATAAGAGGATATATGTCCCTTGATTGGTCTCATCTCATCTTAAGAACCAAATATGGTTCAAAGATGAAGATATTGTTTGAACCATTATATAAATATCACATCACCAATGAACCCACTGCAAAGTTAGAGGTAGTTCATGCTATGATGAATAAAAAAGAAAGGGATTTTGTTGAGGAGCTAGGTGAATGGACTGGATATAATCAAGAAGAAGAAAATGATCATTTATTAGCTATGATGCAAAGTGACCCATATGGAAATTATGATTTTATTGGTCTGGGCACTTACGTTATACTTGATGAAGATCATAAAATCCTAAATGTTCTAGAAGAAGAAAAGTTAAAAGATACCTCTTCTATCAACCCTCAAGTCTTTCAACATGAATTCAACATTCTGAGTGAGAAGTCACAAGCGTATGCCTTAATCTCTGATGAAAAATAAATAATTTCTAACTTTCTTCTTACTTTTCAAGATGATGAGGATGAGGATGGACATTTCCTGGATCATGATTTGAATGATTTGTTTGAAATCATTGGGTCAAGTTATACTATTTTTCAAGGAAGTTGTGAGCTAATTATAGATGAACAAAATAGCATTGAGCCTTAATTACATGTGCAAATTATTGAAAGCTTTCAGAATTATCTTTTCAAGGGATTGGTAATTTTGAATTTATTAAAGAGGATGATCATGCAGTAGAACCTAAGTTTGAGGCAAAAGGAGATATGTAAATAAATGCCATATGTCAAAGGGCTTCTGTTGATGAGCAAATAGTCACTAATTTCTTGATAAGACATACCAATATCAAGAGCTGATATTTGATGAAATTCTAAGGACACAAAGAGCTCATGTATGTTGGAAGTGTGTTTGACTCAGACTCACTCGAATGTAGACAAATCAATATGGCATACACAGAAGGCAATTCACCAAAGCTATCTCCAATTCAACCACTTATATGGCAATGTAAGTTGGCTCATCATGAAAGAGACTTTAGAAATTCTTATTTTGATCCAAGAGGGAGATAAAGATGCTTGATTAATGTAGTTAGGTAGTTTCCCCTTTCCGTATTGCTTTGTTTTCCCATTTTTTTTGTTTTCCCACTTTTCTTTTAAATAAGTGTTCTTTGAACATGTAGTTGGCAGCTTAGAATTTTCAAAATTTTCAAATTTCTCCTATACATTGAATGTCTCCCAAATATTTAGAAATCCCCAAGGTACCTTGCACTACCACTTGCATAATGTGTCTATCTCATTATTCAATAAAGATTGAGTAGGATTTGCTAACAATTATCTGAGTTTAGTGACATTTTGAGACTTGATAGGTCAATAAATACCTCTTAGCAAGAGTTAAAGTTTAAAAGTTCTCAAACATTCTTACATCTGTGCAAAAATATCCTACTACTTGCATTTTTTTGTGCTTAGTAAACTTGCTTCAATGAAAGTGTTTCTATTTTGCAAAAGTTCATACAAGTTATTATAGAGAAGATATAGAGATGGAGGGGGCACAATCTTCACAACAAGGAGCTAGGATGTATGAATCCCTTGATAAGTTTCTTGAAAATAAATCATATGGAAAAGGTGTCTACAGAGGGCCAAATTATGGCAATATGAAACATTTTCCATGAGGATATGGACTTCATAGTTGGCACAATTCATTGTCCCAGCTGTGCATCCATGCCCTGACCTGGTCGAATTATGTGTAGACTTTTTCCATGCACCTTCATGCACCATTCAATAAGGTCCATTCATGATGCAAATCAAACCACAAGCTATCAAGGATATGTTAGCCCTGTATCATGATAGTACAACTACATTTCCCACTATTGCTAAAATGCAAAGAATGTGGGAAAACATCAATACCTAGTCAAGGTTCTTGAGATCCAAATTACAAATGGGTGTTGATGACACTATAGTGCCCACACTGCCTGAAGCAAGAGCCCAATTTGCATAGGCTAGCCAAGACACATTGTCTATGATGGCTTTCATCTTTGACATGAAAGATGATATGGTAGTTTATGCAGAACAAATGGCTATCCTCTTCAGGCTGAAGACCGTTGACAAAACTCAGGAGTATCAGCTTGACTTTTTTGAACAAATTGCTTTCTCAATGGTAGAGCAACTGGCCCATTTCAAATCAAAAGGAGTGTTTAGGTATTCTTCCTATTTGTTACACCTCATGCTTTTTTAGAACTCTGACCTGTTTACCCAACATATGTATCTTGATATCTATGACCCAGATTTTGATCTCCAAAGGACCATTCTTGTGTTTGCATGGACACACATTTTGTCAAAGACTAATGACCCATATGAATTCTAGGAATTATTTTTTACCCCTGCTTTTTTGCCATCTTAGCCCTAAACTAGTTATGAATAGATTATTCCCATGTGTTTCAAATCTTCTGGCCAATTGTCTAATCCCTTGTGATTTCTATTTTGGATCCCACCATACCATTATAAGAGTCCATGGGTTTAGTGGGGAGCTAATATTTCTACCTAAGATTTTGACTCTTAGGTTAGCATTCCTAGAGGTTACCAGGTAGATATCCATAATTGACAATGAATTTGGTTCTGGGAAGAGGAAAATAAAAATGTATGACCTCCCATGGATGACAACCAGCATGGTTTTGGAAACCAGAGACGTTGAAGTTGTGTTGCTCAAAAAGCTAGCCTTTCTAGGTTTCCTTCTAGTAGAAGACAAATGGATTTATGACCCAAATGGTTTCATAGCCTCCTGGGTAAGGACTCATAGGGTTACAACCAAAATTGCACATGAAGGCCATCCCTTTTGGGTAAACAAAAGAAATCCTAGGGAAGACACTCCTAGATTTAATGTTGAGTTAACATACTTGTCCCTTCCACAAAATAGACCCTGGGAAACATTCTATGTTAAGCAGAGGGATTATGATCCTAAAGTCATAATGACTTCTAGCTTAATGAGGACATTAAAGAATAAAGATTGGGATATTGAGAAAATAGAGGCCTATTGGAAATATAGGTAGGAAATTTGTCAAACAACCCATTCTTTCAAGAACATAGACACATATGAGAGATGGGAAGAATTATGGGATGAGTTCCATCTCTCCCCTATATCTAGCCTAGAGACAAGTAATTTGCTAACAACGGGTAAAGAACAGGAAGCTAGGGCCAGGTCAAGCCAAGAGTCACAAGCCTCAGAGCAAGTTGTAGTTATAGTAACTATATCAGTTTGGCCCTAATCTCTCAACATCATGGAAAAGCAAAAGAGTGTGGTATCTATACCACCACAAGCTTCCCCATCAGTAGTGATTATAGATATTCCCAGTTCTCCATAAGAATTAGATGTGGAAGGAAAAAGGACACAGCCAAAAGAAGAGACACCCAAGAAATGAAAGAGGGTGTAGTTTCAATTTGATTCAAAAGAGGAGATAGACACCCCATAGTGCCAATTATAGGGTATTGTAATTGCTCCTCAGGTAAGTATTATTCCTCCCTCTCCTTCTCAGTCTATTTCTTCCCCTATTGGCATGATGATTTCATCTAGCCAGATGACATCTCCTACTACTTCTGTCATTTCCATTTCTCACTTCGCCCCATCTATGCCACCTCAAGCTCTAACATTACCTCATTTCTCCCCCTCTATTTCCAAAAAACTTTCCCCTTAGATTTCCCATAGCCAACAATTACCTATTCAATATGGTTTACCACAGGGACATCCTTTTGCGGGTGGGAACATTGCCTCTCCTTCTACCTTCCAAACCCAAGTAGATGTTGCTAGGAAGGCAAGGGAAGCCTGAAGAGAGAAAAAGAAGATCAAGGAAAATAAATCATTGGCTACACCCCATCTGTGGTCACAATTTGACCCCATCCAACAATAATTGATGATGACTCATTTGTCACCAAATGTAATAAAGCCAACTGAGTAGATGTAACTAGAGGATTACATGATGAATGTGGTGGCCATCAACATGTCCCTATTCAAGCCATAGGACACAATTGAGCTACTGACCGAATCCATTTCTATAATTACTGAAACTACTTAAAGATATTAAGGATGCTATAGAAGATGGAAGCTGAGCTAGCCGAGGAAAAGGCAAACTGTAATAGTTTGACCTCAGAGATCAATAGAAAAGACAATGAAATAGAGAATCTAAATAAACAGTTGAAAGATACTATTTCTCTTCAGACTCACCAGGTAGTTTAGGTCCAAAATGATTTTTTAAAAGCAGGGCTCACATAGGTAAAAGATGCGGTGACAACCCTAAGTCATGAAAAGGTAGCATTGTAAGGAAAATGTGAGGAACACTTATTACAAGTTACCTAATTGCAACAAAAGTTGCTAGCCAAATAGAATAATATTGTGGCTATACAAGTCCAATTTCAAGTAGAGCAATAGAGAGTAGCACAATTGACACTAGAATTGGCCAATAGGCCAAAGAATGTCAGAGTATTAAGTCTAGTAAAGGAGCTATATGAACCCATGTGAAAGAGAATCTCTTCAGAGATTATTCAACTCAAGCCTTCTCTCACCTTCCTGCTAAATGCACAAAAATTATGAAAAAAGGTGGAGATTTTAGTTGTAAACACTCTGGATATAGTCTTTGGGAGAGTAATGGACTCATAATGCAAAATCTTTATGATGCAACAGATGCAACATTATCAGCAACAGGAATTAATGATAGCATGGTCACTGCCAAGCAAGTAAATGAGGTTCTTAGTTGCAATTCCATAGCCATCAGTTGCAGAGAGCTTCTAGATGTAATGAAGGAAGGAATCAATGAAATGAAATGGCATGTTGAAGATTTAGTACAATTAGGTCTTCCTTATCCATTTCCTGATGACAACACCATGCTGATGGTAGATGAAATTGAACCTTTGTTATTGGCCAAATATAATGATCAGACAATTTTCTAGGATCTAAGGGATGATTCATCAATCCCTGAAGTAGAAGTTGTCTTGGTTCTTGTTTCCCAGCTCGAATTCAAATTGAAGGCTATGGTTCAAATTTTGCAAAATTTTTCACACAAGGATATTATTAACCTTGATTTAGCCTTCAATGAATTGTATAATAATCAAGGGTTATCTAATGATAAGTGGTCTACTTACCAAACAACATTGCTAAAGCTATGATTTTGAATTTTGATCTAGCGGGAGTTGTGGTTTCTTTTTTAGTAGGCTCAAAAGTCTTTGGGGTCGCCAATAACTATAGAGTAAAGATTTACTCTATGTTTCATTCTATTTTTCAGTCGAGCACCAAGTGGCAATCACAAAAAAAATTGTCCTCGCATATTTTGGTCCGAGATGGTGAAGTTTGAAATAGAGCACAGGCTCTATTTTATTTTTGATTCATTTTTTGTCTAAGTGTCAAAATCAAGTAGAAGCTAACAAGTGTCATCGTCTGAGGCATCCTTTCTCAGTAGAAACTACCAAGTATCATAGTTTGAGGCACCTTTCATATTTTTTATGAGTTGGTCAGAATGTGCCACGTATCTCATAGCAACTCAGTGGAATGTGCCAAGTGTCAACATCCATAATTTCATATCAGCACCCACATTTCATCTCTTTTAAGTGAAAGGTTTTAACAAGCTAAGTATCATGATCAAGTGGAGAGTGCCAAGTGGCAACCACAGAAGGTCTCAATTTTGCTTTTCTAAAAGTGAAAAAAGATGCCACGTCCCCCAACCAAAGAGAGTAGAAGCCACCATGTGTCATGATCCAAATTATCTTCTTTTTTGCTTCATTGATATAACAAAGACCGTGGTGGGTCTTAAGTGTTGTTTCTGAAGCAAGCAAAAGCCGCCAAGTGTCACTGTCTGTGTAAATATGAAATGAGACCTGTTTGTTTCTATGGTGTAAACAAAGTAAAGTAGAGACCACCATGTGTCATCTTCTATAGGTTTCTAAAAAGGTAGTTAAAAGAAGTGGAGACTACCACATAATCCCAAATAAGTAAAGCAGAGATTGTCATGTGTCCTTCAATGAAGCAGCAAAGATTGACACCTGTCCCTATGTCCCTTTTAAAGTTACTTGGGTAAGAAATACTTTGGGTCTTATTTTATTTTAAGCTATTGAGGTTTCGAGGAAGCGTATTGTGACAAGTGTGAAAGGTGAAACACTCTCGAGCAAAGACATAAAAGAGTATAAGTTATGTAGAAAGTGTTGTGTGTCTTCGATAGGTGCTACAGAACATGCCAAGTCTCATCCTATGATGTCTCCTAAAGTAATAAGAATGTTTTCAAAAAATTGGCTAAGTGTTACCTAGCATTTAAGAGAAAGGAGCATCTTGAAATCTGTTTCAGTCAATGAACTGCCAGAAGACAAAGCATTTCAGAATCTATAAAATATCTTTTATTAGACACTTCTAGTTCAGTTAGATTTCAACTGGGTTGTGAGATTGGGAACAAGCAAACAATCTGGAGTGAATCCAAGGCTATAAATAAGGGTGTAGAGAACACCAGATAAGGAGGAAATACCAGAGAGAATTTTGGAGAGAGAATGATTGTAAAGAGTTTAGACTTTCTAGAGCTGTGACTAGTAATATCATTTGATTTTGTTCTATCTTCTTAAGTTGGAAGGTTATGTAACTATGAATGTTTCTGTGCCTCTTATGTGACTGGAGAATTAATGAAAAGATTGAATTCTATGCCTTTTTTGATATTTTTTGTGTTATTACAAAAGTAGTCTAGGATCTATTGTCAAGAGTTTAGACTTTCTAGAGCTGTGGTTAGGAATGTCATTTGCTTTGGTCTCATTTTCTTGAGTTGAAAAGTTTATATAACTGTGCATGTTTCTATGCCTCTTATGTGACTAGATAATTCAAATAAGAAGATTGAACCCTATGCCTTTGTTGACATTTTCTATATCACTGCAAAAGTAGTCTATGTTGTGAGCCTCTATTTTATTGTTTCCATCTTTTACATTTATCATGCACTTGTTTTCTCTTAAATTTAAATGAATCTTACATATATTCTTACTATGCTCAGGATTAAGGTCAAATTACATTTAGGCGCATCACCATAGATTAGATTTTCTTTCTTGCATTTGTGTTTTTGATTAAAATTCCTATCCCTTTTCCTAGTATATACTTGATATAGAGAAGAACCAGCTTCTTAAAAATCTATAGGTTGTTTCAAGTCACAAGTCCCACATCTTGAAACTTCCCATTGTTGTTGATTAGAATAAAGCACAATTTTAAATCATCAACACTATGCTGATAGTGAATTGTAAACTATCAAAAAGGTCTTAAGCTTAGAAAGGAGCTAAGTAATGTAGTGAATTACTTGGAGGAGTGTGTAAAAGAGGTTTTAAAGCTTAGTTAAGTACATAAGAGAAGGTTTCGTAGATAGTAAGTGGTAGTATAAGGGACAAAAATCCTATGAACAACTAATGGTCTTCCCAACCCTTTCTCGGTGCACTGTTTAAGGTGTGCATTCAAATAGATTAAGACTTGATGGGTTCCTACAAGAGAGAAAGAATCAATAATTGATAATGCTTGAAAATAGTGTGTGTAAAAGGTAGCATTATTACATGTAGGTTATTTATCCCTAATTCTCTTTTATATTTCCTTTAACTAAAGAATCATAGGTTCTAAACATGTAAGATTTTTTTGAATTAAAGTATTAAATTTACATATTATAATAACTCTAATGGGATAAATATCATCAAAATAATTTGAATAATCATAAACATCATCCTCATAATCATCATTAGAGTTTTTATTCTTAGCATAAACATTCACATTTGAATTATTTATATGATTTGTATTATCAACATTATAGTGAGAAAGAGTAAAAGGAAAATCATTATTAGCATCCATTTTGGAATTAAAATAATCATTATTACCACATAATTTAATTTGAATAAAATCATAAGTAAAACCACTCAATGTAGGACTTCATAGAGTAAGATATGTAGATCTTGGATTCCTAGTTGGCATAAGATGTAAGCATAAACAACATGAAGTAAGGAAGGGATAATTATTAAGTAATGTAATAAAATTATACATGGATCTTAGAATTAGATATGAAATATAAGAGTATACCCTTGGGGGATGAGGGTTGTGAAACCCTTGGTTTTATCATTCAAAGAATAGAGGGGTTCACTAAAATCTATGAAGAAAATGTAAATTTGAGGAGAAGATGTAAAAGTTGAATGGAAATTAAAGGTAATATTTAGAAATCAGTGACAAAATCATAAACTTATATCTTTGGGGTGAGGATTTTAAATCCCTAGTTTGGATTATCACAAGCTAAGGTTTACCAAATATTTTTTTTATATGTGGTTTAAGGGGTAAATATGCATGCAAAAAAAAATAAAAACAAGGACACAAGCTAGATCTATGATATAAAATTAAACTATACATATATTTTAACCTTTTAGGAATTAGTGTATGTAAATCCTATGTTTGTTAAAGAGTTGAGTATAATAAATTAGAGTAGTAATATTCAATAAATATAGCCACTGATTTATTACAAAATTGACTTAGTTTGACCCTTCTAAAAATAACAATAAATAATGCAAATAAGAACTTAGCTAGAAAATGACTGAGATAGATGATATGGAGGCTAAAAATTGAGGTAGAAGCTATTCTAAGTGTCACAAACATGATCCAAGTGTCAAAACCCATCCTATATAGTAGTACTCTAATTAGATAGTAACATAATGTGGTGTTAGTGTCCCTATTTTGGTGGTAGTGTCCTTTATATAAGACTATCTTAAACTTCTAAGTGCACCTATGTTTGGATCTATAAGGTTTGTTCTTTAATGCATGAGTTATAAAACCTTGTATATGGCTTGTTTTGATTGAATTTGTAATAAAACCCTAATCCTCCATATTTATAAGGCATCTAGTTGATATAAGATGAAAAATGTGTTTGTTAGTGGGGCAAGATGGACATCCTCAACACCATGCTATGAAGAGAGTTTCCTATATACCAATACTCTGAAGAGGGATGGATTATTATGTAGTTTTTTACATGTAAGTGATGGTTCAAGTGTAAATGAAGCTAGTATGATAGTTCAATTGAGTATTATGAATGTGCTTTAGAATATAAATCTAAGTAATCTAAGCTTATGAATGTTGTATATGGTATTATGTATAAGTAGGGAATAATAGGAATTGATAACCTTATTGTGCACCACTTTTTATAAGTTGGCATATGTATTTTTCATTTTATTTATATCTAGTGGTTAGAGGGATAAATGTCATGTATTTATACTATTTTGGTGTTTTTTCAGGTGTTAAAATAGGTTTAGGCTGACCCTAGGAGGTCTAAGATTTGAAAAGATATCTATTTATGAAAATAGGAGGGAAAGAATAGTAGACCAATTATTGGGACACTAACACCATGTGGTGTTATTTTCCCTATGATGGTGTTATTATCCATTTGGTAGGATACTAGGCATGAAGGGTCAAGATGTAAGAATGAAGGTCTAGGACAACTTTAGGGATGATTAGGGATGCCTATGGCCCACACTAAAGCTAGAAAAGTCTAAAACTAAGTCTAAGCTAAGCTAAGGATAGGTGGTCTCAAGTAGCATTCTTATCACTCAAGTGTCACTTTTAGGTTATTACATTTGCCTCCCCTTTATTATAGAAATGTAAAAAAGTGAAATGACTAGGATAAATAATAAAGAAGCATACCTGGACTTACCTAAGAGGTGACTCCCATGAAGCTATGTCTAATTATGTGAAGCATACTCCAATGCATGTCTTGCAAGTGAAAGATGTATAGATTAATCCTTATTTAAGAGATGCCAAAAGAAAAGACAAAATTGAGTAAAGAAGTGAAACTAATTAAAACTAAGTAAATGGATAATAGATAGTAAAGGAATTAATACACCTCATTGGGTATGCAAACCAATGCAAAAAACCTAGTGATAACATGTGTGTGTACATGTATATAGTGATCAATTGTATAATACCTTAGACTAAGCTAATGGATTGTTAATCCTCATGTGTGGGTGGCTCAAGAAATCAATCTAGTTTTGACTCCATCATTGCCCACCCCTTATTGGATCATGACTTTTGAATAGCTTGGATTAGACTGATGGTGTGTTCAACCCTCTCATGTAGGTCGACCACAAACTCAATTAAACTATGAAACCATCATTGCCTACCCATGCATAGTAGATGCATCTAAAACTAAAATTATGGGATGTAACTAGAAATGTCTAACATGAAATGTCAACTCTATGACCACTCAGGTATATTAAACAACTCTGGGCCACTCAAGAATGTCAACCAATAGAGATGGAGTAAGGAATGAAACTGGTGTATAACTTGGAATGTGATGTTGTATGTATATAATGAAGATAATGACATGTAAATTTTCCCTTCCATATGATCAACTAGTGTACAAGTGAGCATATGTAAATAATGTACCATGTACATGCCCCCAAATTTGATATTTAAGTATATGTATTATGGACTAAGTTGTAATAATTTGTATCTTAGTATCTAAACTATAAATGGGAATGGTCATGCCACACATGATTCCCCTAATATGAGAAAATTGGCATGAATTTGAGCTAAATTGGTATGAACGTGAGCTAAATTAAGCAAAAATGGTAAATATATAACTAAACCTATGTAAACATGGACTATACCTTCTATAATTTTCTAACTAATCTTAAGTTTTCTAAAATTGAGGATACTAGATAGTAGAATCATGTCTTGGATAATAGTGCCATGTGGTAATAGTGTCCTAATTTAGATGCTAGTGTCTTACTTTGATTTTTTTGAAACTGTAATGATTTATGTGTTATTATTTTCCCTTTATGTTTACCCAAGTCTAATTTATTTAATATGTGCCTACATGTTTAAAATATGTGTGTTAGCTAGAGCATATGTGATATATATGTAATAATTCAACACAACGTGCATACATGACATCATAATGTAATATAATCTAAGTATAATTTTGTAATGTGTGATGTATGTTATGTCTAACATTCGTAAGGGTGTCAAGATAGATATAACAATGTATGTAAAAATAAATCTGAGTAATAACTATCTACCTAGGTAGGTCAGGTATAATGCAAAACACCCAAATAGGAAGGGGAGATGCATGAGGTCCCTCATGGAATCTAGAACTAGAGTGTGTAACAAGTAAGATATAAGTGTCAAGGCCATGACACATATAATAAATCATACATATAACACACATGAGGCATGCAAAGTTGTCCAAGGGGCCACAATACAAGGGACATGAGTACATGTCACTAAATATGTTAAAATAAGGCATATAAGGACATGTTAAAATGTACAAATATGCAAGAAAATAAGTTGGCTTAGAGCCACATATAAGGACATGTTCAAATGTTTGCATACACAATTAGGAAGGCACACACAAGGACATGGGCACATGTACAAATCATACATACTATGAAAATAAGTGGCATAGAGCCAAAGAGCAATGACATATTCAAATGCCCTTGAATAGAATAAGCATAGATATATAATCAATTATAAACTAAGAAAGCTATAAATTTATGTATGCATAAACATGTAGTATAAATATCTGTAATATCTAAGACATACATACACTAAGTCTAAAGTAGTAATAACTAGAAAAAATTCTAAGTGAATGTAGCATGATCAATATAAAGATATAATAATACTAAATTTGAGATGTAGAGTATATAAATATGTAACCTAGTAATTGAAACTTTATATATGATACCCCCAAATGGGAGAATATGTCCAATGAAAAGCCTATATATTGGTATATATTCCCCCAGTGGGTAGATAATATCAAATCTAGATTGGTGTAGTGGACCTAAGTCATGTAGCAATCTGCAAACACTCAACAAGAATAAGTGAAGCATGTATGTATGATAAAACTGACTATATTAAGATATATAGCATATGTAGTGTCTAAGAAATATAAAAAATGTAAACATGGAAATGAATACAATCTATAATTTTTTGTTTTTTGCATAAATATTTAATTTTTTTTTAAAATATTATATATATTTTTTATTTTCTAGTTATAATCTATTTAAAAGTAACTTGAAAATAAAACATATACAAGGAGTAAGAGAGAAGGAAAATATATACAAGAAGGGAGGAATAATACTAACCAATGAGTCTCATGAGAGACTCAATATCAATGTGACATGTGTCAAATAATGGAATAGTGATTGTGCATGCTTTATAAAAGGCTAATTTTGGTCCCAAAACTTACTACACTAAGTGATATATGTCTAACATGGCCTGTGAGGTAGTGATAGGATTCTATGAAACTAACGGTGGTGTCTTATGAACTATAGGGATCTTAGGGACCCATCTAGTAGAATATGATTTAGGTGACATAGGTTCCCTATGTTGATAACCCTAAAAACTCAATGATAATGAAACTCATCTTGATCCATGGCCTACCTAATAACATGTCAAATATGCCTGCACTAGGTACTACTAAGAATCTAGTGGTCACATGTGTTGGTCTAAACTATAGTGGAATTAAAATCTCCCTAATGGAGATATGAGAATGAACACTAAAACCACTTATACTTATGTGTGTAATAGATATATCTTACTCTAAACACCTCAAATACTAAATAGGTATGATAGTGCACATGTTAATACTTGACCCATTGTCAACCATAACACTCTAAATAGAATTATGATCTATATAGGCTTATACAAAGAGTGCATATAAATTTAAATCATCATCAATAATCTCCTAATATAATAAGGTGATGAGTGGTCTAGCTAGAACTATAATATGATACACACCAATGATAGTGTGTAGTGGGTATGCTTCCTTTTTAGTAGTGTGATATGATTATAGTGGTGGATGTACCTAATATGTGTAGTGAACACCTGAAGTTCCCCCTACCTCATTTTTTATATGATTCCAAAATGAATTTGAGAATATTTTCAATTAATTTGATTATATTTATTAAACTTTAGGTACCTCTATGGGTGTGCCCACATTAATTATGTTAACCTCTATCAAATCTTGGATCTTATGTTTCAAGTTGATACATCAGTTTGTTGTATGTCCTAGTGCCCTATGATATTCACATAATGAATTTGAATTATAGTTATCGAGAATAGGTTGTATCATATCAAATTCTTTGATGGGAGGGAGAGATATGACATTGCATTCCAAGATCTATTGTAAAACATTTCCTAGGAAATTTGGAAGGTTGGTGAAAAATCTATGTGGAGGAGTTGATAGAACTAGATGAGATGGATTTGATACTATGTTAACTATAACCTTTGGATCATTCTTATTTCTAGTGGACCTTACCTTGTATGGAGGCTTACAATAACTCTTAATAGTTAATTCTAATCCACTAGTATATTTTAGTTCTCCCATAGAGAGAAGTTTGAATTATCTTTCTTTCATTGTGTGTCATAAATATGTGAAGGTTGCAAACTTCTTAAATAAGATATCTTCATGTAATACTAGTAGAAGACTCTATTTTAATATATCCTAGATCTCTTTATCTACTATGGGTCTAGTCAACTTGGACAATATAGTCTTATATCATAAGATGTATTCTACAATATGCTCATTTGATTTTTTTTTCAATTATGCAACTTGAGCATATGATACCTTATCATTGATGTTTATGGAGAAGTGTGTTTAAAACATATATACCAATAGATTGAGTGTAATTATAGATTGATTTGATAAATCATAAAAACACTGTAAGGCATAATCCTTTAGATTATGTGGAAATAACTTAGTGAGGAACCAATCATTAGATAATTAATCCAAACATGTTGTGTGGAAATATTGAAGATGGTGCTCTAGGTTACCCTTACCATCATATAATGTAAGCTTAGGTGGCATGAATTTGTATGGTAAAGGATTTACTGCTCTGTGATGTGTTAACAGTGTATGTAAAAGAAAATTATAATCTAAGGCATGTGATGGCCTAGTGGCTCCCTACTCAAGATGTGACACCTTAGCCTATAGAGTCTAAACCTCATGAATAAGGTATTGTACATTTAGAGTGGAATAACTAACCATAAGAGGTGTAGTTGTCACTAAATATTGTTGAGTTATAATTGGTTGTTGTGTTAGCTAACTTGGCCCAAATTTAGGTATAACAATGTTATTATTTGTGGGGGTAGAAGATTAACCATTGTTTGATTTTTTATTTATTTCCATTATGGTTTTTTAAATATGTACATAATCATGGGCATATTCCCAAAGTCTATCTCGGAAGCTCTATAGAATCTCATCATTATTTAAAATTAGATTTTCATTATTAAGTGGAGGGAGAGTGTCTTGATTCCCACCTTTTATATCATCTTGATATTAATCATATTTCTCATCTTTAGACACATTATAATTTAAATTCACATAATCAGGGTGTGAAGGATCAATTATGAGACTTATAACTAGTCCCTTGTCTGTGGTATAAGCTCAATAAGATTTCCACCTAGCCTTACACTTCTTCTTAATGGAAGAGAGATAGTGTTTTTAGATGGAATATAGTAAACAAAGTGAAATAGGGTTGCTAAAATCAAATGTATGAAATTTTAAATTATAAAATAAGAAAAATAAGGATACAAACCTAGAAGCATCTAGGGTTAGGGATTAAATATTATTTAAATTAATTTGACTTCACCAAATGTTTTAACATTCTAAGACTTATGTTGAGAGGTGTTTTCATTTATGTCATTTACGTCAAGGTTGATGTCATTAATGTCAAGGTGTATCTAGTGAAGATGTATCATGGTGAGTGGTCTTTGAGGTATGAGCTTGTATGCTTAATTTGATAAGGATGTCATGTGATAAGAGAGAATTTGAAGGCAAACTAATGATTCTTCTATTAGTTGATGTCAAAGTTGTTTCAGTGGTGTGAGAGTGATATGTGATGAGTCTTATATTTTATATCATTAAGGTAAGCATGTTTGTGTACTATTTCTTGAGTACAAGGTGTTTTGAGAAGCCTAATATAGACCTTAGGAGAAGGTGTACATAGTGAATTTTGGTGAATTAAGTAAGCACAAGATTATAAAAGTTTTTTTAGCATTATGTGATCATGTAAGTGAAGCATAGATATTACTATAAGTGTTTTAAGGTTAGTTGTCAATTTTCAAGTGCTTTAGAAGCCTATAAATGACAATATTCATAGCATAAAGAGACCTTATGAGAATGCATGAGTATGATGGCTTGGTAAGATGAGTGCACAGAGAGATGAGTTTTTATATTAGGTTTCTTGAGCATTTGATTGAGGTGGAGAGTAAATGGAAAGAGGCATGAAGGTCAGTTTCAATTCCTAATGTGGTTTGTAGGTTAAGGTCTAAGAGATTAAAGAGAGAGAGTATGGACTACTGGGGTATGATTTTTTGTTTCCAAGGCAAGTATGGATAGCTGAGTGCTTTCATAGGTATGATATGTTATATTAAGCATGTTAACAAATTCTAATGTCATGTTTGCAATAAAAGTCATGAAAATTAGTTTTGAGGTCTCTCGAGTACATAGAATGAAGGAATGTAAACTTGAGAAAGAATTTTAGTTGTTCATTGGCATGTGTAACCTCTACATCGGAACTTAATATATTAAGGGGAGATGGGGAAGGGTCTTTGATCCATAAACTAGCACTTATTTTCATGTAAAAAGTTTTACAATGAATCTTAATATCTTATTAAATTTAATTATGCATTAAATAATGATTAATTAATGAAATTAATCAAAAATGTAGAAAGGAATTCACAAAAAAAAAAAATCATGATAATCACATCTCCACACCACACTAGAATTGATTATGAAGTTTGGCAAATGCCTACATCTTCAAGTTTGCTTATAGTATGAATTGGTCCATTTTTTTGAAAAGTGAGTACATGGCCTATCCTCACAATTTTTAAAATGGATACTCTAAGACTACTTATAATTTTTAGCAATGGATCTAAATCTTGAAAGCTTTGGACAATGAATAGATCTTCCAATCCTCTACTGAAAATATAGTCTCACAATCCTTTAGATTTTCTACCAAAAGTCTTGAATATGGACTTATAATATGATCTTAAAAAAATCATTATAGGGATTTCAACACATTGGTGAAACTATCTCAGAGTCTAGGACAAATCCCTAGTTTACCTTGAGATGTGAAACCCTCTCCAAATCTCTCAAAACTTGGAATATATGTAGACTAGTCTCTATATTGGACATTACACAATCTATAATGCTTCACTTTGAGGATTTAAAAAATAAATCAAATGGCCTCAAATACTATCACTCCATATATGGTTGGAACCATCTTTAATTCTAGAACAAATCTATAGTTTACTCTGAAGCCTAGAAATGTCTCTTGATACCTCAAAACTGAGGAAGAGTACTAGTTTCTCCTTAAGCTCTAAGCTACTCAATTGAGACTTTGTGTGTTCAAATACAATTTTTTTCAATTTTGCAATGGTTGGGCACTTATCCTTTTATCCTATAGGTCACAAGTTCAAAGCCCATCCTCCACTTTTACATTGGCTTATGCTTATCTTTATTCCCACATTGGAAAGTGGGTAAGGCATGGAATATATATTAACCACGTAGTTCATGGTTTATAATGCCAAGTATTTGGCATGGGCATTGTTTTCAATGGGTATGTTGAGGATTGTGATGTCATGTTGGATTCATGTAGGAACTATGTGGTGATTGGGGCATTCACATGGAAATTATGTGGTGGTTTTTGGGTTTCACATGGATATTTGGGTATGTAACATGGTGACATGGATGGGTCATGTGGAAATGGTAAGTTACATTTAGTTAATAATAATAGAAATTTGGATAATAGAAATTAATTGGTGGTAATCCACATGGTGGCTTGAGGACCCACTACATGGTCCAATCTTCCCACACCACTTGTTGGCCACTCTCCATGCCACTTATTGACCACTCATCATGCCACTTATTGACCACTCATCATGCCACTTGTTGACATCCAACTGGATGTTCCATCCAAACCCTAATTTTTTTACACTGGTTACATTTTTAGCCAAAGATGATTTACATTCACTTGTCAAAGATAAATGATAAAAACCCACTATTTTCTCATACAAACTGACTACCACATGTCATGTTCTTACTGGTCCACATTTTACCACATCATCTTCTTGACCAAGTTTGACCATAACTTTGACCGACCATATCTTTCACATATGAAATCTATTTCATGAACTATAAATTTTGCCAAAAATCTCATGATGATCTCTTCATCATGGAACTAACTTTGAACTATTCCATAATGGTCATTTTATGTATTTTGACCAATTTTGACTAATTTTGAACAATTTGATTGGAACTTTGACCAATTGAATAAGGAGCATATGAGCTTCATTTTTTGAATTCCACATACCATTAAAAAGGTATCAATATGCCCTATGAAATGGTTAAAGTTTTAATATGATCTAGGACCTTTTATAAATTTACCTCTAGATTAGTCTTGGATAATAACTATAGGTATTGGTATTGTATTTAAGGGGTAATCCTTTATGAATAATCATTAGCACCAAAACATGTGTTAAAACTCTCTGAAACCCTAATAAGGACCTGATGTGAAAGATATTATTCAAAAAAACCTATAATTATCTCAAATGACTATAAAAACTATTTGATCTTGTATTCAACTCTCTCAGTCACCTCTACATGTGATTGAGTTCTTAGATGTGTGAGTAGACCCTATAATAAAATTCTAGTCTCAAATATTTGTTGTATCAGTCAGAGTTGACCAAGTCAAAGTATATAAATAATTTTATGGAGAAGTTTGAAACTTTTATTTGATGTAAAATCATGTGTTGTGTGTGTGTGTGTGTGTGTGTGTGTGTGTGTGTGTGTGTGTGTGTGTGTGTGTGTGTGTGTGTGTACACACACATATATGCTAAAATGGTCACCCAAGATAGCTAGTCACTAACAAGCCTAATGGTAGAAATAATGAAAAACCTAGGCAGTAATGAGAAGAGTTTTAGGAATGTGTTATCATGGAATAGTGATGAAACCAAGTGCATGGAGATGTTTTTTATGAATTTTAATACATTTTAATTTTTGGTATAATTTTTTGAGGTTAGTGATTATAGTGAAAAGGTTGCTCAAAAGTTGACCTGCCTAGTGCAGATGAGACAATGAGATGTAAGGTCATGAGATTGGTATGTAAGACCAATATTTTTAATTTGAACATATTATATCTATATTTTTTAATTTTTAAAAAATATAATAATATCATCTACATGTATTTTTAAGTCTTCTAAAGTGGTCATACAAGTGTTGAAGGTCATTATCATCATAATTGTGCTTTAAGGTAAAATGGCAGTTCTGGGTAAGTAAGTTGTAGTGATTAGTTTGAGGCTCTATGCCCTTAGTTGAAGTACATGATGCACATGGTGTTATTTTTTTGTTAATTTTATGTAATATACATTATTTTTATAAGCTTTCAATTTAGTGTAAGAGGTTGAAATATTAAAACCAAAATGGATTATCTATAACTAGTTTGACTATGTGTAGTAAGATCAAAAGATTGGTCTACAAGACCAATATTTGACATCAACCCTTATGATTTTTGTATTTGAGACTGGTATATATATTTCAAAGGATATTTTTAAAGTTTCATTGGTCATGGAAAGTGTTCTTTTAGGTGTTTAATATCAAGTTGTTCATGATTGGGTTTTGGAATGTTTTAACAGTTCTAAGTGGGTTATTTATAGAGAAGTATTTATGTCCTTTTTCCATAAGTTATGAAGTATAAATCACATGGTGATGTTGTTAATTTCATGCAATTTATATTAATATTATTTATTTCCATGTTTTTTTAATCTATTTTTTTAATCTTTAGTAGCTCAAGATAAACTTTCTTTAGGTTTATAGGCCTAATTATGAACAGTGCTACAAGGAATGTTCATGAAGGGGTTGGAGCTAAAAATTGTTATGGACCTTACGAGATGTTTATTGGGGTCTATTTTATAAATTTATAATATTTTTCAATTAAGATAATGTTTTTCAACAAATAACATAGGGTAACATGGGCTAATGAAGGCCTAATTGAATTAGGTCTCCTTAAGGCCTAAAAGATGTTTTGGTCCTATATGTTGTGACTGACCTATTATAATGATTGATTCATGTATGAAATGTGTTATAATAACTATTGAAATGAAAATCCAAGTGTTCAATTGTGTATGGATGACCAAGAGGGATATGAGCAAGAGGCTTATATATATACAAGGTAGTTTAAGGCCTATTTGAGTGCGTAGAGAGAATGAGAATGATATATCTCTTTCGTAAACATAAGTAAGTCTTATAGACCATGTTAATAGTGTATCAAAACTATGATGAATATTTTTTATATATTTTTGTATGAAAATCAAGGTCATATGACCTAATCTATCTTGAGAGACCTAGTTGAGTGAAGAAGCCTAAAAGGTAGTTTGAGAGGGATAAAAAATAGAGAAGAGATGAATAAGGTGATCATCATCTATTATATGATAAAAAATATGTTCTAAATGTGATCAAAGGTGTTAGGTGTATGATTTGGTACTGATTCATCTAGGGGGTTGGTACCTCCTTGAAAGTTGGGTCTTGCTAAAGCCTAGCTAAGTTGGTGCTTAACTAGTTGGGGTTGGTGCTCCATGTGGAGTTAGTGTTTCACTAAATTGTGATCTATTGAATTATAATAATGTATCCCATATTTAGATATCAGTGAGTTTTATTTCCCATGAGTGTTTCCCCCATATATAGTATACTGACTTGTGTAATCTTTTTTCATGCTTGTATAGTTGATTGTTTATGCATTGCTTGATCTATATGTTGAAATGATGGTTCATGTATGCTAAGAAGGAATTGAAATAAAGTTTTTAAAAAACTAATTCACCCTCCCTAGTGATTTATATTCCAACATTTGGTATTAGAGTAGGTACTTTGAAGTAAGCATAATAGCCTAAAGGAGATCCTCAAAGCAAAGATGGATAGTTAGCACGCTCAAGGTGGTTTATCTATAAGTAAGGCTTCATTATTCAATGGGACTAATTATGCTTTTTATATCATCAAAATGAGAACATATCTAATTTCAATGTACCATGACATATGGAATTTAGTTGTGGATGGATGCACTCCACCTCTTACACCACTAACTAATGTGGTAGGCAAGAAAGAAAGTGAGAGCAATTCTAAGGCAATGAATGTCATTCTATGTGGCTTATCAGAGGTAGAGTTTGTGAAGGTGATGCATTATGATTTAACCAAGGTAATATTGGACAAGTTAAATACTATCTATGAAGGATACACCAAGGTGAATATGGCTAAATTATAGACTCATAAAAGGTAGTTTGAAATAATAAGTATTAAGGAAGATGAGAGCATTGCATCCTACATGTTGAGGGTTGATGAAGTGGCCAATGTCATTGTAAGGTTAGGAGAAGTGAAAGAGTCTATAGTTGTTCAAAAGGTGTTGAGATCACTAACTTATAATTTTGATTATAAGGTATATATAGTATAAGAGATGCAAGATTTGGACAAGCTAGAGATGGATGGGATTCATGGCATCTTGATTACCTATGAGATGAGAACAAATGAAGGAATACCTACCAAGAAGGAAGCAACATTCAAAGATGAGAAGTCAAAAGCTAAAAATATCAAGGATGAAGTATGTTTAGATGTTGATGATGATAAACTAATAGCCATGTTTACTAGAAAATTGAGGTTTGGATATGGTAAGTAAAGGGTAAGCTACCTTTTAAATGTTTCAACTATGGTAAGATTGGTCACTTTGCATCTAAGTGCTTTAAGAAGGATAAGATTAAGCATGATGAATAACATGATGAACATCATGGAGATGATAAGAAGGTCTATAATCTTAACAAAAACAAGGATTTTATGAAGTATGAAGGTAGTAAAGGGTCATTTAAGATCAATATAAGTTTATATACAAAATAAGATAACTCATCTGATGTAAGTGACACAAGCACATCTAATAGTGATGATGACAATAATGAACATGAACATAATAACAATAAACCTTAGTCATGGTTACAGAAATAAAAAATGAAGGTTTCTAAAATGGGAAAGACCTTATGGATGATGAAGAATCAGATGAAGAAGAAGTTGAAGTGAATCTTGAGGCATAATTGGTAAGTGCTCTAGAGGAGTTGAAGTTTCAAAGAATGAAGAATCACAAACTAATATCATTAGTTAAGGAATATGAAGAGCATATTATTTTGTTTGAGGAGAGACTAATTAACAAATCTAAGGAGTATGATGAGATCACCAATAAAATTAAAGTACATATGGAGATAGTCACTACTAGCTTAAAGTCTAAAGAAGAATTATGCACCATGTATGGAACTGAAATTGAATCCTTGAAATTTGACTTGGATTGAGAGTCTAGCAAGTTGAAACCTTCATAAAGTTTGATGAGCCCCATAAATCTCTTATTATTATTTCCATCTATTGTGTTCATCCTATTTGATTACCATGCTTTTGAAACACTTCTCCGTATAGTTCCCTACTTTCATAAGCCATATAGCATTATGTTTTCAAACTCTTTTGAATAGTTATAATTATGTATTGAAATTAAATATATGATGGTTGTCTATTAATTTTGGATGATTTTTATATGAATGTGTTTTAAAGTTGTTTTTGAGAAATAGGTATATAACATAGAGCATCCTGAAGCAAAAGGAATCTCATTACATAAACCATTTTGTATCCAATGGGTAACCAAAGATATGGATGAACAGATTTTGATTATCTTCTAACCAACTCACAAGAATTACTCTAACCTATATAGTACTCAATAAAGAAGTGATTGAAGAACAAAATAGCCTTGTTTGTCATGTAGCAAAGTCACAAGATTCACATGGAAGACATATTTAGCAAAGGAACCAATTTTAGTTATCCTAATTTGAATGTATCTTAGAATAGAATGTATATATTATTCTACATAAAACAATATCCTCTATGGCATATAAATATGTAGTAGTAGAGTTGAGATATATAGAAAATAGTATATGTTGAATAGAGATTGTCAGAAGAACATTGTGTTAAGCAATTATGATTGTAACTTCATACAATAATTCATTGTTGCACTTTTGATTAATATGAGTGAGCAATTCTAATTTCAATTTAGTTTTTTAAGAGGAAGGGTTGAATCTATATTTGGAAGGAGGAAGGGCCTCCTTTGGAAGGCTATAATAATAATTCAACCTATTTGTTTAGCTAAGCATGTTATTTGATTTCCTTAAGCATTGTGTGTTTCATTTTTGAATTATGTGATTTACATTCTTGTTTAGATTCAATTAGTGAATCTTCTATGCATAAGCATTTATTTTACTATATATTTTTTATGTTTCATTTCAAGCATTTCATTTACTACACTTCAACATCTTAGATACAATTGGTAAAATGTTAAATTAGAGATTGAGTGTGCACATACAGTGACATCATCCTATCAAGTTTATGTCCTTGGGTTGACATTTAAATGAGGTATAAGGTAAAAATCTATGGTTACTTTCCTTTTTCATTTGTATCAAGAGAATTATATCCAATTGTGAATCATCTACTAGTCTTTTTTGGCACCGTTGTTGAGGATGGGTGTCACAAACTTTTAATCTTCAATCTTGTTAGCAATTGTTTCTAGATGTTTATTTTTATTTTTCCAAAGATTATAGGTTTTTTAGATTAAAGATTTCTTGCTTTCATAGTTTAAAATTTTCCTTTTTTCAAGTAGGATAGTGGAAATTTAAGAAACCCCATATTACTAACCCTGTGCAAGCAGGGTGGGTAAAAAGTTAAAAAAATGATTGATGTATGTAAAGTGAAAGGGACTATAGGAATATTTTTTCTTAAATCATTGAACATTGCTACAAGATATAAATTACATCCTATTACAACTAAGCAACATGAAGGAATTCTTGAAGATTAATCACAATTTTTAATAAAAGAGGTTGAAAAAGAAGAATTTTTGGCTAGACTGGTAGCACAAGATGGAGATCTTGAAGACGTTCATTCCCATAGGAGAGACCCATAGGCACCACCTCTAAGAATTCATACCGTATAACCTCATACTTAGGAATTTGAAGTTCATTTCCCTTTGTCACCCAAATTTCTTGACAACGAGGCATTCAAAGCTATTATTTCCTTTAAAAGAAACATTAGGCCAATATAAATTTTAATTTAGAGAGACTCTTTGCCGAGACACTAGCGTAATCTTATGAAACCTCCACACCATCCCCATTGTATAAGAATTCATACATTCCTAAGTAAAAAGATAAAGTCTCTATCTTCTACACCTTAGGAAATAAAATAATTGATAGGAATTTTGAGCATTTGGTAGCAACAACATCCTATTTACCAACACAAAGAGTATTCATGGGGGATCACTAGGAAGAAAACACTACCAATGAATCTACTACTTTTAAATTTCCTCTCCTTACTCCTTATGGAAATGCACCCATGAAAAATATCCATCACTTTGCCCTCCCTACCTTTAGAGGAAAAATAGAAAAATATCTAAAGATTTAGATACATTTCTTTTTGAGTTTGACATCTTATACTGCAGCTATGATTATAATCAAGATGCTCAAAAACTCAAACTATTTCTAGAAACACTCAAAGATGGAGTACTTAGATGGTTCATGGGACTTTGAAAGTATGCCATTTCTACTTGGAAATAAATGAAGGAGAAGTTTATAATGAAACATAAATACTATTATAGAGGCAAAAACTACAAGAGAGATGACTTCTTTTGAATGACACAAGTTGATGATGAGTCACCAGAAGAATATATGGAAAGATTTTTAATTAGCTTATAAAAATATAAGGAAATTATAATGGATAAGGAATCAATCAAGCTGATATTCCTAAAAAGAATTATAGATGATTTTCTAAAGGAACTAGATCTAATGTCTAGTGATGATGTTTCTACACTATCATTTGATGAATTAATATTTCTATGTACAAACTACTCTAGATCAACTATGACCAAAAGTAGGGTCATAGCCCTTCCTGCATCATCTATTTTAATATTGTCTAAAGGTGAAGTTAGTTACCTACTCTAGGATATGAAACATGACATCATCAGTCACCTAACTACTCATCTTGATACATTACATACATAGTGGAAGAAAGAATAAAATGAGAAAGCCTTAGCCACCTATTGCCCTAAATGTATAAATAAGAAGGTGAATTACACATGCTATTCCATGAAGCTCAGGTAACTAGTATCATTGAGAAAAATTATGAGACAATAGACCCACATGCTATAGGAGAAGATGAGAAATAAAGTTTTTCATGGCTCAACAGAAATAGTGGGTACAAAGACCAGGTATGCCATCAAACCTCAATATGGTTCTTGGATGAATATACCCAATCCAAATTGGTCCCAAATAAATTGGTAACTACCCTAGAATTAGTTATAGATGCAAAAAAATGGACAACAACCTCAATAGGGATAATTCCAAAACTAGTGATGGTTATATCCCTCTAATCCCTGATAATAGAAATGGAGAGGAAATCAAGTATTTCCTTAGAAAATACAACCATAAAAATAGGCCATAATTCCAAACAATCAATAACCTACCTAGCCCATCCCCAATCTTGCCAATAATTTGGTTTAACTGACACAATCCACTAAAATAATGCAATATCCAACATACACCTTGGATATTAATCAAGTTCAAATTTGCTTAGGACATGTTCTTCCACAACCCTCCTCACCCATAATCATATAATAGTTTGAACCAACTTCATTCCATACTAATCTATAACCACCCATAGAAATCTTGAGTTAAGTCCAAAAAATCAAAAAGAAAATAACAATCCCCCTTTTTTAGAGAGATTGAACATATCATGTCCTAAAAAAGAGCCCAAATTTGATATCTTAGAACAACTCAAGAATGTGTGTGTCAAAATCCCACTCTTTGAAGCAATAAAGGATGTTCCTATCTACAATAAATTTGTTCAAGAGCTATGTTTAAAAAAATTAATAAGAAAGAAGAAGGATCCTAAAATAGTCTAGGTTATTGGCCAATTAGTAGATATTATGTTGGGAAATATAGTTCTCCCAAAATATTCTAATCTAGAAAGCCCTATAGTTAATGTTAGCATCAATGACCAACCCATCTCCAAACTTTAATTGACTTGGGTGCAACCATTAATGTGATGACCATGGAGACCATGTAGCAATTGAAGCTTACCACTCTCCATCCAACACCTACCATCCTTTAGATGGTTGATAGAGCAACTATTAATCTTGAAAGAATTATTGAGGACCTTCTTATCACTATGGATTCTTGGCAATATTTAATAGACTTTACTATCTTATAGCTAAAGGGAAATTTAGGATTTTATCCTCTTATCTTTAGTCACCCATGGTTGGGTACCACTGATGATTTTATTGGCTATAGGTCGAGAAAAATGCTAATTTAAAATAGAAATGACATGAAAAAATTGATGTTGTATCTACCAGCTCAGCCTTCCCTGAATGATGGATCAATCCCTTGGATTCATGACCTTAAAGAAGATATCTCCTTGTAGACTCTCTACACAATTAACCAAAGCATAGCTCTGTATGCCCAAGAAGAAGACATTGTCCTTACTAGTATCCTACAAAAAACCTATCGATAGGATCATATAACCACAAACCTATTAGAATGTACACCATACCCTCTTCAAAATATCTTTCATGAGAATGATTTTATTGAAACCGTAAGAGATATTTGGGTAT
Source organism: Torreya grandis (assembly GCA_037957365.1). NCBI lineage: Eukaryota > Viridiplantae > Streptophyta > Pinopsida > Cupressales > Taxaceae > Torreya > Torreya grandis. The sequence continues at coordinate 1,979,541 of JARHVA010001111.1, read as the reverse complement.
TTCATCAATAACTTGCCCATCAATGCAGTTATGGTCCTTTAATCACCAACATAGAGACCATGCTTTCTTTAACAAATCAAGTAAACATCCTCCTAAATAAACCTCTCAACATTAGCACTTATTTAACACCCAAAAAGAAAGTCAGTTACTTATAATGCTGACAAGGCACAAAACAACATTTACCTAGGATTACCATGACATAAGAGGAACACCCCCAAATTTATGTATGCATCACATTTATATTAAACAAGAGTGAAAACCTATTTTCCAACCCCAATGATGAATGAATCCTACAGTCAAAGACATTGCCAAAACTGAGTTGTAAAAATTCTTGGATGCAGGATTTATTTATCCTATCTCAAATATCTATTGGGTCTCTCCCCTTGTCATTATCCCTAAGAAAGGAGGAAAATGGCATATTTATGTTGATTACCAAGAGTTTAATGTTACTATCAAGAAGGATCACTTTCCCCTTCCATTTATTGATCAATTACTTGATACATTAACAATGAAGAAGTACTTATTTTTCCTAGATGGCTATAATGGTTATAATAAAATATTAATTACTCTACAAGACCAAGACAAAACTAATTTTACTTTCCCTTGGGAAACCTATGCCTATGCCATCTTTCCATTTGGTCTTTGTAATACCCTAGATACTTTTCAAATGGCTATGTTGTGCATATTTTTTGATCTCTCCCATGACTATGTTGAAATCTACATGGATGATTTCACTGTTTATGGGTAGATTTTTGAATAAATGCTAACCAACTTGGAGAAAGTTATTCAATGCTACCAAGACCATAAATTATCTCTAAGTAATGAAAAGTGTTACGTGTTTATGACTAAAGGGATAGTGTTGGGACATCACATATCCCTTGCTAAAATTTAAGTTGACCCAATAAAGATAAGTATTATCAAATATCTACCCACACCAAATAATAAAAAAATATGTTAGAAGTTGTTTAAGACATGATGGTTATTATAGATGATTCATCAAATATTTTAATAAAATTTCCACCCCATTATTTGGATTACTTACTAAAGATGCCAAATTTATATGGATTGATGACTATCAAACTACCTTTCAGCAACTCAAAAACCTGCTCATAACAACTCTTATTCTGAGAGGGCCTAACTAGAAGAATAATTTTCACATTCATATAGATGCATCTGACACCACTTTATGAGATATACTTGGTGAAAAATATGAATCTATGAGTTATGCAATCTATTTTATCAGTAAGAATCTTCAAGGGGCTGAACTTAACTACACTGTAATAGAGAAGGAATTTATGGCCATCATTTATGTTATTAAAAAAAATTAACACTACATTATAGGTTACCAGGTATTCATCCACACTGATCATTTAGAAATAAGGTATTTGATTAATAAACCTCTTACAATATGCATGATAATTCATTGGTTGCTTTTTTTGTAGGAATTTGATATCACCATTATGGATAGACCAAGTAAGGATAATGTAGTAACAAATTTTCTATTTTTATTTCAAAATGGTGAGCATGGTCCTATTATTTATGATTATTTCCTTGACAAACATTTATTTTCCATAAAAATTCAATCTCCTTGGTTCATAGATATTGCTAACTATCTTACTATAGGATCACTACCACAACATTTTCCACTTAGGGACAAACAACACCTGATCCAAAAGAGTAGACATTATTCTTGGATTGTAGGATATATCTTTATCACTAAACTAGATTCAGTTATGAGAAGATGTATATAATAAAATGAAACTTATGACATTCTTAGAGCCTACCATGATGAGCCCTCTGGAGATCATTTTATTGTCAAAAGGATTACCATGAAAGTACTCACTACTAGATATTATTATCCTTACTTTTATAAGGATGCCATGATGTACACCCATTTATGTGATCAATGCCAACATATGGGAAAACCCACTCACTTTGATGAAATGCCATTATAGACATAATTAGTTCTAGAACCCTTTGACAAATGGGGGCTAGATTTTGTAGGTCCCATTGATCCTAAATCCAAAAACAAGGAATATATATTAGTGTGCACTAATTATGTCATCAAATGGGTAGAGTTCAAATCCTTAACCCATGCCTAAAATGAGAAGGTAGTTAAGTCCCTCTATAAATAAATACTCACCCACTATGGAGTACTAAGAGAAATAGTCACAGACCAAGTCCCATAATTAACATCAAACCTCACAACTACCTTGGTAAAAGAATATGAAATTAAACACAAGAAATATACCCCCTACCATCCTCAATCAAATTGTTAGGTAGAAGTGACAAACTAAGAATTAGAAAATATCCTCACTAAGACAGTCGGCCTGTATAGAAAAGATTGATAAACTCATCTTCTAGAAGTAGTTTGATCTTATAGAATAACTTGAAAAACTATAACTGATTTCACTTCAAATGAACTAGTTTATGGTAAAAAGCCTATTTTTACCATTGAGTTTGAATATAAGACATTAAGGAGAACACTTGATTTGGGCTTATATCTTTCTCAAGCTTAATAATATCAGATCATGTAGCTGAACGAACTTGAAAAATTAAGAAATGAAGTACTTCATCATACTAAAATAGTGTAAAGACAACATTTAGGGTGGAATGATAGGAACATCAAGACTAAGAATTCCCAACCAAGATAATGGGCACTCTTTTTTTACTCAAAATATAAGGATCATAAAGGAAATTTGTAGTCTAGATGGCTTGGGCCTTATGAGATCGAATAAATTTTTGACAATGGAGTTGTAAAGATCATGACCATTGACTCTATTTAGTTTTGGCTACTTGTTAATGGCCATAGACTCAAGTTGTACAAGAAACCATTTTACAAGGAAACTCTCACTCACTAACTTCTTGAAGAACAACATCTATCTCTTCTTCATAAATTAAATCAACCTATTCCTATAGTTGAAAGCTATTTCTGTCAACCCTTCTCTAATATTTTTCAAGACTAATAAAGCTTCCTACAACCAAGAACAAGTCATTCCTAATGTCTTAGTTTAGGCTAAATAAAATACTACCCTCTAGATTCTTGTGATTTTAGTTGAGTTTAGACCAAAAAATTTATAAAAATATCAAAAAAATCAACAATGAAAACCTTCAGGCATTGTTGATAGACGTTGTCTCAAAAAACTAGGTCACTCGCTAATCGACATTCATTAAAAAAATTAAAATTAAAATTAAAATTAAAAAAAATGAAAAAGAGAAAAGTCACTACTACAATAAAAATGTTTTATTTTCCCTTATTTTATTGTGGATTCATTCCCTTAGAGTAGAAGTATATTTTCCTTCTTGCTATAGGATGAAGAACTTATCGTTACAGATGAAAAACTTACTATTGCAGGATAAAAACTTACTGTTGTAGGATAACACTTACTACTACAAGAAGCATATCTTACTACAGGATGTATTCCTACACTCCATCCTACCTCAAGAATTTACTCCCACTCAAGCACTAGTGTAAGCCATGATCACCACTTCACATCATCATTTAAACATTTATGAATATTATTTCTATAAGTGATACTATAATTATTTTATATTTATTTCTATCATACATTTTAATTATTTATCAAAGATTATAAGACTTAATGTTATTAATGCACCACTATATCCTATCCTTATCATTCTTTCTTACCATCTCCTTCATTGGTGTGACCATTGACACAACTACTACAACTACCACTTACTCTTACCATAAGTGTTTTGTGAACATCAGCTTCGTCCCTCATGGACAAGTGATAGATTAAGTGGGGAAATTTTTCATTAATTCAAAAGGATTATTTCACCTCTCAATGCAAAAATCACAAATCATTCTGGCATTGCCCAAAACCCTTTCTACAAACCTAGACCTATAACTCACACAATATGGAAGGTGATTCAATTAAACATGAACCATTAGATATCACCCCCTTGACCAATTGCCTAGAAATGTTGACCTTGTTCTATAATATAGGATGGATGTATTATTTCAAGAAAATACAAGCCCTAGATGAAGGAATTGTAGAGGAATTTGCTAGTACATTTTATAATAGCTTGGTCATGGTAAAAGGGATGGAAGTAAAGCTGAGGAAAATATCCATCGGTAAAGTAATGAGAATACCTAGAATAGGGGAGGAATGACAAGACAAATATGATGCCAAGGTTGAGAGATGAAAGTTTAACAGAGTAAATGAATGCTTGGAAACCTCAAATTAGGTCACTACAAGTTTGTCTCTACCAGGAATATGGGTTAAGGCTACTGAGTTTATCTCCAAATACTTCATTTGTGAAGGAAGGTATTCTATGTTACATGGCCTACACTATATGTTCTTGAATCATTTGTGACATAGAATGGAGATAAAGATTCCCAAATTTTTGCTTCATATGATCACCAACATATCAAAGGTTTTTCAAAAAGGAAAATTTAAAGCTCTCTCTCACCATTGTCTCATCTAGTTACTTGTTTAAGATTGTTTGCAAAGAACTAGACCGAACATCAGTTGGGAGCAATTTTTCTAGATACCAATAAATAGAGAGAGTGATAGAGAAGGAAATGTATTAGAATAAGAATTGGAGGTTGAAGAATAAATATAAGAAGAAGAATCCCTCTTTGTAGAAACAAAAGAACCTATACTAAAAAACCTTCTTGTCACCACATAAGAACCTATTGAAGGTCTTCCTACAACAACACAAGAACCTACAGCAAGGTTTGAGGGAAAGAAAAAGAGGAAAGTCATTCTCCATCATAATTCATATGAGTCTAAGGAGGAACTTCCACCTTCTTCCAAGAAGATCAAGGTAACCCCTACTCCTCGTAGATCTCATAGATTCAAGATAAATATGAGAACTAAACTTGCTTCTATTATTCAAACAAATGAAGAATCTAGGGAAGAATGGACTGCTAGTAGTAATGAATCTTTAGAGACTAAGATAGATAGGTAAAATATTCTCCATTATTCGATCAGAAAGAAGCAAAAAAATTTGATAATAGTTTTGAAGAATTCCATGAGGAGCCAATCTAGGAAGAAGTAGAGCAAGTTGAACACAATCTTGAATAAATACATGAATAAGAACAAGTTAAACATAATTTTAAAGAATTGTATGAGGAACCAATACAATAATAAGTAGACCAAGAGTTGCATGAGGAACCCATGTAAGAAGAATTTTAATAATTGGAGAAACTTGCTAAAGTGCAAGTAGAATTTTCCACTCTTGAGGAAGTCTTGAAAGAAATTGAGACTAAGGAAGAAGCTACAAGACCAACCTAGTGGAGGACTAGATACACTTACTATAGCATCTTGTCAACTACAACCCTTAGCTAAATATCATCCTATAGCCATCATTCCAAAACCTTCTATAGAGGTCAATCATCAAGAAGAACATAGAACTTCCCCTGAGATTAGGTATCACGCCTATTTTGAAATATCTTCTAAACTATTGAATTGGATGGATAATAAATTTAAATGTCTTAAGGAACTAAAGAAATAAAATAGGAAATTAAAAGAAGAAGATAATTTGAAGGAAGAAATCATCACCAAACTAGAATAAAAATTTGAAAACATGGATGGTATAACCCAAGAACTCCTTGATTGTAGGCCTCCTATAAATATTTATTCAGTTTATCTTGATGAACAATGGCACAAATTCATATTTATGATAATTTATTGTGATATGACCCATGGATTTATTGATCCCCTTTCCTTCTTTTCTATATATAAAGTAAGTTCACAAGAAGAACAAACACAATTGTGTGAGTTCTACCTGCACAATTATGTTGTTTTGTATGATAGAGAATGGAATCCCAATCTATATGTCGGAGATGTCCAATTGAAAGAATTTTCATCATATTTATTAAATGAACAAAAACGAGGATGAAAAATATCAGAATATAAGACAAAGGAAAATAAAATTTAGTTACTTATTAGGGGTGAATCAATGGCACCTGATGTTGTATTAGTTGAATGGGATAATATCATGTTAAAGAAAGAAGTTAGAACTTGGTTTTGATAGAAATGTGATGAGTTCAATATTTTTATTTGAGATTGAGAACTTCTACTAGTCCTTCATCCAAAGAGTCTTGTATCAAATGTTAGAGTGAGATCACTACTACACAGAAGAAGAAGGATCCCTATTCCCCTTTTAATTTAAATTCAACATTTAATAGGACCACAAAATACATTCTTCTTACAGGTGACATGGGATCACAATTATTGAACCTAAAGTTCTAGCCACCCTTATTCTGGTATCCTATTCTAGACTAGTAAAAAAAAATTATGGTGGATGAAGCTTGAAAAGCCAAAATTTGGCAAATATTTGAGTAGAGGTGGGGTTTTTATGCTCACCTTACCAAGGGAATTGACAAACCCATGGATTTTAGAGTCATTTATGCACTAGGAATCAACAAGTATGGTGCTCAAGGCTGAGCAAGATCTTAAGTTGGGGGTGTGATGAGCCCCATAAATCTCTTATTATTATGTCCATATATTGCACTCATCTTTTTTGATTTTCATTCTTTTGAAACAATTTCCCATATAGTTCCCTTCTTTCATAAGCCATATATCATTATTTTTTCAAACTTTTTTGAATAGTTATAATTATGTATTGAAATTAAATATATGATGATTGTCTATTGATTTTGGCTGATTTTTCTATGAATGTGTTTTGAAGTTGTTTTTGAGAAATAGGTGCATAGCATGAAACATCCTATAGTAAAATGAATCTCATTACATAGACCATCCTACAGCCAATGCATGACTAAAGTAGTAGATGAACATATTTTGATTCTCTTATAATTGACTCACAGAAATGACTCTAACCTCTATAAATCTCAATAAAGAAGTAGTTGAAGAACAAAACAACCTTGTTTGTCCTGTATCAAAGTCACAAGATTCACATGAAGGAAATATTTAGTGAAGGAACCAATTTCAGTTATCCCAATTTGATTGTATCTTAGAATAAAATGTATATATTATTTTTCATAAAACAATATCCTTTGTGGTATATAAATATGTATAATTAGAGTTGAGATATATAGAAAAAAATATATTTTGAATAGAGATTGTTAGAAGAACATTGTGTTAATTAATTATGATTTTAACTTCATGCATTAATTCATTGCTATACTTTTAATTAATATGAATGAGCAATTTTGAGTTCAATTTAGTGTTGTAAGAGGAAGGGTTGAAGTTAGAGTTGGAAGGAGGAAGGCCCCCCCTTGGAAGGCTATAGCAACAATCCAACCTATTTTTTTAGATAAGCATGCTCTTTGATTTCCTTAAGCATTATGTGTTTAATTTCTACATTGTGTGATTTACATTCTTGCTTAGATTCAATTAGAGAAGCTTCCACACATAAGAATTTATTTTAATATATTTTGTTTATGTTTCATTTCAAGCATTTCATTTACTATACTTCAACATCTTAGATATAATTAGTAGAATGTCAAATTAGAGATTCAATGTGCACATATAATGATGTCATCTTATCAACCTTACATCCCTAGGTTGACATTTAAATGAGGTATAAGGTATAGATCCATGGTTAATATCCTTATTTATTTTAATCAAGAGAAGTATATTTGATTGTGAATCAATTGTTGGTCAAATTTTAAAAGGAGTATTGATGCTCTAGATAACATCTTGAGTAATTACAAGTCTGCATTTGATAAGACAAGTCTTAGTTTCAAATAAGACCAAAAGGAGGCATCTAAAGTCAAGGAGAAGGCTAATGAAAATAAGAAGGTAAACATGAAAAGACCAATCAGATAGCCTAATTCTATGAGGTATGTTAATTCATTCAATGGTTACTATTTTACATGCAATCAATTTGGTCATAGAGTAAGAGAGTGTAGAAGACCCTCTAAAAATAGATATGCATGGGATTATAAAAAGAATCATCAATCAATAAGTATGTATGAGGTTGTTTTCTATATTTTTCATAATGTGGGACACATTGCAAGACATTACCCTAATATATTTAAAAGGTCATCAAGTCAAAAAAAAGGTTTGAAGTCGCTAGAGTGTAAGAGAGAAGGAAAATGAATGTTTGGAAACTAAATACAATGAATATTAGTCATGATAAATCTACAAGCTCAAATGGACTATTTATCATAGTAGAGCATACTTTAGATGAGAAATCAATTCAATAATGTCTATTATCAACTTATATTATTAAGCAAATGATTGATGAAGAGGTCAATTTTAAGGTGCCAATCAAGCCTAAAATGATCCTGAAGGATATTTAGTCTTGTGAGAGCATGGAGATCTAGGAATATCTTGATCTTGTGTTGTTTTAGTGATCTATGGAAAGGGTTGACTCCATTAGGCTTCATGAAGACACTATTCAGTCAATAGAATCATGTTGGATGTTTAGTTTGAGGGGAACCTATTCAAACTATTCATAAGATCCAGGTGTAGCTGTTGACAAGCATAGAAGAGTGTGAAAATAAAGGAAGAGTTGTTATTTATTAAACTCATAGTTTGGGACCTTGGTAGCTCTGAGTTCTCTTAAATTTATTATGAGTAATTTCTAAAGAGAGAGAATGAGTGGTTCTATAAGTTTTATTATGTATGACCCTTTATCATTAATGTCAAAGGGGGAGAAAGTTTAAGAAGAAAGATTAACCAGATTGGGGGAGATGAGAGTGATCAGATTAAAGAATGTTTTTCCATCAATGACAAAGGGAGATTTTGGTGAGAAGTGTTGCCATTGATATCAAGGTTTATGTCATTATTAGAAGAAAAAACACTAATATGGTGTTTAATCAGTGTCTTAAAACAATCCTTTCTTTCCACTTAACATGATTAACCTTTCAAACCAATATAGTGATCAAATAATGCATAGAGAAGTAATCACATAAACATGAAGAAATATATCAACACATGAACATAATAGATATGTTGAAAACCATTATGGGGCATAAAACCCACTAAAACACAACCTGGACTATAGTCCTTTAAAACTATTAATCAATATTTATTGAGGCACCAACCCCACAAGGAGCACCAACCCCTTACTAATCATGCACCAACTTAACTATGCCTTTAACAAGATCCAACTTGTAAGGAGGTAACCCCCCCCATAAGTGAATCAACACTAACTCAACCAATTCAATGAAACTACTTCAAGAATAAACCTATAAGGTATCTCTCACTCCCTATTGATAAAGCACCAACACATCCAAGACCAACTTGATCACCTTCATAACACCTTGTTGCTCAACCAACAGATGGTCACCTCTTCTTTAGATCTATATCTACTCTATCCAATATAATACATCAAGAACACATATATGATTTAATAATGATATTATCTCAATCAACACAATATCACTCCTTTAACACTCTCAAACTATCTCTTCAAACAAGCAAATATGCCCTTCTTTTACTTCACTCGATTAACCCTTTTCTTGACTAGGTTAGGTGATATGACCTTGCTTATCATACTAAAAACTTATGATTGATATTCATAACTAATAATAAAGTATTATAGAAAGGTATATATGACTTCCTTATTCTCCTCAAGGTTCTCTTTTATTTTCTTGCACTCGCATTCCCCTTACACACATAAATAGGCCTATTATGTGTTGTATAAATACAAGACTCTTGTTTGCATAGACCTTGGTCAGACACAAAATTTTAAAATATTATGTTATCCTTAAAATGGGTCAAATAACACATTACAAAAAATAATAGTATCACCATTATGTCATCCAAACTCACTTAGACTACCTTATCTTCTTAGGCCTACTTAGAGACCTAATGCATTAGGTCTATCTCAGGAAACACATTAAAATTAGCCTTATTGAAACTTATTGAGCCTCCACACACAAAAATTAAACACTTTAAAAAAACTCAAATATACCCTTGATAACATCCATTTAGTTCCATACCACCTTTTAGTCTAATTCACTACTTGGACTACACCATTAGGCCTTCTCACTACTATAAAGTTTGTCAACAAAAACTAAAGAACACAAAACAATATTTCAAATAAACATACCCTTAAATAAATTTTATATAACCTCCATGACCTCAGTTTCATCACCATGTGCTTTAGACACTTCAACATAGAACTTAAATCCTCAAACTCACTTTTGTAATATGACCACTTAGGACTGTCTGAATGCTCCAAAACCCAATCACGAAAAATTGACTCTCCACATTTGCATACGAAATTATAATGAATAAAAATACATTAAAATTAACCTTATATACCTAAATAAAATATTAATATTAAATATATTCTTCAAATTTTGGTAAATCACCTCAAACTTATCTCTTTTAGATGACTACATAGAACTACCAGCTAGATTGTCAAAACAGTCGTGATGAATGTTATTTTTAACTCCTTTAAAGACACTTAAAAAAATAAATATTCACATAAATAGTTCATATGTGATATATATAACATAATACAATAGATATATCACAATATCTAGTGTAAACTATTGGTCTTATAGACCAATTTGTTGATCATCTCTTTCATAGTCCTTACACAGATAGATAAGCCATTTTGGTATCCATATTAAAACCTATTATGGTGATTTTTAACATTATATAAGTAATGGATAGGTATTTTAGGTAATAAAAAACAATATCATATTCATTATATGCATTATATAAGTTTAGAGATCCTGCAACTCATCACCATCATTTACTTACTCAGAATTATCATTCTACCTTGTGAAATAGTCATGATGATCTTACATTACAACACCTATGTAGACACATTTATGAACTATTGATACATGTTTGTTATCCTATTATACTTATATATCACTCTTAGATATAAAAACATCATTTTATTATTTCAATAATTTAACCTTCAGACCCATTACAAAACCTTACTACACACAGTCTTAACTCACTCAAATAGGTCATTTTGGCTTAAACTATTTCACAATAAATATTGATCACCAAGCTATATAAAACATATTTAAATGTAATATAAGTTCCAAAACACTCTTAAATATAATTATAATAATTATTCCTTCATGATAATTTGATAGGAACCTTTAACTCATCGTCACCTGGATTTGCAATAAACTACTTCACTAGGCCTACTAGTGACTGGGCATCTTTTAACATCAAATTTTCACACATAAATCACTATATAAAATCAATAACTAAATCTGTAAAAAATATAAGTCACAATATTCAAACTCCATTCATTGTGTAAATTTGAATTAATCAGCCTTGTCTGTTATATCAAATTTTTGATAAATAAGGGATTTCCTAAAGCTTCCACTCACTCTCCTAAACACTCAATACCACCTTGAGGTACATAAAATATTCCTATACATTATCCATAAAAATATCCTTACCAATATATTATTATCACTCAAAAACAAAATCTTCACCATCAGGTCATTATAAGGGTTTTAGAAGGGTTTAAGATCGATTTCCATTCTTAACATTCATTCATGAGACTCTACCCCTAAAACCAACTCCTAATGCTTGAAAAAAACATTTTGGGCCTTTTTACATTTCTACCTAAGATATTAGCTTCCCATGTAATAGTCACACATGCCAAAAATCATTAAAAGTTCCTTCTCAGGTCTGTAACTCTTTATTATAACACATGAGAGACTTAAAGATCCATTTTCATGCTTTATTCCTCAATTCAAGACCTAAAATTTCACCAACATACTTGAAACATCATGTAAAACCTTCATCCACGCTCACATGAGATCAAAATTTTCAAAACCTGATCATGACACCTCATTCTTCCACCTAGGGTCTTAAGAGTAGGTCCATGAGAAGACCACTAAAGAATAGCATACCTCTTTGGCTCACTCTGAGAGTCATGTGATTGACTCACCACATTTATCACATGATATAACATTTAAATTATCAATTTAAATCTCATACACATCAATGTCACCACCATCATGCCTTTACAATCCATACACATGCTTAAGAACTAGTCCATCTCATAACCCTATTAGGCACCATACCACTTTGAGATATTCAAGACATATTTTGTAGATCACTAATCACTTCTAGAAATATAAGATAGAATCCAAAACATCTCCCATAATTATCATTTGACCAATTCTATTTAGACCATATAGGTGACTACCAAAGACTAAACTAGCCTTCTTGAACACACAAGACCTCACACTTCTTTTGGCATCAATAACCTCAGGCATATAAAATCAAAGATAACTCTCACCTTACTAATACTTCTTGACATAAATGATAGTACAAAAAAACATGTCATCAATGAAGACACTTAACAATCTCCCCCTTTTTCAGTGATGGAAAACCACAAATGAACTAATCATTCTCAAACTTCTCTCAATAGGCTACTTCTCTCTCAAATTGAACAATTTCATCAAGAACTTTCTTCCACAAGAACTTTGACCATCAAAAAACATTTCCCCCTTTTACATTAATGAAAAAGGGTCATACACACTCTCATAAATGTCATTCACACATAGTCTATTTATCCTTATACCTAGCCATTCACAAAGCCAACAAGCTCCTCTTTGTCCATACATACTTTTCTTCAAGATAACTAGAAACTTGTCATGCTATAGGAATGATCACCTTTAGAAATTTGTTTCTCACCTTTAGGACACAACCAAATTTTAATATCACTCTTATAACCAACTCCAGACCATAGATTGCATGATCAACACTTTTTACCTTCAAAGGCATTGGTATTATAGACCAATATTTAACTTTCACACCATTTATTCTATGTTTGTTAATTAGACATAACTTTGCACACAAACAAGCATTGTAAATATGATAACTACTATAGGAAACATTGAAAAAAATCCATCTAACACTCCAATGATTTCTATAAGTAAAATAAGATCCATTTGCATCATGAACATTCACATTAAGGTTTATAGACACAAGAAGCCTTGAAACCCTCATACCCTTGTTCATCATGTCTTTGAGCTAGTTATTCATAAATGGGATCAATATGACCATTTAAAATCACTAATAGGAGCTTTAAGACCTTAAGAACACATCCAAACACTTTGATCATCCATCCAAACTGACCAAATTTTCCACACCATTTATCAAGTCATTCTATAATTACCAAAAAACACACCTAAATCATAGTCCTCTTTCATTGAGATTTTCTTACACAAAGGCATACTTTTAGAACTTTCTCAATGCATTAAATAAGACTAAAATGAGGTAACAACATCATCCAACACTTATAACACCAATTTAAGACCCATAAAGAGATTTAAAATCCACTTTTAGTCATCATAAGTTCCCTAAACAAAAACATAGTCAACAAATTCTGAATTTGACCCACATTAAATACACATGTATGGACATCTAAGTCTTCAAATAGCTTAGAGGATAATATACAAGAAGTCTAATTCATTTTTGATTTTTACACTAGCAAGTTTTGACCTCTTCTATGGCTTGAATAGGCAAAATAACTCTCTCAGGTATCAAAAACTAATGCACAATAATTTGAATTCAAACCCCAATGGTTATATTTTTGAATGCCCAACAACTATTTCCTAAAGCATAATATTGATTGCCTCTAGCACGTCACTACACATAGGTCCAAATTTGGAATCTCATAACTTGAGCTAGAGAATACATCAAGATATCAAACTTTCAGGGAAGGATCTTAGCACTATATAAAACACCTTCGTGAAACCCTTTGACTAGAGTTGACTTTCTAGGTACATGTAATAAATACACAAAAAAACTAGTCTCTTCATACCTATAAGATGTTTAATGATGGTATAGTTTCTATTAAGCTAAAATGGCACTTTTTCTCTCTCCAAGGGATCATGATAAACACTAGAACCTCAAAAATACATCTAGGGAACCCTTATAACATCCTCTATCACCTTGATGACCTATAAACACTCTTTATACCTAACCATAACAAAAAAATCTCCTTGAATCTTTGAAGTATCTCACACATGTTCCCCCTATTACCATGCACACCTTAGTCTACTTGAATTTGACAAATCTGACCAATCTCTTGAACCATCATCCATACAAAGATAAACCTTGTAAACCACCTTATAAATACTTTGATGACCTCAAGAATACTTTCAAACATATTAACTAATTTAACCTATCTTCCCATTGTCTCATCATGTAGTCCTCCATGCAAACCTCAGCCATGACCTAACTAGGCTTCTTAGTTATTTTCAAATTCTCTCTGTCTATACTAAGATTGATGCAAACACCTTCTTTTCATGCAAAATCTTCCAATAATCAAGCATCCACCAAGATTTATTCTTCCACAAGCTGATAAACATATTGATATTACAAATCACATTGACAAGCTTAGCCATATTATGCTTCTAGGATCACCTTCAAGATTTCAAGCCTTCTCTAAAGGATTTACTTTGATACCAATTTTTGGAATCACAACCACTAAGAGGGGGAGTGAATCAGTGTCCTAAAATAGTTATTTATTTCCACTTAACATGATGCAAACTAATATAGTGATCAAATAATGCATAGAGAAGCAATCACATAAACATGAAGTAATATATCAACACATAAACATAAGAGATATGTGGGAAACCCTCATGTTAGATAAAACTGTTAGGACCTTGTAGCTCTGATACCAATTGTTAGTACCTTAGAGCTCAATTGATTACTTTTGTATAAGCAACTAAACACGAAACTAAACCAAAAGTAATAAGTGACTAGAAATCAAAAATAGCAAAGAATAGGAGATACGAGAAACAATACAATATGTATTAAACTCTTCCAAAAGGAAATACAATGAAGAAACCTCTTTCTCCTCACACCTCTTGGATGTATAGTAATTCTCCTTAAAGAGTTCTCTCTCTCAATCAATTATAACCAACTCAACACTGAGTTGTTCCCTCCAGTGACAATCAACCCAATGGTTGTTGTTGCCTACTTTCAGTGACAATCAACTCAATGGTTGTTTTGCCTACTTTACAGTAGATCTTCTTGATCTTGCACCTTGCAGATCTAATTGACCTTGTTTACCCACAGATCTTCTTGATCTTGCACATTGCAAATCTAACTAATCTTGCTTACATTATAATATAGCCCCATGGGTCTCTTAAATAGAACCCAAAACAAACAATAATTAGAAAAGTGGACTCAAGACTAAAATTAGTCTTTACATGCAAACTAACTGTTCGTCTAAAATTAGAATAGTTCTAGAAACACACAGGGGATCGATGTCAGTTCTTATTTGATTGATGTCAGCTGACCATAACCGATGTTGGTCAACCACTAATTGATGTCGATTGGCTCTGATCGATGTCAATTACTGTGTAACCCAACAACCTCCACATTTGCACATTCAGTGAAGCTTTTAGCTCCACAACTCAACAATCTCCCACTTGGAGATAAATAGCTACACCTGTACCTGTACAGCAACATCCTCTAATTTGTTTCTAGCTTGTATCTCCATCTTCAAGTTCAATCTTGAAGACCAACAAAAGTTTAATGAAGATTCAACTTCTCCTTTGTTACTAGCTTTGTTAGAATATTAGCAGGGTTCTTATCTATATGGATCTTTTCCAGCTTCAACTATCCATCCTCCAATACCTATCTAATGAAGTGGTACCTAAGCTATATATATATATATATATATATATCTGGTTCTTGAATGAAAGGCAAAATTCTTTGCCAAATGAATTGCACTTTAACTATCACTATACAATCTGCAACTCTCTTGCTTCTTTCCCAACTCTTCCATGAACTGAGTCATCCATATCATTTCCTTGCTAGCCTCTGTGACTATAATGTATTTTGCCTCTGTAGTAGACAAGGCAACAACCTTCTACAACTTTAAAATTCAGCTAACCGTCATTCCACCAACAATGAACACATATCCTATGGTGCTTCTCTTGCCATCCAAGTCACCTGCCATATCCGAATCTACATACCCATGTAGAGAAGTGTTTAACCCTACATAGCATAAATCCCTATTATTGGTCCCTCTCAGATTTTTGAGAATCCACTAAACTGCTTTCCAGTGCTCCTTTCCTGGATTGACCATAAACTTGCTGACAACTCCCACTGCTTGGGCAATATCAAGTCTAGTACATACCATGTACTCAACCTCATCATGTGATTTAGGACACTATTCTTTACTTAACTTGAACTATCCAGCCATAGGTGTGCTTCTTAGTCTTTCATCCTACAAATTAAACCTCTCCACTACCTTATTCACATAATCCTCTTGAGAAAAATCAACCTGTGATTTTTCTTGTCTCTAGAAATACTCATGCCAAGGATTTTCTTTGCTGCTCGTAAATCCTTCATGGAAAATGTCTGAGCTAATTTTACCTTTAGCTCAATAATTCCCTGCATGTGTGAACCTGTAACAAGCATATACACTACATCCAGTAACAAGATAATGTAGCTACTCTTATCCAATTTGGTAAAATAAACACAATGGTCAGATTGACATTGACTAAAGCCATGCTCTATCATAAACCTGTCAAATCTCAAATACCATTGTCTTGGAGCTTGCTCAAGACCATATAACCTGGCCTTATGTCTCACATTTCCATTCTCTCCTTCCTTTAACCTGTGAACCCATTCATTTTTTAGTGCTTTCTTTCTGGCTGGTAACTCTACCAAATCCCATGTTTGGTTCTCTTCCAAGGAGTCAATTTCCTCATTCATGCCATGCTCCCACTGTTTCCTAGATTCTACCTACATTACCTCTTCAAAACTTCCTAGTTTTCCACCATTAATGAGCAACAAGTAGTATAAAGAAGGGGAATACTGAATTAGAGGTTTACTTACCCTTTTAGACCTCCTCATGGGCATTTGAGACTCATTCACAGCTTTTTATCCACCCAAATTTTGTTCTGATAGTGACCGATCCCGGTCATCTCTCGGTCTGCACTCGACTGATGTCAGTTCCACCTGACTAACCTGATCGACATCGATTGCAATCTGACCGACATTAGTTTCCACTTGCCTAACATCATTAACTTTGGTCTCCACTAGACCGACATTGGTTCCTGCCTGATCGATGTGGGTCTCTGCCTAACTGATGTCGATGTTTGTGTTTTCTTATGAGTGATGATTTTTACCTGCGAGCTCATTTTGGATCATAACCTCATTCAAATCAAGATTGCCCTGCTCAGAATTATTTAGCCTCTTGAGCTAATCACTGTATATCACCTTCTCATTAAAAACCAAGGCTTTTTAGTTCTTAAATGTGTCAAAAACATCAGATTTCCTCTTTATGCAATAAATCCAAACCTTTCTTGTAACATCATCAATGAAAGAAACATTACACTATGATCCTCCAATAGAAGCTCCCTGAGCTAGTCCCCACACGTCTATGTGAACAAGCTCCAACTTGTGCTTTTTCTTTATTGACCCAATTTCAAGAAACCTCACTTTCTTCTATTTCCCAAAAATACAATGCTCACAGAATTCTAGACCTATGCTTTTCAAATTTGAAAGCTTACCTTTTGATGTAAGAACATCCATTCCCTTCTCACTCATATGACCAAGCCTACAGAGCCACAACTTTGCATCTACATTTGAGGTAGATAAAATAAAAGGAGAATCAGTAATACAAGTAGATAGATAAAGTGTACCTACTTTATTACCTCTTGCTAATACAAGTGCACACTTACAAACTTTCCAAGATTCAGCTGTGAGAGTTACTGTGCAACCCTCATCACCCAACTTTCCTACAGAAATCAAATTCTACTTCAGGACGGGTACATGCATGACATCCTTCAACACCCATGTGTTGCCATTTTGCAATTTCAGTGGCACTTTTCCTTTGCCAACAATTTGACAAGGCTCACCATCCCCTAAATAAACTTTTCCAAAGTCTCCATGGACATAATCATTGAAAAATTCTCTATTTGGGGTTGCATGGAAAGAGGCACCAGAATATAAAACCCAAGATTCTACTTTATCCAAGGAAAATATAAGAGCATCCTATGCAACAATACCTGCATCAATTGCTTCTTCATTTCCTTCATGCTAATTTTCTTTCAACCAACAATCTTTGTTTGTATGTCTTTTCTTTCCACAATTCTAGTAGGTTATACCTCCATTTCTAGATTTGGATTTACTTCCCATCTCTGACCTTGATTTCCCTTGCTTGCCCTTCTCTCTTCGATTTCCCCTACTTTCAACACTTAAAGCATTACTTGATGTTTCCCCTGTGCTTTTCTTGTGAATTTATTCATTCAAGATTACACTAAAAACATCATCAACTTTCAAGATATTTGAAGCAGACGTAGTATTACTAACTACCATTACCAAACTATCCCAACTTTCAGGTAAAGAGCATAAGATTAAGAGATCCTTGGTTTCATCATCAAAAACTATTTTGACTGAATTAGCTAATTTACCAATCCATGGAAATCACGAAGATGACTATATACCGATCCACCTTCCTGCATTTGCAAATTAAATAATTACTTCATAAGATATACCTTATTCGAAGCTAAGGGTTTTTCATATAAATTTTCCAAAGTATCCATTAACTCTACCATTGTCTTTGCCTATGATAAGTTGGAAATCACAGATGATGCCAGGCTCAACCTTATAGATCCAAGAGCCTTTTGATCAAGAACATTCCATTCTTCATCTTGCATATATGTGGGCTTACTTGAAACCCCACCCAATGGTAAGTATAGATCTTTTTGATACAGATAATCTTCTATCTGCATCCTCCATAATTGATAATTTTTGCCATTAATTTCTCCATTCTTAGTGTACTTTCTTCTACCATTGCTTTACTCCCACTCAATCAGAAACCCTTGAGAGTGAACCTGTAATCAACAAACACTAACCTACCTTAATACCACCTGTTAGGATCTTATAGCTCTGATACCAATTATTAGTACCTTAGAGCTCAATTGATTGCTTTTGTATAAACAACTAAACATGGAATTAAACCAGAAGTAATAAGTAACTAGAAATTAGAAATAGCAAAGAATAGGAGATACGAGAAACAATACAATGTGTATTAAACTCTTCTAGAAGGAAATACAATGAAGAAACCTCTTTCTCCTCACACCTCTTGGATGTACAATAATTCTCCTTCAAGAGTTCTCTCTCTCAATCAATTACAACCAACTCAACACTGAGTTGTTCCCTCCAGTGACAATCAACCCAATGGTTGTTGTTGCCTACTTCTAGTGACAATCAACTCAATGGTTGTTTTGCCTACTTTACAGCAGATCTTCTTGATCTTGCACCTTGTAGATCTAATTGACCTTACTTACCCATAGATCTTCTTGATCTTTCACATTGTAGATCTAATTGATCTTTCTTACATTACAATACAACCCCATGGGTCTCTTAAATAGAACCTAAAACAAACAATAATTAGAAAAGTGGACTCAAGACTAAAATTAGTCTTTACATGCAAACTAACTGTTCATCTAAAATTAGAATAGTTTTGGAAACACATAGGTGACCGATGTCATTTTTTGTTTGACTGATGCCAGCCAACCATAATCGATGCCGATTATTGTGTAGCTGAAGATAACCAATGTCGGTCGACCACTAACTGATGTCAGTTGGCTCTGACTGATGTCGGTTGATGTGTAACCCAAAAACCTCCACATTTACACATTTAGTGAATCTTTTAGCTCCACAACTCAACAAAAACACACTAAAATGTAGTTTGTACTATAGTGCTATAAAACCATGAATCAAGATATAGTGAGGCACCAACCCCACAGGGAGCAATAACCCCTTACTAATCAATCACCAACTCAACTATGCCTTTAGCAAGCTCCAACTTACAAAGAATAAACCATCCCCTAAGTGAACTAACACAACTCATCCTCTTCAAGTATAATTATATAAGCATCAACCTACAAGGTAGTTCCCACTCCCTCTTGACATAACACCAACTCAACTAAGACCAACTTGATCACCTTCATAACACCTTGTTGCTTAACCAATAGATGGTGACCTCTTCTTTAGCTCTCTATCTTCTCTATCCAATTTCATACATCAAGAACATATCTCTAAAATTCAATAAAAATAATATTACTTCTTTAATACTCTTAAAATGTCTCTTCAAACAAGCAAATCTACCCTTCTTCTACTTCACTCAATTAACCCTTTTCTTGACTAGGTTAGGTCATTTGACCTTAATTATCATACTCAAAACTTATAATGGGAATTCATGAATAATACTCTACTCATCTATAAATTTCTATATGACCTCCTTCTACTCCTCAAGGTGCTATTTTATTTTCTTCCACTCTCATTCCCCTTACAAACACAAATAGGCCTATTATTCCTTGTATAAATATAAGACTCTTGTTTACATAAACCTTGATTGGATTAAAAAAATTATACTCTTGAATTATCCTTAAAACAGGTCAAATAACACGTTAAACACAATAATATAATCACCATTAGGTCTGAAAAAACTCACTTAGACCACTTTCTCTGCTTAGTCCTACTTAGAGACCTAATGTATTAGGTATATCTCAATCAACATGTTACACTTATCCTTATTGAAAATTATTAAGACTCCACACACAAAAATTAAAAAATGAAAAAAAAACTCAAATATACCCATACTAAGATCCATTTAGGTCCATGCCACCTTTTAGTCCAATTCACTACTTGGACTACACCATTAGGCCTATTCACTATTAGGCCTTCTCACTACCAAAAAGTTTGTCAACAAAAATTGAAGAACACAATATTTTTTTCTAAAACAACCATACCCTTAAATAAATTTTATATAATTACCATGACCTCAGGTTCATCACCATGTTCTTGAGACACTGTAACCATGATCTTAAAGCTTTAAGCTCACTTCTGTAACATGACCACTTAGAATTGTCTGAATGCTCCAAAACCCAATCATGAACAATTGACTCTCCACACTTGAAAAAGGACTTATAATGAATAATAATACATTAAAATAAAACTTTTAAATCTATATAAAATATTTTAATGCAATATATTATTTAACTCTAGGAAAAACACCTCAAATTTATCTCTATTAGATCACTACACAAAACTGCCAACAAGCTTGTCAACATAGTCATGATGACTTTTTTTTTAAATACATTAATGAAATTTAAAAGACTAAATATTCACATACATAGTTCATTTTTTATCTCTATAATATCATACAATATATATCATAATATCTAGTGTCAACTATTGGTCTTGCAAACCAATTTGTTGACCTTTGTCTCATAGTCCTTACACAGCTAGATAATCCATTTTGGTTTCCATATTACAACCTATTAAGGTGACTCTTAACCTTATATTAGGAATGGATATGTATTTTATGTCATAAAAAATATAATATTCATTATATGCATCGTCTAAGTGCAAAGATCCTCCAACTCATCACTCTCACCTACTTAGAACTATCATTCTATCTTATGAACCAGTCATGATGATATTACATTCCAACACTTATGTAGAAACATTTATGAACTATTGATAAATTTTCATGATCCTATGAGACCTATATATCAGTCTTATATAAAAAAACATCATGGTTTTATTGAAATAATTTAACTTGTAGACCCATTACAAAACCTTACTACACATAGTCTTAACTCAATTAGATAGGTTATTTTAGCTTAAGCAATTTCAACATAAATATTTATCACCAAGACATATAAAACATATTTAAATTTCATAAAATTCATAAATAACTCCTCCATGTTCTTATAATCATTACTCCATGATAATTTGATAGGAATCTTAAAATCAGCATCGCCTAGATTTGCACTAAAATACTTCACTAGGACTGCTAGCGATTGGCCATCTTGCAACATCAAATTTGAAAACTTAAAACACTATAAAAACTTATAAACCTACATGGTCATAAAATATAAGTCAAAATATTAAACCTCATTTAATTTTTGAGCATTGACTCAGTTAACCTTACCTTTTGTATCAAATTTCTAAGAAATTAAGGGATTTCTTATAGCTTCCACTCACTCTCCTAAAATATAAATTATACTTGTATGTAAATGTAAGAGTCTTATACATGATCAAAATATAAAAATACCCTTAAAAATACATTCTATTCACTAAAAAACAAAATCTTTACCATCAAGTCACTATAAGGGTTTTGTAAGGGTTTAAGACCGGTTTCCATTCTTAATGTTTGTTCATAAAACTCTACCCTTAAAACCAAATCATAATGCTTAAAAAAAATTATGACCTTTTTCCATCTCATCCTTATATATTATCTTCCCATTCAACACATGCCAACAAGCATCCAAAGTTCCTTCTCGGGTCTGTAATTCTTCATTCTAGCACATGAAAGACCTAGAGATCCATTTTTAAGCATTCTTATTCAACTAAAGACATGAAAATTCACCAAAATACTTGAAAAATCATTTAAAACCTAAATAATTCTCAAATTATCTCACAAGCCTCCAAACCTGATCATGACAACTCATTATGACAACTAGGGTCTTAAGACTAGGTCCATGAAAAGAGCACTAAATAAGAACATACCTCTTTGGCTCACTTTGAGATTCATATGACTAAATCAAAACCTTTATCACATTATATAAAAATTAAATGTTTAATATTAATCTCATATGTATCAATATCATCACCATCATGCCTCTACAATCCATACCCATGCTTAAGAACTAGTCCATCTCATAAACCTACTAGGCACCATACCACTTTTAGATCTTCAAGAAACCTTTTGTATCTCACTAATCACTTATAAAAAACTAAGATAAAATCCACAAAATATCCCATAATTATCCTTTGACTAATTATCCTTATACAATATAGGTCACTACCCAAGACTGAACTAGCCTTCTTAAACACACAAGACCTCACACTTTCTTTGACATCAATGACCTAAGTAATATAACATCAAAGACAAATCTCACCTTACTAATCCTTCTTGATACAAATTATATTAAAAAAAATACATTTAATCAATGATAACTCTTAATAGTCATTGATGTCAAGGTATATCTGGGGAAGATACATCATGGTGAGTGGTATTTGAGGTATGAGACTATATGCTTGATGCGATAAGGATGCCATGTGAAAAGAAATAATTGGAATATAATGGTGTGAAAGTCTGATCTGATGAGTGTTCTTTTTTATAGCATTGAGGTAAGCATGTTTGAGTACTAGTTCTTGAGTATAAGGTTTCTTGAGAAGCCTAGTCTAGACCCTATGAGAAAGTGTGCATAGTGAAGTTTGGTGAAGTAAGCACAAGCTTATGAGAGTTTTTTTTTTTTTAATTATGTGATAATTTAAGTAAAGTATATATATTTTTATAATTTTTTCAAGGTCATTTGTCAAGTTTCAAGTGCTTGAGAAGCCTAGACATGACACTAATTAGAGTATAAAGAGACCTTATGAGAAGATATGAGTATGATGATTTGGTGAGATGAGTGTACACAAAAATGATTGGTTTTATGAAGTTTATTTAGTATGTGAGTGATGTGTATATTACATGGAAAGAGGCATGAAGGTCAATTTCAAGGCCTAATGTGGTTTGCAGGTTAAGGTCTAAGAGAAAAGAGAGAGAGAGAGAGTATGGCTTAATGGGGTATGAGGTTATGTTTTCAAGGCATGTATGGATACATTAGTATTTTTAGAGGTATTATATATTATCTCAAGCATTTTTAAAAAAATTGAGGTCATGGTTTGCAAGAAAAGGCATGAAAAGTGGTTTTGAGGTCTCTTAAGTACACAGAATGAAGGCATGTAAACCCAAAAAGGACTTTTAGGTGTTCATTGGCATGTGTAACCTCTTCATGAGAACCTAATATATTAATTATATATTGGTAAGGGACCTAGATAATAATAATATCTATTGGTTTTGTATTTAATGGGTAATCCTTTATGAACAATCATTAACACCAAAACTTGTGTTAAACCTCTCTAAAACCCTAACAAGAACCTGATATTAAATATCTTGTTAAAAATATCCCATAATGGTCTCAAATTACTATAAAAAATATTTTATCTTGTATTCAACTCTCCCAGGCACCTCCATGTGTGATTGAGTTGTCAAATGTGTGAGTAGACCCTAAAGGAAAGATCTGATATAACACTCATAGTTGACCAAGTTAGAGTATGAAAATCATTGTATGGATAAGGTTTAAACTTTTATTTTATGTACATGGTGGTTTATGTATAGTTTATATCCCTAGGGTATGTTAAACTGGTCATCCAAGATAACTAGTCGTTAATAGACCTAATGGTGGAAACCATGAAAAACCTAGGCATCGATAAGAAGATGTTTAGGAATGTGTTATCATGGAAAAGTGATGAAACCAAGTGCATGGATATGTTTTTTATGAATTTTAATATATTTTCATGCTTTTTATAAGTTTTTGAGGTTAATTATTATAGTGAAAAATTTGCTCACAAGTTGACTTGTCTAGTACAAAGGAGACAATGAGATGTAAGGTCATGAGATTGGTATGCAAGACCAATATTTTCCATTTAAACATATAATATTTCTATATAATAATTTTTTAATGATATAATAATATCATATAAATATTTTTTAAGTCTCTAAAATTGGTCATACATGTGTTGAAGGTCATTATCATCATGACTATGCTTTAAGGTAAATTGGCAATTCTAGGTAAGCAAGTTACAGTGACAAGTTTGAGGCTCTATACCCTAAGTTGAATTACATAATTAGCATGGTATTTTTGTTTTGAACTTATATGTCCTATCCATTCTTTTTATATCTTTTAATTTAGTGTAAGAGGTTGAAATATTGAAACCAAAATTTATTGTTTGGTTATTGTTTGACTGTGTATAATAATATCAAAATATTGGTCTCCAATATCAATATTTGACATTAGACCTTATTATTTTTGTATTTTAGAGTGGTATATATATTTAAAATGATATTTTAAAATTATTATTGGTAATTTTAAGTGTTTTTATGTGTTGAAGATTAATTTATTCATGACTGTGTTTTGGAGTGTTCTGGTGGTTCTGAGTGGGTTATTTGCAAAGAAGTGTTTGAATCCTTTTGACCTAAGTTTTTAAGTATAAAAAAACATGGTGATGTTTTTAAGTTCATGTATTTTATATTAATATTATTTATTCCCATGGTTTTAAATCTAATTTTTTTAATCTTTAGTAGTTCAAGATAAACTTTCTTTAGGTTCACAGGCCTAATTGTGAGTAGTGCTACAAGGAGTGTTCATGATGGGGTTGGAGATAAAAAGTGTTATATACCTTATAATATGTTTACTATGGTATATTTTATCAATTTATTAAATTATATTATTTTTTAATATAGATAAATTGTTGAAAGAAAGAACATAGGATAATGTGTGCTAATGAAGGACTAATTGAATTAGGTCTCCTTAACGCCTAAAAGAGGTTTTGGTACTATATGTTGTGACTAGCATATTGTAATTATTTATTAATGTATGAAATGTGTTATAATAGATATTTTAATTTAATTACACGTGTGTATGTCTAACCAAGATGGATATGAGCAAGAGGTTTATATATACAAGGTAGTTTTAGGCCTATTTGAGTGTGTAAAGAGAATGCAAATTATAAAGCTCTTTGGTAAGAAAAATGAGGTATTATATACCATATAAATTTTTTATAAAAATTGTGATGAATATTTTACAAATATTCTATGTATGAAAATCAAGGTCATATGACCTAATCTATCTTTAAGAGAACTAGTTGATTGAAAAAGCCTAGAAGGCAGTTTGAGAGGAATAGAAGAGAGAGAAGAACTAAAGAAGGTTATCATAATATATTGTATGAGGAAAAAAGTGTTATAAATGTGATAAAAGGTTTCAAGTGGATAATTTTTTTCTAAGTCATCTAGGGGGTTGGTGCCTCCTTGCAAGTTGGTGCTTGCTAAAGCCTAGCGGAGTTGGTGCTTAACTAGTTAGGGTTGATGCTTCATGTAGATTTGGTGCTTCATTAAATTATGATATTTTGAATTATATTAATTTATTACATTTTCAAGGATTAGTGGGTTTATTTCCCTTGAGGTTTTCCCAAATATATGGTGTGTTGACTTGTGTAATCTTGTTTCATACTTGTATAGTTGATTGCTTATTCATTGCTTGATCTATATGTTAATGTGATGGTTCATGTATGATAAGAAGGAATTGGAGGAAATTTTTTAAGACAATAATTCACCCCCCACCCTTAGTGATTGAGAATATAAAAACTTAGTATATGTAAATCTTATGTTTTTTAAAGATTTGAGTATAGTAAATGAGGGTAGAAATATACAATAAATGTGGCCATTGATTTGTTATAGAATTTATTTAATTTGACCTTTCTAAAAATATCAATAAATAATGAAAATAATAACTTAGTTAAAAAATGACTAAGATAAATGATCTAGAGGCTAAAAATGAGGTAGAGGTTAATTTTAGTGTCACAAACATGATCTAGGTGTCAAAACCCACCCTGAATAGTAGCACCATGTGGTGCTAGTGTACTTATTTTGGTAGTAATGTCCTCATTTTAGGACGGTCATGATCTTCTAGGTGCACCTGTGTCTGGATATGTAAGATCTATTCCTATGTGCATGAGTTCTAAAACCCTTAGATGGCATATTTGAATAAATTTATGAGTAAACGCTAATCTTCCAAGTTGATAGGACATCTGGTTGATAAAAGATGAAAAGTGTGTTTATTAGTGGGGTGGGCTAGATATACTGAACACCCCATTATGAAGATATTTTCCTGCATAATAATACTCTAAAGAGGGATCAATCTTAATTTAGTTCTCCCCACCTAAGTGATGGTGCAAATTCAAGTGAATCTAGTATGATAGTTGACTTAAGTGCTTAGAATGTGCTTGAGACTTGAAATATGAGTAATCTAAGCTTAGGAATGTTTTAGATGGTAGTACATATAATTAGGTTAGAATATGGATTGATAAACTTGATTATGCACTTGTTCTGAGTTTGTGCCTGATTTCCATCTAGTGGTTAGAGGGATAAAATTCATGTATTTGTATTGTTTTAGTGTTTATGTGCATGCTAAAAATGTTCTAGGCTGACCCTAATAATTCTAAAATTTTCAAAGATATTTGTTTGTGAAAATAAGAGGGAAATCACTATAGTGCCATTATTGAAAAACTAGTTATTCAGTATTATCATTGATATCAAATGTGCATCTTGTGAAGGTTAATGTCAAAGGTGATTATAGATAGTTGGTAGTGTGTGATGTGACATGATGCATATAAGAGTGTTTTCATGAGAGAGACAAAGAGATAATTCGAAAATAATTAATGTCTTATGTCTGCATGATTGATATCATTATTAATGTCAGCATGGAAGGTATAGGTCATTAATGTCAAGTGTATATGGAGCATAGTCATGACATGAAGAGGCATGTGCATGGTGAAATTAATGAAAACATGCATGTGAAGGTTGTATGAAATTTTTTAAGCATGTTAGTAAGGTATATAATCATTCATGATATTTTTAGGGTGAGCCTATAGGACCTTTATTAATTATGCACCCATACTATTCTTAGACCCTGCCTAGCCAAGTGAGTTATGAAGATCAGATTTCAAAGAAAGTATGCACATGAGAGCATGTATATAGGTGAGATAAGTTTTTTTAGGTATGATCAATTATTTTGAGGTCAATATTTAAAGTAAAAGTGGATGAACCATTATTTTAGGCCTTCTTAAGCTCACAAAATGAGGTACTCAAACTCAAGAAGCATTTTCAAGCATTCATTGGCATATGTAACCTCTACATGGGAGTCTGAGTTGTTTATGAGATATGTGTAAGGGTATTATCTAAGATCTCTAGTCATTAGTTTTGGATTCAAGTGGAATTACTTTATGAACAATCATTAACACCAAAATGTGTGTTAAACCTCCCTAAAACCTGAATAAGGACTCGATGTGAAAGATTTTTTTAAAATAAGATTAAGATGGATTCAAATTCCTAGATAAGATATTGAATAATATATTAAACACTCCTAAGTACCTCTAGGTTTTTCTGGTTAGTTAGATGAGAGAGAAAATGTATAGGTACAAGCTTATTTGTTAATAAATTACTATAGCTCTCAAAAGTTGAATTGGTCGAGAAGAGTAAATGGATGCTAGAATAAGATAGAGACTAATTTTACATGTCCATAATGTTTTTAGATAAGTTATATCCTTAAAATTATCTAAATTGGTCATCCAAGTAAGCCAGTCATAGACAGACCTAATAGTGTAGATAATGTACAACCTAGGCTGAGATGAAGAGATAGATTTGAGGGTCTATGCATGATAGATTGATGGAATAAAATTTAATGAAGAATTTATTTATGACTTGTAATTAATTATCATTATTTTTATAATATTTGGATTTTAGTGTATGTGGTGAATATTTTGTTCACAAAATGGCTTGTTTGGTTTAGATATGACTATGAGATATGAGGTCAATAAATTGGTCTGTAAGACTAATATTTTCCATTAGACCATATGAATTTTATATCTAGGTACGTTATGTATATTTAATATAAAAAAATTTATGCATCAATAGTCATGACAAGTTTATATACAAGTGTTGGAGGTTTGCTTCTTCATGACTAGTTTTTTAAGTGATTTGGCAGTTCTGAGTAGGCAAGTTTCAAAGATGTTATTGAGCCCTTATTTCATAAGTGAAAATGTTCCAAGAATTTTATGATGACCTTGATGTCATTAATAATTT
Source organism: Torreya grandis (assembly GCA_037957365.1). Lineage (NCBI taxonomy): Eukaryota > Viridiplantae > Streptophyta > Pinopsida > Cupressales > Taxaceae > Torreya > Torreya grandis. Next base: position 1,950,933 of record JARHVA010001111.1, on the reverse strand, counting down.
TTATTCATGTTTCATTTATCATTTTTTAGTAAACTAAGGATGTTTAAGCTTCATTATTGGAAGATAAAATTTTGAGGTATACATGCCTAATAAGGTAGTTTGTCCTAAAGGAACTTTTATGGTATGAATAAAAGATGAAGGTACAATAAAAATTAGATGAGGTCAAAATATTTAATTGGATAAGTGTTTGAATGGATTTTTTATTGTTGGATAAGTCTATCTGGGCCCAATAAGATTAATTTTTAGTGTTAAGAGGGCAGACCTAATGTAATTAGGTCTCCATAAGACCTAAAGGAGGAGTAAGGACTAATTGAGTTGTAGAAAATCAAAAGGTGTTCAAATTTTGGTTGAGCCATGTTTATAAGATGTCCTAATACCTATTATGCTGCTGACCTAATATTTTAAAGGTGTGTGGTTGATCAAGTGGTGTGTGACCATGAGACTGGTATATATACAAGGTAGTTAGGCTTATTTGTGTGAGTAAACAATGAGTAAATAAAATGATGTATGGTTAAGAAGAAGGAGGTATTTAAATTAGTTTTATACCATAAAAAAGAGTATATGTGTAGAATGTGATCAAAATTTTGAGGTGGTTGAGTTTGTGCTAAGTCACTTAGGGAGTTGGTACTTCCTTACAAGTAGATGCTTATTAAAGCCTAGTCAAGTGGGTGCTTGACTTTATTGGGGTTGGTGATACAAGTTGAGCTAGTTCTCAGATAAATTTTGTCTTTTATTTCATAGGATAGTAATCCATTTATAGATATCATAATGGGTTTTCTTCCCATTAAGGGATTCCCACTCATATATGTGTTCTCTTGTTTCATGCTCATTTAAATGGTTCTTTATACATTTATAGATCACTATGTTGCTTACATGGTTCATGAATGTTAAATTATAATTGAAATAAAGTTTTTTTTAAACATTGATTCACCCCCTTGTAATTTTTATTCCAAAAATTGGTATCAGAGCTTGGTCCTTTTAAGTAGGCCTAGTAGCTTAAAGGAGATCCTAGAAACACAATCATGTCTAGTCATCAAGTACAAGGAGGTTTCTCAACCAACAAGGATCCTCTCTTAAATAGGACTAAATATGCATTTTGGATCATTGGTATGAATAGCTATCTAACTTACTTGGGCTATGACATATGGAAATCAATTGTTGATGGATTCACTCCACCTCCTACACCACGGCTAATGCATCAGGTAAGAAGTCAAGTGAAAAAAACTCTAAGGAAAATAATGCCATCTTATGTAGTATTTTATAGGTAGAATTTGTAAATTTCATGTATTATGATACAACCAAATAAATTTGAGAAATGTTTCAAACAATCTATGAAGGAGATAACAAAGTTAATTTGGTAAAATTGTAGACCCACCGAAGGTAGTTTGAAAGTCTGAGAATAAAGGAAGATGAAAACATTACATATTATCTAATAAGAGTAGATTAAGTGGTAAATTTCATCAGAGGTCTAGGATAAAATTTGGAAGAGTCAAAATTTATACAAAAGGTATTAAGATCCCTAATACATAAGTTTTATTCAAAAGTCCCTATTGTGGAGGAGATCAAACATATCAACAAACTATAGATGAATGAGATTTATGATATCTTGATTGCCTATGAAATGAGAATAAGTGATGGAAGACCTTCTAAGAAGGAATCTATATTCAAATATAAGAAAAATTCATAAGGTAAAAAGTTCAAGGATGATGTTGATATAGATATTGATGATGACAAGATAGAATCCATGTTTATTAGAAAACTAAGGAGAGGATAAGGTAAGTATAAGGGAAATTTGACATTTAAGTTCTTTAATTGTGGTAAGATTTTCCACTTTGCATCTAAGTGTCCTAACAAGGATAATAATGATAATGATGGAGAGCATGGTAAACATCATGGTGAGGATAAGAAGTCCTATAAGCTTGAAAATAGAGAAAAAAAATTTAAGAAGTATGAAGGTAGGAAAGGATAATTTAAGAACAAGATAAGTTTTTATACCAAATAGGATAGTAGATCCTTTGATATAAGTGATATTATACATCTGATAGTGATGATGACATTATTGATTATGATAGCAATGAATATCTATTCATGACCATAAAAATAGACAATCAAGGTTGTTTAAAAGGGAAAATTCATATGAAAGATGAAGAATAAGATGATGAAGTGAACCTTGAGGAATAATTGGTGAGTGATCTAAAGGGTTTGAAGTTCCAAAAAAGGAAAAATCATAAATTGAGATCACGAGTTAAGGGCTATGAGGAGAAAATCAATCTCTTTGAATAAATACTAAGTAATAACACCAATGAACATGAAGAGGTCATTAAATAGTTGGAAAATTATATTGAGATTGTCATTGAAATTATTAAGACCAAGGAGGAAGAATGCACTAATTTTAAAATATAAATGGAGTCCTTGAAGGTAGAATTGGATTAGGTAACAATCAAATCAAAAAAATATCAGAAGTTTGAAAAGAACACTAAAATTATTAGTGATATTTTGAATATTCAAAAGTATTCACATGATAATACAAGTATTGGGTTCAAAGAAAATAAAAATGAAAACAAGGAGATTCAAACCTCAAAGGAAAATGAATTATCAAGAAGCGATGGTTCTAACAGAGAGAAGACCTATGTAAAAACTCTCAAATCAAAAATCCAAATTAACCATCAAAAAGTCAATAATAATATAAATAATTCAAGAGACAAAGGTGTAGGTACATCATTCAATATTCATCAAAAGATAATTCCTATCAGATAGACAAGGTATGTGAATTATTTTAACGGTTTTTATTTCTCATGCAATCAATATAGACATAGATTTGTGGATTATAGACATCATTCTAGAATAAATTCCTCATGGAGGAATAGTATGAATGCCCATTTAAATATTATAAGTATAATTTTTTGATATAATTGTGATCAAAGAGGACATATTTCAAGGGATTGCAAGATGATTCATATGAGGAAGATCAATCAAGACAAAAGGGTATACAATCATACTACTGAGAAGTAGATCAAGAAGTCAAACCCAATAGATAAGGAAAAGGAGAAGAATATATGTTATTTCAAACTACCTTTCACATTTAAGATGAAGACATGAACTATTATATATATAGTGGTTTCTCAATCCACATGATAGAGGACAAGAGCAAGTTAATTTCATTGAATAAGAATATTTTAGTGACAGAGAGATTTGGAAATAACACAACTATGAATATTATTAGATAGGTTATATTGATTTTGGATAATGGGAAGACCAAGATAGAGAATGTGATGTATGTATAAGGATTGAAACATAAATTTCTAAGTGTAATTCAAATGTGTAACTAAGGACACACATTGACCTTTCATGACAAAGGGTGTGATATAAGGAGAGACAAATCAGGAAGGCTAATTACCAATGCTAAGAGGACTGATAATAATTTGTATGTCTTGAATGAGATCAATAAGGAGATATTATTTATGATAAATATAGATGAATGTTGGATATGGAATAGAAGGTTGGACCACCTAAATTTTGATAATCTAGTCAAGATTAACTCTAAGAATTTTATGAAGAATATGCCTAAAATAACCAAACTTATAAATACACTATTATCACTTGGATTTTCACCCTTTGAGGAGATGTAAAATATCTCCTCATCTAAGTTGCACAATGGAAACACCTCTACGCTTGTGGGCAACCTAAAGATGAGGTGAATCTCTAGATAGGGATAGCTCCCTTGATGTACCACTTTTTATCATAACTAAAACTAAATCTTTGGTTGAAAAGGGAGAGAGATAACTAAAAAAAAACTATCCTAAGGGAGATGATACACCAAATATATTTATTACTTCCAACCATATGCATTTTACCCTTGAAATCAAGGGACAAACTGAATATGCACTTTTCCAATCCTCATCTTCTCATATCAATGTTACATTATGAGGTTATGGATGAATGTTAAAATATAGGAGGATGAGACAAGAGGCCTATTAGGTAACCAATGAATAGAGTAATTCACTTAATCCTTGACCTTTCTTAGAATACTTCACATGCCTTGCAAGAAGAAGCTTTCCAATTTTAAATAGATGATATAATGAAAATAATCATGCTAAGGAAACAAGAGTTATCACTTATAAAGAATCCAAAATTCCAAAAGAACACACTAATAGTAGTAATTTAAGAGGTAAAAATAAGTATTATTATTGATAAAAAGGTATACAAATGAGAAGGGCTTCACCATACTCAGGCGGAGCATATATTACAATGGCCAAAATGGATATTTCTTATAAAACTTGAGAGAGAGTGGAGAAGAGGGTATCCCAAGGGTCACAAGGACAATTTTTAATCTAAGATAATTAGTTAATTTTTCATGATAATATTTTATGGTATGAACCATGCAATTATAATAAGTAAAAATTTCAATCCAAGTCATAAACCTCATGAAAAGTGGCATAAAATCCTCTAAACTGGATCAAAAAAACTACCCTCATGATTGACCCTATTTGAATGCCTCATAAAAAATTATGAACAATTAAAATTATTTTTATTAAATTTAATTACATCATACATGACTCTCCATGCATTTTTTTCATTCTTGGGCATCTAGAATCACTTAGAAGTGATCCATCATCATCTGTAATCCAAAAAACTCCTTCTTCATGCACCCTACACACTTGGCCTCAAAATTGGAATCAATTGATGATTAAAATACATGGGATGGAATTTATTATAAGTTTAAATACCATATATGTACCTATAATAATCAAGGTCACCTTAAAATCACCTCACTTGAAAATCTCCACCCTTCTCACTAGTTTGTCCAATAGGCTAGTTTTGACTAGCTGAGATGAAGCACCTATTTTGGATAATTATGGGTTTTTCCTTGGAATAAAATAAAAATATGTATTTATATAAATTATAAATATTCCATCAAAACTTTTTTTCATCTTCATAATCCTCATGTAGCTTGCACAACACAAAAAATGGTCAAAAATACACTATTTTCACCCCATCTATATAAGTCCATACAACTACTTTGCATTTTAGGGATATTTAGTGAGTCCTATGAAATTTAAAATAGTTTTAATGGCCAAAATATTCCATTATATCATCTATCCAACCCCATTTCCACAAACTAGTCACTTGTAAGGGTTTTAGACTTGTTTGACCTCTTAAGGTTCGTTCATAAACTTCTAACATTAGAGTTGAAAAAAAATACACTAACATGGTTTTTAGTACCCATAATAACTTTCTCAAACTAATATTTCTCCCATGTAGTGCATCATGAATTATATGAGCACTTAAACCTCTCCTATCAAGCTTATTTTCATCTTTTCTTTCATTCCTGAGTTGTCTAAGGTCCATAAATTGGATTATTAATGTTTTCTATACACCCCAAAACCTATAACACATATATTTTGACCTCATAAACATTATTCAATAGGTTTATATGTATTTCTAAAGTTAAAAATGTGAATGACCTCCTCTTTGGGTATTAGGCCTAATCTTTGCCTAGTAGGCTTACCTACACTCTTGAGCTTAGAATGACTTATAATTGATTTATTTGCCTATAAATAGATAAAAAAAATTCATATATTAATCTCATACACATGTTCCAATAGTATATAATTCATATCAAAGACTATAAAATAAGATGACCTCTTCATATAGCACTATGTTTCACCATTCCTCATAGCCCTGACTACAACTTTTATTCTTTGGAACATTAAATTGATATTACCCATTTAAATTTGGGTTTCCAATGTTTTAATAGGTGTAAATAAAGTCTAAAAACCCTATATCAAGGTCCATCTCACCTCTATTTCAAACTTCACAATCATTTCCCAGGACTATAAATTTTATGCACATACAGAGTGCCCTCTATTTGAGACAAAACATAGGACACTCTTTTGTCTCCTCAAAAAAAATTTAAACTTTAATGGGCCTCATAAATTCATAAAGTTACCCTCCATAAAATTTCAGCCTTTGGTCTTAATCCTAGACCTTCCAATTCTCCACAAAACCAAAATATGCCCTTAGCAATGTAGACTATGTAGGATGTAAGATGTAGACTGTATGTGACTTTTTTAGTCCCTTTATTTACCTTTTATCCCTATAATAGAGTTTACATTAGGTTAAAAATATTATAATAAAGGTTATTTTAACCTATAAATCCACTTAACCTCCAATATTTTCTCATCACTCCTTCACTGAGACAAGGATGAGTTTCCTTTGCATGACTGTGTTTCTATTCAACAGTGACATGTAGGTTATTAGGATTTCTAGAAACTTAGATGTAGTGTCTGATGATCCTCTCAAATATTTTATGGCTATACCAAGTCACAATTATACTTTAGTTAACATTCATACCTTTAAAATGTTGTGATCCAACTCACTATCACTAATTATTTAGCTAATTATATTCCTTGTCTTGGAGACCCTACCTGTAGGTATCTAAGAATGTTTAGATATAAAATTTAATGTTCACAACATACTATGTATCTCTAAGGTTAATTTTATGTTATTTTTACTTGTATTCATACCTAGGCCTAGCCTAAAACATCCTCAAAACATACTTCTCAATGCTTGTCTACCTATAATCACCTACAAGTGACTGTAGGGAATACTATAGATGGCCTCTGTTCTCAAAACCCATGTTAAAAACCATTATAAACCTATTTATTTTATTTTTATTCATCCTTGATTTTTTTAATTCAAATTGACCATCTCTAATGTATTGACAATGCTCAAACAATACTCATTTAAATTACTTCTTATTGACTAGCTATAGGTGGACTTTTTAGGTCATTTGTACGGATTGGAAATGAGTACAAGGTATAAACATAGTGTTCCATACTTTTAGGTGATAATTATATCATATATGTCATCCTAAAACATTTTTAATCACCTTCATGCATTGGAAAGTCCTAATTTGCAACCATATGTCTCTTTAGGATTCAAGCATGTAGACAATACTGCCTATAGTTAGTGCCTTTTCAAGCAACTTTGAACCCTCAAACCATCACCCTCCATCTATCTTATTAACTTCATCCTTGAAATTAATCCTTTATATGATATGGTATGTCTTATTTACCCAATTATATATCTTAATACCCTTGGCAGACATGTTGTAAGATGCCTACAACAACCCCTAGGACCTCTATTTTCACTTTTTAGGGACTGTGTCTTAAAACTCAGTCATTGAATGCTATAAATATTATTCTATCTTTATCTTCCCACCTAACATACCAAACATTAATTTTAATGGTCTCATTAACATGCCAAGACTTTAAGGAGAATTCCAAATTATTTCAACACTTCCATACATGCATTCTCAATCTTTTATTAATATCCCCTGTAGGTGGCCTTTTTTCATACAGGTAACAAGATTAAAATCATGGGTAAGGTTCCTACTTTGTGACATATAATATTTTAATATTCATCTCAAGACCTCAAAAATTACTACTTTCATAATCAATACCCTTCTTATCTTAAAATCTCCTCTTCAACATGCTCGACTTTCATGAGATACATGTAGATGGGCATCAATGGTTGCCAGACTATATAAGTTGCACATGACTTCCATCATATACTTCTTTGAGATATTTGGAAGGATAAAATTGACTATTCATACACAAGAACATATCAAAAAACCCTTTAGAATTTCCATTTTTCATCTAAGCATGATCAGACTTCTGAAACATGATTGTAACTGAGTGGCAGGAAGAAAGCTAAATGTGAGTATGATAATGGATTGAGAGTTTGATCCAAACATGGAAATTAGATAGTAAATATATAATTAATGCATGTAAATACAACATATCTTATTCACATGAAAGCATTTGTATGTAATTTAAACTCTTACAAGTGAAAATTTGACTAAAACTACACATGGTGGTACCCTCCTACAAAGTGAGCTATTTGGACTATAAAATAAACTTCAAGCATGAAATCAACCATGATAATCACTATAGGATGAGTTAAACATCATTTTACATCAAAATTAGAAACTAGTTTGTACAAAATTACTCAAACCAAGGCAAAACCCATAGGGTGCATAGATTAATAGGCATATATCAAAGGTTAACTTATTAATAATGGTTCATAAAGCTTAGGACACCATTACTTTACAAATAAACATCAAATGGAATCTAACTGAGTGTGTAATATACCTCTAAGATCATTTTTCTTGAAACCTCCTATGCTGACCATACCAAGTACAAACCTACAGGTTACTTTTGCATGCCAAAAAGGGTAAAAAAAGGAGAAAAATGGTTTTACATCAAAAATGAAACTTACAAATCAAACCAATTGTCTAATTGAGCATGGGTAAGTTAAAGAGTAACTTACCATTTCCCATGTGGCACACTTCCCAAAGATGTTGTATAAGTGCCAAACTCTTATTTTCCTTTAAGAAAACTTCCCTTTCTTTTACATAACCTAAAACTTTTCAATTTTTATAGTTACTTAAGACCTCTAAGGATACATGGGACATGAAATCACATTTTGGAACCTTAGCACTTCCCAATAAATCCATACCACTCATTAAATACTCAATTTTGACCCCTAAAATAAATCAAAAGGACATGTTAGCTAATGAAATGAGTGACCAAGGCTAACATATCATTGAATAACTTTAAATGACCTATGATATATCTTATGACCAAATTTTAAACCCCTTAAAACTATTAAAATTCAATTTTTTTACGAGGGGTACCCCAATTTGACCTAAAAGTCAATTTTGGTCAATAAATTAGTGACTCATAGGGGTAGTATGCCTGTTATACTAACTAAACCAATAGACTTATAATTATATTGGTCTTAGGAGTCATTTTAATTCTAAGACAAAAATGAGACCTTTGACCATTGACTACAATCTTTGATCAAGACAAGACCAATGACTATCTCAACCACACAAAACAAAGACATGCATAAAGCAAAAACAAACACACATGTAATGTATGAGCAATTATGGAACACAAACACCAATTAAACAAAATAACTCAAAAACTAACTTACCTAAGATGAAAACTTCCTCCTGGATCAAATGGGAGTTTGAAATTCTTCTTGCTTTATGATATGAAGGATTTAGTGAGACATGTAGCCCTTTGATCCTTGACATTGATGCTTCCATTTTTTTGATGATGTTTGACAACTTCATTAGCATGATATTCATTGAAAACCAGGTATCTTAAAACATGTTGGATATATAAATTAAATCTTCTTGCATCCAAATAGTCTTAAACTTCTCATGTTGATCCTTAATTTCAACCTCATTCTTGATTTTCATAGGGCTCTCAATAAGATTGGGTTTCTTCTCAGCGACAAGTTCTTCTAGATCATCAAGGAGCTTTGCATACTCTATCCAATCTTGATCATTGTCCTCCATGAAATATTTTTTCTTCACCTTGTCATGTACTTGGCCCTCAACTTGGAAAAACTCTTCAAGCTCTTGAAAGAGCTCCATTTACAACTACCAATCATCCTTGTCCTCTTTATAATCTAGAACCACTACCTCTTCCATCCTCTCTTCTTGATTTATGATGTCATCAAGCTTATTTTATTCAATATCCAATGCATCTAATGTTGATTCAATATTAGGCTGAAGAATTGGTTCATCTTCAAGAGCAACAACTTCCACTTTGGTTTCAAGAGATTCTTCTAAAACTACCACCTCTTGGGGAAAGACTATAAATTGTTATCCATCCATAATAACACATTCATATTCATTTTGGATATGATCATCCACAACCTTCTGATCAGATGTAGATTCATCTTCAAGGGCTACAATACTTTCCATATCTTTCCCCTTCATGGTGATGCCAAGATCAGGCATCTTGAAATCATGTGACCTAGCCCAATGAGGCTATCAAGGAGGTACGTTTTCTTCAAACAAGAGTTATCTTTCCTTATCAACCAACTTCTCCTCTTTAGGTTCCCATACCATAGGTCTATTAAGTAAATGGGTGATGGGGTGAAGAAAATATGGACTAGTTGGTGGAAGTGGCACATAAAACTCAAAATTAGATTGGGAATGGAATGTAGGGGGTTCTTTTAGAAGATCATGAGGAAGGGGAGGTAGACCTTGGGATAAAACCACTTGATTTTATTCCTTCCACTTATCAAACACATCATTCATATCTTATTTATCTTGATTACTCTCTTGAGGAAGGGTGGATTGGGTGTGTTTAGGCATAGGATCTTCTTTTGGATCTAAACCTTCTATCACACCTTGACTTAGCTTCTTCATCTTTGACTCTAACTCTTTAATTTTCCTGGCTAGGTTCTCTTAGAAAAGTTTCTCTTGAAGTTGATATGAATCATCATGAGGAATAAAATGGGATTCATATGAATCAAAATATGTTTCTTGAGGAAGGGTGAGAATAAATTTCAAAGGGTCAACTTCATTCACAACCTCGCACTTTTTTTCAAGACTTTTCTCATCTTTCCTTCCCCATGACTCCACTATCTTATTCTAGCTTAGGATGTTAGTATTATAAGTCTCTTTTTGAGGTGGTAGGGATGCAATGTTAGAGGTAAATGAGGGATTTAATTCCAGCTATCTCTATACTAATATGGACCACTGTATTTGCTTATTGGCCAAATCAATTTGTCTATCAATGTTTGCTTCAAACACAAGGCTAGTCTTTTCAACTCTCTCTCCCATTTTATTTAGAAAAGGATGACTTTAAAAATTTTGACTAGGCTCATGAATAGGGATCAAATATGGTTGATATAAAAATTTTGGAAGTGGATATTAAGGTTGATATACTTTTTAAGGCTACCTCTCATGAATGTTTAGCTTATCCTCCAAGGATGCAATCAAAGCACTCACATCTAGCATCTCATTTGTAAGCCTTTGCCAATTGGCTCTTTCAATAGGTACCCACTCTCTTTTGACCAAATCTAATGCATATTTCACCTTATTAATGTAATTTATATGGATATCTTGACAACATCCTCTTAGAGTATCAATCTCCAACATGTACCTTTCATAGCCCAAAAGTGTTTGCTTGAAGGTGGAAATGGATGGCGTTGAGGAGTGGCTAAGTTGACTAGGAGTAGCAAGATATTGAGGAGGCTATCTATAAGACTGATATAACTCATGACAAGGATGGATATCATGTTGATAAGGATAATGATGAATTTGGAAATGGTCATTAGAATATAGGTAAGAATCAGACGAAGGAGGATTAAGAACTTGATCTTGTTGATAGGGAATGGTACACGCTTGTAATATCTCACCAAATTTTAAAGATCAAAACTCAACACCAAAGTCAGACATGAAACTTTATTGAAAGAAATAACATAAAGGAAAATGTTACCAATAATTTTAAAAGGATAACCTAGGTTGCTTGACTATTTGATATATCTTTGGAGTCACTATTGATGTTTGAATAGATGCCTCTAAAGGCTGATAATTGAGATATAACACCAAAAATATCTCAGCTTCTTAGAGCAAGAGTCCCACCCAACATGAAAAAAAATATTTTCACTTGTATTTTAACCCTTTTAGGAGATGGAAAAGCTCTCCTCATCCAAGTGGCACAATGGAAACACCTCTATGCTTGTGAGCAACTTAAGGATGAGGTGAATCTTTAGATTGGGCTATCTCCCTTGATGTACCATATTAAATCACAACTACAACTAAACTTGGGGGTAAAAATGGAGATATATAACTAAATAAAAAATATCATAAGGGAGGTGATACACAAAATATATTGATGACTTCCAACCATATGCATGTTATACTTGAAATCAAGGGACAAACTGAATACACACTTCTCCAATCTTCATCTTCTCACATTAATGTTACATTGTGAGGTTATGGATGAATGTGAAAAGATAGGAGGACTATACAAGAGGCATATGAGGTCAATAAAAAATATACTAACTCAAAAATATCCTATAACACTTCACATGCCCTACAAGAATAATCTTTCCAACTATAAATAGATAATAGAATGAAAACAATCGTACTAAAGAAACAAGACTTATCACATATGAAAAATCAAGCATTCCAAAATAACACACTAATAATATTAATGTAAGAGGTAAAAATCATTATTATTATTTATCAAAAGGTATAAAAATGAGCAGGGATTGACCATACTCAGGAGGAGCATAGATTACAATGGCCAAAATGTATACTTCTTATAGAACTTGAGAGAGAGAGGAGAAGAGAGAATACCAAAGGTCACAAGGACACTTTTTAAGCTGAGAAAATCAGTTAATTATACATGATAAGATGGTATGGGATGAACCATTCAAGTCTAAGAAGTAAAAATGTTAATCCAAGTCATAAACCTCATGAAAAGTGGCATAAAATCCTATAAACTAGCTCAGAAAAACTACCCTCATGATTGACCTTATTTGAATGCCTCATAACTAATTAATTTTGATTATAATGATTGGTATTAATTTTAAGGACATAATGCATTCCTCTACATGCATTTTTTTAGTCCTAGAAATCTAGAATCACCTAGAAGTGAGCCATCATCATCTACAATCCAAAAAAATCCTTCATGCACCCTCCACACTTGGCCTCAAAATTGGTATCATTTTCTCATGAAAATACATGGGAGGGAGTGGATGAAAATTTTCATGACCATCCATGGCCCTATAAGCATCAGGGGCACCTTAAAATCACCTCACTTGAAAATCTCCACCCTTCTCACTAGTTTGTCTAATATGCCAGTTTTCACTAACTAAGATGAAGTATCTATTTTGGACACTTATAGGTTTTTCCTTGGAATAAAATTGACATATTGAGTTATAAAAGTATAAAAATTCCCTCCAAACTTGGTTTCATATTCATAATCCTCCTATAACCTACATAACACAAAAAATGATTTAAAAAATACCATATTTTGCACCTTATCCATACAAGTCCATACATCTAATTTCCATTTTGGGGATATTTAGTGAGTCCTATTAAAGTTCCAATAGTTTTCATGGCCAAAATATTCCATTAGATAAGCTATCCAAATCCATTTCCACAAACTAGTCACTTGCAAGGGTTTTAGAACTATTTGATCTCTTAAGATTTGTTCATAAAGTTATGACATTTTAGTTGTATAAAAATTCCACTAACATGGTTTTTATGACTCCTAATAACTTTCCCAAACTAATTTTTCCCTCATGCAGTGCACCATGAAAGATATGAGCACTTGAACCTCTCCTATCAAGATTGTTTTCATCTTTTCTTGTATGCCTAAGTTTTCTAAGGTATAAAAAGTGGTTTTTTAATGTTTTATCTAAACTTTAAAATCTTTAAAACATCTATTTTAAACTCATAAACATGATTCAATACATTGAGATGTATGTCTAAATTTAAAAATGTGAATGACCTCCTCTTTGGTCATTAGGCATAATCTTTGCCTAGTAGACTTACCTACATTCTTGAGCTTGGAATGACTTCTGATGGATTTATTTTACTCAAAATAGATCAAACATGCCTTTAGTCATCCCATACAACTATTACAATATTCTATAAGTCATATCAAAGACTAGAAAAGAAGATGGCCTCCTCATCTAGCACTAGGTTTCACCATTCCTCATAACCCTAACTGCAACCTTTATGGTTTGGACCATTTCATTAAGATTCCCCATTTTTAGTTTAATTTAATTTTTTTATAGGTTTAAATCAACTCTAAAAAACTATTATCAAGGTCCAACTCACCTCTAGTTCAAACTTCACACTCATTTCCTAAGACTACAAATTTCATGCACAAAAGGAGTGCCTTCTATATGAGATAAAACATAGGGAACTCCCCTATCTCCTTAGACAAATTTGAAACTTTCATGGGCCTCCTTAGGTAATAAATGTTCCCTCCACAAAATTTCATCCTTTGGTCTTAAGACTAGACCTTCTAACTCTCCACAAAACCAAAACATACCCTTAACATTGTAGACTATGTAGGGTGTAAGATATAGACTATATGTGGCTTGTTTATACCCTTTATTTACCTTGTCCCCATATCATATAGTGTCCATTAGGTTATAAATATTATAATAAAGGTTATTTTAACCTATAAATCCACTCAACCTCCAATATTTTCTCATCACTCCTTGACTGAGACACGACTGAGTTTCCTTTGCATGATTGTGTTTTATTCAATAGTGACCTATAGGCTATTATGATTGTTGGAAACTTATATGCAGTGTCTGATGATCCTATCAAAGTTTTTATATACACTATAGACTATATTCCTTGTCTTAGAGACCCTACCTATAGGTATCTATACATGTTTAGACATCAAAGGTAATGTTCACAACATCCTATGTCTCCCTAAGGTTTATTGTATGTTATTTTTACTTTTATTCATACCTATTCCTAGCCTAAATCATCCTCAAAACATACTTCTTAATGACTGTCTACCTACAGTCACCTATAAGTGACAGTAGGGAATACTATAGATGGCCTCTGTTCTCAAAACCCATGCTAAAAAACCATTAGAAACCTATTGAGGTTTTTTGGAGTCATCCATTCTTTCCAATTTCAAAATATCAATATCTAATTTATTTTCAATGATCAAACAATACTCATTTAAGTTGATGCATGTTGAATGGCTATAGGTGGACTTTCTAGGTCATTTATACATATTGGAAATGAGTATAAGGTTTAAACATAACATGTCATCATTTAAGGTAATCATTAGATCATATATGTCACATTGAAACATTTTTAATCACCTTCATACATTTTCAATTCCTAGTTTGTAACCATATGTCTCTTTAGGATTCAAGCCTATAGATGATATTGCCTATATTTAGTGTCTTTTCAAGAAACTTTGAGCCCTCAAACCATCACCTGCCATCAATATTATTAACTTCATCCTTAGCATGACTCCTCTATATTCTAGGGGATATATTGTTTACCAACTTATATATCTTAATTCCCTTGGAAGACATGTTGTAATAGGCCTACAACAACCCCTAGGACCTCTGTTTTCACTTTTTAGGGATTGTCTCAAAACTCATTCATTAAATGCTAGAAGAATTCTTCACTCTTTATTTGCCCACTTAACAGACTAAACATGAATTTTAATGGTCTCCTTAAATTTCATGACTTCAAGGATAATTCCAAATTATTTCAACACTTCTAGACGTGAATTCTCAATCTTCTATTAGTATCACTTGTAAGTGGCCCATTTTCATATAGGCAACAAGATTGAAAGCATGGGTAATGTTCTTATTTTGTGACCTCTAACAGTTTCATATTAATTTTAAGACCTCCAAAAGTACTACTCTCATAATCAAGACCCTACTTATCTTAAAATCTCCTCTTCAACATGCTTAACTTTCATGAGATACATGTAGATGGGCATCAATGGTTGTCAGACTATAAAATTTACACATGACTACCATCATGGAATTCTTTATGTTATTTGGAAGGATAAAACTAGCTATTTTAACAAAATATAATATAAAAAACCCTTTATATTTTCCATTATTCATCTATAATCATGATCAGAGTTCCAAAACATGACTGTAACTGAGTGGTAGGTAGAAAGCTAACTGTGAGTATGACAATGGACTGACAGTTTGATCCAAACATGGAATTATGAGGATAAACATGGAAATGTGGTAGTAAATATTGCATTAACACATGGAAATAAACCATATACTTTTCACATGAAATCCTTTATATGGAATTCAAACTCCTGCAAGTGAAAAATTGACTGAAACTGCACATGGTGGTACCCTCCTACAAAATGAGTTATATGGACAATCAAATCAACTTAAAACATGAAATAAACCATGGGAATAATTATATGAGGAGTTAAAAATCATTTTAAATCAAACTTAGTAGTTGGTTCATATATAATTTCTCAAAGCAAGGCAAAACCTATAGGGTACACAGATTAGTAAGTACATTTGAAAGGTCAACTTCTTATGAATGATTCATAAAGCTCAAGCCACCATTCCTCTACAAACAAACATTAAATATAATATGATTAATCATATAATATTTCCCCTAATATCATTTTTCTTGAAACCTCCTTTGTTGATCGTACCAAGTACAAACCTATAGGTCAATTTTGCTTGGTAAGAAGGGTGAAAAAGGATCAAAATGGTTTTAGCTTAGAAATTACACTTATAAATCAAAAAAAGCATGTAGTTTATTGTGTGCATTCATAAGAGGCATTTCTTGACCATTTCTCATGTGGCACACTTCCTAAACAGGTCACACAAGTGCTAAACTCTTCTTTTCCTTCAAGAAAACTCCCCTTTATTTTGCATAACATAACACATTTTAGTTTTGTTAGTTAATTAAGACCTTTAAGGACACATGGGATATGAAATCACATTTTTTAACCTTCATGCTTCCTAATAAATCTATACAACTCATTAAATGCTCAATTTTGACCCCTAAAATGACTCAAAAGGACATGTTGGCTAATGAAATAAGTGACCAAGGTTAACATATCATTGAATAACATTAAATTACCTATGATATATATTATGACAAAATATTAAACCACCTAAAACACATAAAAGTCAATTTATTTACTAGGGGTTCCCCAATTTGACCTAAAAGTCAAATTTGGTTAACATACACTTTGTAAGGCATGTCAACATGGTAAGAAAACTAGAAGGAGGTTCAAGGTCTAAGGATTATTCTAATAAAATACATTTATATTTAATACACATTGATCTCTATGGAGCTACAAGAAATTAAATCATTCAAGGAAATAATTATTTTCTATTACTCATAGATGACTACACAAGAATGACTTGGGTAGCATTCTTGAAATAAAATTTAGATGCGCTTGATATGTTCAAGGCATTAAAGGATCTAGTTGAGAATGAAATAAAAGCAAAGATAAAATTCGTAAGTTTTAAAAAATAAGGAGAGTTTTGGTCTAATGAATTTTATGACTACTGTGAGGTATATGGGATAAGGAGATAGTTCTCAACATATAAGGCACCTCATTAGAATGGGGTAGTGGAAAGAAAGAATAGAATAGTTAAAGAAATATAAAGGACTATGATAAATGAATCAATATTATTTGATGGATACTTGGGAGAGGTATTGATCATTGTATTCTACATTTTGAACACAGGACATATAAGGATTAATGGAAATAAAACCCCTTATGAACTATGGAAAGTTAGACCTACCAATGTGGAACACTTTAGAGTGTTTCGAAGAAAATGCCTCATCAAAAGAGAAGAATAATACCTAGGTAATTTTGATTCAAGGTCTGATGAAGGAATATTCTTGGGATACTTGTCATTAAGCTCAACCTGTATATTATATAATAATAAGTTTCAAAATATAGTGGAAAGCACCAATGTGAAGATTGATGAGACCAATTCCAAGAAGTCACACTCTTAGTCAAAGGATGCATCAGAGAATTTATAATTAAATAATGAATAATAAACAATATGAATATATGAGTAATAATAATAAGTTGAGGAAAGAAAAGATTCAAAATTTCCTTTAAGATAGATTCAAAGAGAACATATTGAATCATAAATCATTGGCAACAAGGATGCAAGTATGCAAACAAGGAAAAAATTGGTAAGTAACCTAAACCAAGATAATGGTGCTTTATTGTCTAAGGTTTAACCTAATAACCTTTTATAATAAATTAAAGACAAGTTATATATAGGTGATATGAGTGAGGAGTTAGAACAAATATAAAAGAATGAGACTTGGGAACTAGTTCCTAGTCCTAAAGACAAAAATTTCATTGGCACAAAATGGGTGTTTAGGAAAAAATTCAATGAATATGGAGAAGTCATTAGGAATAAGGATATATTGGTATGAAATTGATATGAATAAGTAGAGTGGTATACTTTTAGGATACCTTTGCTCTAATAGTAAAATTGGAGGCTATCAGATTGTTTCTAGCATATGTAAGCTTCAAAGGGTTCAAGGTGTATCAGATGTATGTCAAATCATATTTTCTAAATGGGAACTTGAAAGAAGAGGTAAAAATATATAAAATTGAGGGTTTATCATTATCAAGTAACAATGACTATGTATATATATTTAAAAAGGCTCTTTATAGTCTAAATCATGCTCTTAGATCTTAGTATGCCAGATTGGACAAGTATTTATTGGACTAAGGATTTAAGAGAGGAGTTATAGACATTAATATCTACATCAACATAGAAAATGACCATCAGTTGATAGTGGTTTTCTATATGGATGAAATCATATTTTTTTTAAATAGTGAGAGTATGACTAAGGCCTTTATAGATATGATGAAGGAGTTTGAGATGTTCATGTTGGGAGAACTATCATTATTCTTTGGGTTACAAATAATTTAATCAGAAAGAGGTATATTCATTTCACAAGATAAGTACATAAGAGAGATGTTTAATAAATTTGAGATGGAATATTTAAAGGTAGTTAGCATACCTATGATCATAGGGTGTACGTTAAGTAAGGAGGATGAATCTCCAAAGGTCAATCAGACATCGTACATGTCAATGATTAGAAGTTTGTTGTACACTATTGCCTTTAAACTTGATATCACGCAAGTAGTAGGTCTTTGGGAAGATTTCATGTAGATATAAAGGAAAACCATTTTCAAGTAGTCAAGAGGATACTTTGGCATCTCAAGGGGACTATGAAGTTTGGGTTATGGTATCCAAAGAGCTAGGAGTTTTATTTAGCAACCCATATAGATATAGATTGAGTCTAGATGATATGAAAAGCACTAGTGGAGGGGATGTATTCATAAGAGAGTGTCTAGTATGATGGATAAGCAATAAGCAGTCATCAGTGTCATTGTCTACTATTGAGGTTAAGTATATTACAATAGCTTTATGTTGAACTCAAGTCTTATGGATGAGACAAACCTTAAAAGATTACAAGGTGGAGTATGATAGGCCTAGTCCTATCTATTGTGAAAATACAAGTTCCATAAGCATCTCAAATAATCCTATCATGCATTTAAGAATTAATCGCATCCCCATCAAGTATAATTTATTAAGAGAGCAGGTAATTGAATAAAATGTTAAACTTGAATATGTTTCTATAGAGGACCAAATTGCAAACATTTTAACCAAGCCACTTCCAAATGAAACATTTAAGTATCTAAGATAGTAATTGGGAGTAATTCTTGCCTCTACTATCCATTTAGTAAGTCAAGGCTAATGGGAGATAATCAAGGTGGTTTATTAGCTCCAAGAAAAGGTGATTAATTCCAAGAAGATTTATGAAGTCATGATAGGCATATAGGCAAATTGAGAGGTAATCAAAAATCTGACTGTGATACTAGTGTGATCTAATAACAAGGTTATTATATACATATCAAGAATGGTCGGTGAGTCTTGATGACTCATATAATGAGCACAAACTGTGAGGAAAAAGGGGGACCCTCTAATTCTTTAGTAAGAATGTATATGTTAGATAAGAACACATGTGGTGGCCTAGTGAGTGTTCAAGTGTTTGATCTAAAACTATATTTTAGTCATGTCAATGACAAGGTGATTGAGGTATGCATGAAGATATGGGGACCATGTTTGTATGATGCTTCATAGACTCATAATCCTATGTATTGAGTTTTTTTTATTATAATATGTGTGATCAAAGAAGTTCTAGGTACCTCTTTATCATTAATGTTAAAGGGGGATAAATTTTATAATGAGGGAGAAATAACCTACTGAGAGAATTTTCTTAGAATAGTTATCATCAATGAAAAAGGGGGATATTTTTAAGTATTTTCATTGATGTCAAAGGTACATCTTATGAAGGTTGATGTCAAAGGTGATTAAAGATAGTTAGCAATGTGTGATGTGAAAAGGTGCACGGAAGAGTGTTGTCATGAGAGAAAGAGAAAGAGATAATTTTAAGACAACTAATGTCTTATGTCTACATGATTCGTATCATTGTAAATGTTAGCATGGAAGTTGTAGGTCATTGATGTTAAGTGCATATAGAGCATAGTCATGACATGAAGAGGTATATGCATGGTGAAATGAATGAACGCAGGCAATTAAAGGTTATATGTCATTTTTTGAGAATGTAAGGTAAAGAATCATTCATGAGAGTTTTAGGGTGAGCCTATAAGGGTAGGACCTTTAGTTTAAGTCTGCATGTAGACTAATATTAGACCATGTCTAGCCTAGTGAGGTATGAAGATCAGATTTCAAGGAAAGTGTGTACATGAGAGAATGGATATAGGTGAGATAATTTATTTTAGGTATTATCACAAAGTTTTAGGTCAAGATTTGAATTAAAAGTGCATGAAACATTTTTTTAGGACTTCTCAAGTTCATAGAATGAGGTACTCAAACATGAGAAGCACTTTCAAGAATTTTTTGGTATGTGTAACCTATGAATGTGAGTCTAATATATTTAGTAGAGATGGAAAAGGGTCCTAGATAATATCTCTAGGAATTAGTTTTGGATTTAAGTGTCATTCCTTTATGAAAAATCATTAACACTAGAACATGTGTTAAACCTCCCTAAAACCCTAATACGGACTTGATGTTAAATATTTTGTTCAAATCAGCCCAGGATGGATTAAAATGCCTATATAAGATATTGTATCATATATTCAACTCTCCCATATACCTCGAAGTGATGGTGGATACTTAGATGAGAGATAAAATGTATATGTATAGGCTTATTTATTAATAAATTATTGTATCTCTCAAAATTTGAATTGGTCAAAAAGATTAAATGGATGGAAGAATAAGATAGAGACTAATTTTACATGTACATAATGTTTTTTATATAGGTTATATCCATAAATTTCTCTAAATTTTTCATTTAAGTAAGCCATTAAGAGACAAACCTAATGGTGCAGATAATGTAAAGCCCAAGCAGAGATGAAGAGATAGATTTGAGGGTCTATACATAATATATTGATACAATAAAAGTGCATGATGAATTTATTTATGAATTTTAAGTCATGATCATGCTTTGAAAAAGCTTTGGAGGTTAGTTTATGTGGTGAAAATGTTGCTCACAAAATGGCTTGTCTGGTTTAGATAGGACTGTGAAATATAAGGTCAAGAAATGGTCTACAAGACTAATATTTTCCATTAGACCATATGAATTTTATATTTTAAGATGTTTTTAGATATAATATAACCATTTTTATGCATAATGAGTCATGACAAGTGTCTACATAGGCATTGGAGGTCTAATTCTTCATGATTGGTTTTTGAGGTGATTTGGCAATTTTGAGTGAGTTGTAGAGATGTTCTTGAGCCCTTATTTCTTGAGTGAAGATGATCCAAGAATTTGGTCCATGGAGAATCTATCTTAATGTTTCATTTTTCATGGTTTATTATTTTAAGTATGTTTAATCTTCGTTATTATAAGATAGAATTTTGAGGTACACATGCCTAATATGGTAGTTTGTCCTAAAGGAGCTTTCATGGTATGTACGAAGGATGTAGATCTAATCAAACATGGATGAGGTTAGAAGATTTCATTTTTAAAGTGTTTTAAAGGATTTTTTATTGTTATATAAGGCCATCTGGGCCCAAAAATATCAATTTTTATCATTAAGAGGGCAGACCTAATGCAATTAGGTCTTCATGAGACCTAAAGGAGGAGTAAGGCCTAATTGAGTTGTGGCAAACAAAAATGGGTTCAAATTGTGATTTAACCATGTTCATAATATGTATTAAGACCTATTTTGTGTCTTAACTAAGAGTTTGAATGTGTGTGGAAAACCAAGTGGTGTGTGACCATGAGACTAGTATATATACAAAGTAGTTTAGGCCTATTTATATGAGTAAAAAATTTATGAATAAAATGATGCATGGTTGAGAAGGAGGTATTACAATGAGTTTTAGACCATAATATAAGATTATATGTATGTAATGTGATCAAAATTCTTCGCTGGATGAGTTGGTGCTAAGTCACTTGGGGAGTTGGTGCTTCTGTCCAAGTAGATTCTTGCTAAATCTTAGTCAAGTGGATGTGTGACTTTATTGGGGATGGTACTCCAAGTTGATTTGGTACTCAACTAAATTTGGCATTTTTTTCATAGGAAATTATTCCATTTATAGACATCATAGTGGTTTTTCTTACCCTTTAGGGTTTCCCACTCATATATGTGTTCTCTTATTTCATGCTCATGTGAATGGTTATTTATGCATTGCTAGATCACTATGTTACTTTTATGGTTCACGAATGTTAAATTATAATTGAAAGAAAGTTTTTTTTTAAACAATTATTCACCTTCCCCTAGTAATTTATATTCCAACACTAGTGTGATGTAGTGTTAGTATCCCATTATGGTGATAGTTTCCAAATGGAAAATCACTAGGTATAAAGGGCTAGGATGAAATAATGAAGGTATGAGACTACTTTAGGAATGACTCAGGATGATTGTGGCCCACACTAAGGCTAGATAAGTGTGAAAATAGGATCTATGATAGGTCTAGGAGTAATTTATGGATATGTGGTCTCAAGTAACACTCTCAGCACTCAAGTGTCACTTTTAGGTGATTAGAACATATTAGATATAAACTATACTAAAAATGGAAATTGAAAAGAAAATCAAACAACAAATAAGAAAATGGAAATGAAAAAATATAGATAGATGAAAACATGCACACTTGTGTATAATTATGGAATTTTGGAACTATAAATAGGTTGTGGAAGTTGGATATAATCCACTCTACAAATATACAATAAACTATAACTATGATAGAATTGGGAGGTTACCAACTATGTAATATATAAAATAAATAAGCTACCAATCGTGTGCCTTTGCTATTGTATATTATGTGCCTAGGGACCAATATTATCCTTTTTATTCTAAATTTTCTAGGCAAGTGAATTTTGTGATGGAAAGTAGGGTTTTATGTTTTATTTATCTAATTGATTATAAAAATATATTGACTTTATCCTTGATATAACCCTCAAATATAGCATTAAAATAATGTGTACAAGTTAGGTAACTCAAGAAACCTCTTGAGAAGTTTTAGCTACATATCCCACACATTTAGAATTAGATTCAATGTATTTATTTATGGATGTCAGTGGAATTCGAACCTAAGTGAGAGATTGGGACTCACCTCCCCTCATAAATAATCAAATGAAACTATATTCTCCCACTATAATCTTATTTTGTCACAAGGTGATGTTATCACAAGACTTGAAAATATGTGGGAAGCAATGAAGGAACAATTTTCAAGATTCTTGACAAGTGTATCAATGAATCAAATAAATGTGTTGCTTTATAACTTAAGGAGGCATCATTATTTGAGTGATACTTAGTTAATGAATAGGGTATATTTTTATATATAAGTATCTATAGGACATGATGTGCATACTTATTAATAAAAAAAGTCTAATAGGAAGATGTCAAGGTGCATGAAATTAAACCAAGGAAGAGGGACCCATGATGCATGATGGAAAAAAAATTCAGGTCACAAATTTCATCAACACAATTTACAAACAAATTATTCTGACCTAAGAGGAAAAAGGGCTCTTAATAGAGATAATATTGCTTAAATAATAGATGACTAAGACCCTAAATCTGAAAATAAGATTATCTAAGATGAATTTGAGGATATCTAGATGGATCAAGGCAAGATATACTTTAGTGTGAGTGGAGAATTGTTCAAAAAATATTTACATGTATACAAGTGGACTAAGTGCAGAAATACATGACAAAGATGCAATTCAAAAGGTGTTGTACCAAAATTTAGTGTCTATACATAATAGCATATAACCCAATGTTAATATGCCAAAATAAAAGTATCATAAATAAGGAATAACAATAAAGGGGTAAATGATATGACTCAATGGTACCTTGAAATTTTGCATAGGTGATATGACACATTGTAACAAAAAAATAGGGACAAATGATATGTCCCAATGTCACAATAAGATATAACAATGAATCATAATGATAATATGTTCCAATATGCACACTATATAATAATAAATTTAATAATACTAGTAAACCCAAATGTGACTAATATTATATGAAGGATGTGACACGTGAGATCCAATATTGAAATAAGTAATGTAATCTTTGTAGAAAACATGGGTGCATCATGCTCCCAATTATAATGCATAAATAATATGCACAATAAGAGTATGTCACTATATATAATGTTAATATAAATTCACAATGAGTTACCCATAATGTAGGAAATATGTAATCGATGATGTGTAAGAGGAATGTGTAATTATCATTCCTCTTTTATGGATGATATATTATCAATATAATAACAATAACAACATGTCATAATGTGGACAAAATATAGACAATGTAAGCATTAAGTATCAGGACCTTAATTTAAGGTATATAATAAACATAATGGTTGGTATATAATTAATATATGAGGACACACAAGAGTCATTTCCCTTGATATATGCATGATGTTTACTATGGAAATGTAGGGAAGGACATACAAAAAAATTATTATATGATTCAAGGAAAACCAAATATTCAAGGATATGTGTTTTTCTAACAAGAAAGTGAAAAGAAATATCAAGTGTGCATATGAAAATAAAATTATTTAAATAATATAACAATAAAATATACTCTTGAAATGAAAAACTATAAAATAACAATTAGATCCAAATGGAAAATGTAAACTTGCAAAAAAAATTATCAAATCAAAGAAAATGATGAGTCAC
This sequence comes from Torreya grandis, assembly GCA_037957365.1. Classification (NCBI taxonomy): domain Eukaryota; kingdom Viridiplantae; phylum Streptophyta; class Pinopsida; order Cupressales; family Taxaceae; genus Torreya; species Torreya grandis. The sequence continues at coordinate 1,926,368 of JARHVA010001111.1, read as the reverse complement.
AAGATAATAGAATTCAAACCAATGGAAAATAAAATGCCACTACAATGCATCTAGAGCCAATTTTGAATCATATGTATATATTTTAATGTCCCATAAAGTCCTAAATAATCATCAAAAGATAAATTTCTTAAATCACACGTCTTTCCAATATCATAACCATGAAGTGACTCAAGAAATCCATCATTAAAAAAGTGGTATATTTGATGCAATGGTATGTACTATTAAGGTGAAATTAACTTAAATCATTAATATGTAATGATTTATTATTTTATTATTGTATGTATGTAATATTCATGCACTTTGTTCTTAGGTACCCATTTGAGTTCACATCTAGATTTCTCTTCAAATATCTTATGGGTATTGGTAGATTGACAATTATGACTTTGGTTTGTAACAAGTGTATCCATGATTTTAATAATAACACAATAAATAATATTCCAAATATTTTTATTCAAACAAAAACATCAATTTATTGAATGGCATTTAACTCTATGATACTCACATTAAAAATCATGTTTCTTGATGGGTGGATTATCACCATATTTAGGAAATCATCGGCATTCCTTGTGATAAGGAATAATATTTGTTAATGATTGTCTAATATTATTGATTGATTTATTAATTACCTTAATTTGAAGCACATGATCATTGAGACTTGAACCATTTTCAATAGTATTATGTTATATAATTTTCACTTGATTCACTTCTTACTTATGGTTCTTATTTATTTTTAAATTTTTATTATGTTAAAAATTATCTTTTATAACACATTCATGATTGTGAGAATTGAAATACTCATGATCATGTTGGAATGATTCCTTCACTAATTGATAATCCTTCCTTTATCCAAGGCCTAGTCTAAATTTTTGAGTAGTTTAAATGATTGTTTATTTTAGACCTTTCTCATGTTTTCCTCAACTTTGAATTTTATATCCCTTTTTTCACACATGAGTTCAAATTCATATGTTTTCAAAAATTCTTCAGTAATAATGAGATTTTTTGTATAATAAATACTATAACAATTATTTATTGTTGGCCCTTTATCATTGTAATATGGTGTATCAATAGGCATAAATGAATGAATGTAGATCCCCTATTCTTGTGGAGTAAGACAAAGTTTAACAATACCAAATGTATACATTCCATCTATATATTCCTTGAGGCTAATTAGATCCAATTTTAGCTTTGGATAATTATTCATATATGTTATCAAGTTAATAATCATCCTCATCATCATCTTGATTGTTACTAAAATTACCAAACTAAAATTTGTGCACTTGATCTATAGGAATAACTTGATTTGGTTCCATAATATATGGTTATGGTCAATTAGTATGTTGAATGACTCTTTATGTGGGTCATATGATCCTTCAAATTTGGAAAGGAACATCATACACATGATAAATATATATTTATCCCTCATAAACAAATTTTAAGAATCTATGTGATGTAGAAGTGACTACATTCATATCATGAATTCATAGCCTACCAATTAAAATATTATATCACACATAATCAGGTATCACTTGGAATTCTATAGCTAAAGTTTGTGGTCTAATAGTTATGTTCAATTTAATTATTCCTAGAGCCTTTATTAGTTTGTTTTCAAAGTCTTTTTATGGTCATTTCTAAATTTTTAATATATTTTCATCCATGTCCAACTACATTAAATAATGATTCACTATAAATATTCAATATTGAGACATTATCTATGAGAATACACCTAATCTCGTTATTATAAATGATAACATGAATATACAAGGGTAAATGTTACTCCAACATATCTTTAGAAGGTAAATACTTCATCTCAAAATCGATTAGGTTATGTTTAACCCTAATTCAGATTATGCAATCCTAATTAAGATATAAAATTAAATGTAACTCAGATTGTAAAGTATGATAATTAACAGGAATCTAAATGTAAACTCTTAAATTATATTTAAAAAGTAGCATGTGTTAAATATGAAAAGTAATAAATAAATAAATATGCTTAGCTTTCCTAATTTACTCATTGAATGTGATTTTCATGTCCCATTATATCATAAAAGAACACATGGCATAATCATTTTTGCATAAAACATCCAAAGAGTAAGAGTTAATATAATAAAATATCATCATTCTAAGCACATAATACATTTTTTTCCAACTGCCATTATTCTAAATAATAATTGCATGTCAATGTCCATAAGATAAAAATACTAAATCTTTTCACCATATGTCAATAATCTATTCATAGGAAAAAACCCAAATTTATTGCCTTAAAATATTAAGATGGCCATCAATTTTAATCCAAAATGTTGATGATAAAGTTAGGCACCACATGGCCACTTTAGGTTTGCTCAAAGTATATTTTATCAAGGAATAATGGGCATGCCACTTGCTAAAATACAAGACCTTGGGTCCAATGTAAATTTTAACCCTCCTGGGCTTCTAAATTATGGGATGTTACCATGTGGTAGCTCTTCAAGTTCTTAGGACCTCAGAAGCATTGGGACACTAGCCCCAAAGGCTCAACCCCTTTTAGGTTTTGAGCTATGAGAAGATACCACATGGAAACCTCTCAAGACTTTAAGATGTCAAAGATATTGGGGTCTTATCCCCAATAGTTTAGTCCATCTAGGATTCCAATCTATGATATGTTACCACTTGGCATCTCCTTGGGACCTTAGGGGTGTTAGGTGTTTAATCCACCCTACTAATACTCAGAGCTATTGGGATGATTCCACATGACATCATCTAGACAAAAATTTTGAATGAATTGAAAACAACTAAGCTAATATCATAGAATAGCCAAAACATTATCATCTAAGGTAGAACATAATAACTAGTCAACATGAACTTCAAATAAGGTAAAATTCATCTATAACTCATAAATTGGGAAAGATAAAACTTGATTGGCAAGATAAATTAGAAAATGGATTAAGACATAAATGTGATTACCATAAACATTTAGTTTGAGAAACTTAGTTAAGTTACAAGCCAAAGAAAAGTCAGAATACATCTAATGTGAGTGCGAATACGCTAAGGCAAGGGAAAATGCCTAAGTTAATGGCCCACCACCATTAGCACATTTGAAGCTACCCCTACCTTCCTCATAAAGCCTAATTTATGCCTAAGGTACCTACATTTGTATATCCAATTAAATTGACACTAATCTAATATTCTTGTTGGATTAGTCAACTAGCATAAAATCTCTAGGTAAGCTCAATCTAGACATCATCTCTTAAGAAGATACTCAAAACCATAAGCTGACTAGTCTATTATTTAGAATATTATACTTCTATCATTAACGCATACACCCATTTACTTCATTAAATATGATAGATCAAAAAATTGATTATCTAAAGTGAAGTAACACCATAATAAGGTTTGGTATATATAATCTTCTTATTTTATTAATATTTTTCAAAGTTAACGTTAATCGCTCCTAAAGGTTGCATGCCTTGTTATAAGTATAATATTAAAGATAAGTTATAATAAATTTATTATTTGAAAAAAATGGTATTATAAAGGGGAAATTATTCATCGGAATTTTCTTAAAGCTTTGATCTAGGACTCTTAGATAGGACACATTTTTGGTAGAATAATCATCAACATACAGATTGTTGTGCCCAACATTCCCCTTTTCTTCAAGGAGAAATAAGGACCCATTTTTTTTGGATTTTGATATTATTATTGACCCACTCTTTCATATGTTTATTCCAATTCTATAAAAATATAAGGTATTTTACTATTGGCAGGATGATATTGGCATTATGTTTCATGAGACTAACTTTTGTTCTGCAAAGACTATTCTTCGAGTTTATATTTTTAGGCTAATTCTTTTAGCCCTTATACAGTTTTTACTTTCAAGTATTATGTTTTGGGTGTTCTTGGGCCTATTTTATTTTGGGCTTACTATTAAAAAATCCTTATTTTGTCAAAAATTTGTTGCAGACATTTTGTTTGAAACAATTCCCTTGAAGGAATTCAGCCTATGGGCTCTTTACCTTATAGAATTTTGGATCACAAACATTTTCTCCAAAATAAATTCCATAATGGATTATCCCTTCGACCCTTCCATACCTACCATTTTGGATTTTTGAAATGACCCTTAGCTATATGAAATTACCCTTCGAGAAAATCAAAAGTGCACTTCACCCCTATGAAGTAGACCCTTTAGGCAATTTTTTTGCCCTAAAGTAGACCCTTAGAATCCTCTTCACATACCCTTTGGGACTTTTTAAACTATCCCTTTGGCCTTTTTGAAAGTATCTTTTTCCCTTTGAATTAACCCTTTGGCCTTTCCTGAGTTGACCACTTTACTCTTTCCAACCATATCTTTCAAAGCACATATCCTTCAAGTTTTGTGTAACCTACCCTTCATGACTTTTGTCCTAAGCCATTTATCCTTTAGGATTTCATTTTAGAACCCTTTTTCCTATGAAAATTTCCCTTTGTCTTTTTAGTATTAGACCTTTTGACATGAACATATGCTTCAACATTTCTATCCCAAGCCTTTGACCCTTTTCAAAGTGGCCACTTACCCTTTAGAACAATCTCCATAGCCATTTTTCCCTACCAAAATACCCTTCAAATCCAAGGCACATAACCTTTGTTTTTTATGTAACCTACCCCTTAGGACTTTAGAAATGAACCTTAGTAGTATGGAAGTACCCTTCATGGAAATCAAAAGTGCCCTTTAGCCTTTACAAAGTAGACCCTTCAGGACTTTTGTCATGGAAAAAATGCCCTATGAAGTGGACCCTTTGGATAAAAATTACCATTAAAAGAAATTCAAATTTCCATCCAGGACCTTTAAAATATCCCTTCAGGATAATTGTTGTAGGAATTTTGCCTAGAAGGAATTTTTGAGAAATTATTGTGGATATTTTGTCCAAAAATATTCCCTCGAAAGAATTAGTTTGTGAACATTGACCCAAGATAATTTTTATGATGTACACCTTAAGTTAATTATTACTAAGAGTATTTATAGTCTTATCATACTTAGCCAAAATAAAATAAAAAATATTTCCTATCAATACTCTAAAGACCCCCACCAAACTATGTTAACAATTTTGAATTATATGGGAAATAAAATCCAAGTGAACATTGCACATTTATGTCACATAAACTGATATTCAATACAAGATTATATAGAGGTGATATACCATGATTGAAAATTTGTCATTGTACTCAAGATAAATTACATTTTAAGTATTTTTCTATCTCACAATGATGAAAAGACCTAGTTCATACTTCAAGAGTACTACAAGTAAAACATCAACTGAGCTAGAGCTAAGTTTATTGCACAAGCATATATAACACATAAGGGAAGAAACACAAAGAATGAATTAATGACATCTACATCTAGAACATTCCAAAGTATGAATCCACCATCCCCATATTTAATTAAAGACTCAATAGAATTCATGGATACAATCTTTGATGCCATGGTGTTTGGAGACAAATACAAGAATTACCTAGCATTATAGATGTTATGGATGTTATTGATAATGTGAACATGTTTTCACTTGAATATGATATGACACTATCAGATATATTATTCATAAAATAGTTATTGGCATTCAAACACCAAAGATTACACTTCACTATAGCCATGTCGAAAGTGATGTCATGCATTGACCTCTTAAGGGCCCTATTCTTCTCTAGCAAGATATCACAGGATGCTTTCCTATATCATTCTAATAACAATATGGTGGTCATGTGCATTTTGGGGGTATATTTATAGAGATACCTATCTTTGACTATCTATGATGCTTACTTTGACAAGAACAAATTGGTTCAATTTAATGCATAGACCTTGATGGAGAAGGTGATATCTTCTTGGCTACTCCCAGACCAAACTATCACATGGAAAAGGAAGAAGCCAAAAGGAGCAATCCTAATTGATAGGTTTAGGATGGGGATTCAAATTGGTATGCTCTTCTTAACTAATTATATAATATGCCCAACACCCACTTTGTTAATTTAGATTGGGTGTCATTACTATACATGATGCTTACACTTGATGTTGTATACACCCTAGGTGAAATAAGAAGCTTTTGATTAAGGGAGAAGATTATTCACAAAGACAAGCACCCCATAGGATATTTCTTCATGATGTCACACTTATTGGATGTAGTCATGGGAACATGTTGTAAAGACCTTGGTGAATTATGGGCCCTAGACACAAGCTATGAGAATAATAGAATCTAAAACCACTAAAAGTTCATGCACATCTACTATTATACCAAACATATAATGAGGATATCTAAAGATGTCTACCCTCAAGTTTGGAAATCCATTCATAGCTCACCCATGCCTTGAATTGGATATAATATTATGAAGAACTTGACTAGGAAAGGGGATTATTTCCTTTACCTAAATTTCATTATCATCATGGTATGGGGAAAAAAAATTGGCCCCCTATGTCTTTGAAGGTTTGTACTAGATAAATTAGCTAAATAGGAGATTGCCTTCCAATTATGAAAGAGCATTGAAGATAATTTGTCAAGATATAAGAAAGCCTTATATTTTGGTCACTTCATAACTATCAACAAAATGGTGTATACAATGAGGAAGAATTTTAGGGAGGTAGGTATAAAATGCAAGAGTTATCCTTTCCCTACACTTCCACATATAAAATGGGATCCACATGGGTTGATCCAAAAACACATGGATGGATTCAACATCCCATATAGTCATGAACCTTATGACTATGATTTCTTATTTTTTAATGCCAAGTTTGATGAGGAAGTATTGGAGTGGGTTCAAATTATTGGGCTACAGGAGGATCATTTGAGAATGATCTAAGATGAGCCTTTTATTTTTTAAAATGAGTTAGATAGTAGAAAATTTCTCTTCAAAGGGTGATAATATTCAAATTTCTAGAGAAGATAGTCCAAGGAGAAATCCAAGGACCAAACTACTTCCTCCTCCTAAGGACTTCCTTTGAAGTTGAAGTTGAAAGAAGTAAAGAAGGAGCCCAAGCTTCCCAAGCCTAATTCAACTCAAGGAGGACAAGTAAGGGATCCCATCAACCTTGACTCTAATGAAGAAGAGGGAGCATAAGAATTACCTACTATAGGTTCTAGTCAAGTGCCAATTGTAATTCCCCAAGAACACATTATTACATCCATTTAGATAGAAACTCTAGGAATAATAACATCATCACCTCAAGAATCCCCCACTCAAATAAGGACCCCCTTGGTCTATAAGAGAAATATTAGGACTCTAATGAGTAGTCCCATAATAGATACATCATAGAGCTTGCCTACTCAACTTCGACATTCAAAACCAGCCATGGGATATGAGGTGATCATCAAGGATATTGAAGATGATTTAGATGAAGAAGTTTATTTGGAGATATCCAAGGTTGTGAGATTCCATATAGAATCTATGGAGCTTACTCTTCTAGGTATACTATCTTTTTTTAGTTTTCCCTTGTCTTTTATACCCATCTTTAGGCAAGCTACATTTTTGGAAGTTTTCACCTCTATCCCCTCCACTTCCACTACTACCATTGCTCCCTCCTTCTCTATTTCCATCTCATTTACCACACAAACCCCTTATATTCCTACTAACACCTCCACTATTAGAGACCTCAATAAGAAAGTTTCTAGGAAGGTGTAGACTGCATTATCCACCTTAGAGCTCCATGTCCAATCTACTTAAATCACCCTTCCACTACCATCTACCACTTACATAAAGAAGACCATAATGATAAGCACTGGTAGGGGGAGGAAATCCAAGCTCCAAATATTCATATTCTATCCACTTACTCAATTTAGAGGAGTGAATTGGTTCAAAATCATATGGCCTTCCCTTTTTGATGTCTTGACTAAAGCCTAAAAGAAATAATAAAAATATCAAGAGGAGTTAGAGGAAGAATTTATTGTCACAACCTCTGATGCATCCTTATTATATATTCCTCCATGGGTAGTGGATCTAAGAAGAAATTCATCCTAATTACCAAACTTCATGATCATTGAGCTTCCATCTATTTCTACCTTATTTGATCCTCCAACTAGAAGTATTCAAATAGTGAAGAAGAGGAAACTAGTAGGTGACAAGGGCACCCAAGTCATCCTTGAAGAAAGGCAAGAAGTGTTCTCCCACACCAAGAGGCAAAATAGATAGCTAAGACAATATTTGTGTTTAGAAAATCTAGCAGACCTAGCTCAAGCACACAAGGATGCCATAGTTGCAATCCATGAGGGCACTAAACTAGCTCAGTAGTATCTAGAGGTATAGATGAAGGTATTATAGGGTGAAGTGGAGAAAATTAAGGAGAAGGATAGATAATGCATATTCTTATGGGCATTGAAATTAAATTTTAAGATGTAGCTTTGAGATTCTATAATTCCTTGGAAGCTATGGAGTTCATGAAGGTCAAGATGGCCCCACATATGAGCTAGGCCAATCAATTTTTCAACTCTTTTAGAAATGATAGTGCAAAATTGAAGATGTTATTTTTCTATATAGGCAACTCCCTATATAGTCATATTGACCTAATGACTATGTTAGGGTCATCTAATGCCTTAAATATAGTAGTCATTTGATAGGAGGAGGCAAAAGATTGGTTGTAAAACATTGGGGATTTAGTCCCTAGATATCAGTCCCATGAGGCTCAGTTTCTTCAAATTTTTCATGAGCTAAAGTTATCCAAGGTTAAAGACTCCACTGGTATGTTGATTAGTAAAATCAATTTTGACAAACTTATCCAAAAAGAAGTCAATGATTTTAATCAAAGCTTGAAAGCTTTGAAAATTGAGGAAATTGAGTCAGAATTAAGCAAGGCTCAAAAAAAGGTCACTGAAGTTGAAATCTTCAAGAATAAATTTCAAATAACCAAAGATAAGCATGTGAAGATCCTTGGACAGACCA